>QQSL01000121.1:0-41329 GCA_003693665.1 Chaetothyriales sp. CBS 134920 | reverse complement strand
TGACCAATAGGATTGCAGCGTTTCAGTGACCCTTGCTCCAAAACCACACTAACAATTATTACCCCGGCAGAGGTGTAGACGCGTCAACCTCTCACAGTGGACTTATTAAAAGAATGAAAGATGGCATAGAGGCAAAAAAAAGACTTTACGTTCCCAACGAAGATAATTTGTCTTATTTGTCCGAGGCTAAACCATGAGGTATATGATGGCCATATCGGAAAACTCAAAACAGCTGGACGCCAACCTCACCCATCAACCACTGTGGTAGTTATCCCAATGGCCTCGCCTTTCTCATCGCCCTCTCGGTTCCCTGCCGGTCTCTTTGAATGATCAGTTGAACCGACCTCTCTCGTGTACTGGGCGGCATTCTTTGGCTTGGTCGTGGAATCACCCTCGCTGTTGATCCCTGCAAATTGACTGGAGTCGCTCGGTTTAGACAGACCACTGGCGAAATCAATCGGGAGGGACGGCCCTCTGCCGTTATTGAGCCGTTTAACAATGTAGAAAATAATGCTGCCCCAAAGCCACACAGAGAGTGCTGCCACGGTTGTGAAGAAGAGAATGGGCAGGAGGAAAGCGAGACCAATCCCAACGACGAAAAGGGTGAGAAGAAGCGCTCCAAGAACACCGACGATGAGACCGCCAAGAACGAAAAAGGTAACCAATGTAGTGGTCGTGATGAGAAAGAAGGCCAGTGGCGGACCAGATAGCACGAGCTGGAAGAGGAGGAAAGAGGCAAGCTGTAAGATCTTGATCAGAATTGTTTTGAGGTCCTACTCTGGACAGTTGGACAGCTTCCATGCTCATCAACATACGTAGGGTCTTTCCGTAGCAAAGTCGGTCACCCATCTCTTGGATGCTTGCCGTTTCTCAGCCGGGAAGTAGTGGTCAAGTTGGCTTGATGTGACATTGCCCAGATGATTCATGGACAGCTGCACAGTCGATCCAACAGTTCTGAGGACAGAAGGTGCATCCAGGTCAGCTGAGTCGCTGGTATATGTCATTGTGACAGAAATTCGGTTGGTTGGATATTATTGTTGTTGAAGTTGAGAGAGGCATCAACGTTTGTCACGTGACGGGCTTCCGCCAGCAAAAAGCAAGAAAAGAGTGAAAAGTCAATCGTGGAGATCCATCTATCTCATCGTCACATCATTCCTTCAGCGACCCTTCTCTGCCTGCATCAGATACTGGACGAGAACAGAAAAGATCCAGGAGGTTTGCTGACGATCAAATCTCGGAACTCAGATTACCTGAGTATTATTATTGGTGCCCTGACTTTCTTCGATCAAATTGCTGAACCGAACGCATAAATCTCATGGTATTCTTCACGTCGTGATGGAATTCTTGCTCAATGCATTCCTGGTGTTAGTTTCAGTCCGACGATCATACACCAACTCCATAGTCAAACCGTGAGAGTCAAAACCAGCTTGTCCAAAGTTCTAGAAATGGATGATTAGACACTATCACTGGTGTGCATCTGACCCAACATGAGCCGTGTTCCTATCCTTTAGACACCCATGGTGAAATCATGCTCGATGCCTGGGGTGACGCTGGCCATGAACTTGAGGAACACAACCAGGTACTGGTCCACGCGGATGGCCACCTTTTCCTCGCCATCGTCCTCATCGAGCACTTCCCATTCGTCGCCACCGCCACCAGCTGCTCTCACTCCGGCATCATGGCCCCTCCTCTCTGTTTCTGCGAGACTCAGGTTTGTTGTCTCGTCGATGAGGCCTTCCATGCCTGCGATATCTGTCTTCTCTCCTGCCTTGGCTCGCTGTAGCCGGAGCTTAAGTGCAGCATCTGCTCTGTCCAGGAGGATCTTCATTACGGAGGCGTGTTTGCAGGGATGGATCGATGCCATCTTAACAGACTGGTCGAAGAAGGGGAAGTCTTCAAGCGTGACGGTCTTGTCTTTGTAATCGCCTACAATATCTTCCATCATGGCTTGCGGTGGCAGCGGTTCTGATGTCGATTTATATCCAGACAGCCAGAATCGGGGAGTGCGGTAATAGGGACTATATGAGACGTAGAGTGTGTATGTTCGTAGAGGCCTGTACCGCATATATCATTAGTACTGGGGATACTACACAGATTGGGTTATGCATACGCTGTAGTACCCTCTGTGTCATCGCGGATGATGGCTTCATTGTCATCATCGTCGTCTTCCATATCGGGAATTTCATCCTCATCTTCGATGTCCTTCTCCTTCCTGCCCAGCTTGCCACTGTCAGTCAGAGTCTGGACTTCTCCTCGCAATCCCTCTAGCTCTTTCTCAGTAGCACCACCGGTACGTAGCCAGCCGTCATCGTCACCGTCGCCTTCACTGGGGCCGCCAAGGAAACCGTCGCGGATCAAGTCATCTGCGGCGCCGGCGCCGGGAGTGAAGTTATCGTCGAGCCGTCGGTGGCATGGAACTCCACGGGTCACCAGAAACTGCTTGCTGGCGGGGAGATAGCTGACACGACGTGCGGGTGAGGAGGCCTCCGACCAAGACCACGAAGGGAACTTGTACACCAGGTAGTCGCCCGCGAGCAGGAACTCTTCCGGAGTAATCTGCCCCGAGGCTCTGAATGTCGATGTCTTTGTAATGGGCGCATACCGATCCCGTACTTTGTCGAGGGCTGAATGCAGAAGATTCATATTGATCAGGTTGCTGGCGGGGGTGGGTGGGGTAGGCGAACAGGACAACCGAAGTTGGCAGGAGGCAGAAGGGAAACCGTCGCGTTTGGGGAAGGCAATGGTTGACTCGGGGTTATAGTTGAACAAGTCACCAACAAAAGGACAAGATCGAGGCCCGTCACGCCGGTTGGGAGGACACCAGGACACCTGCTGATAGTGGTCAACCTCGTGACCGTGGCGAGGCTGTAGCCTTCCCTTCACTGTACAAAGTGCTCAAGAGTAATAATACTTAACTTAACCTAACTTGAGACTAACAAATTCAATTGATTTTTCTACACAAGAACTGAACACCGTTGCTATACGCAAAGTCATCCCCGAGTTGCTCCACACCAACATGAACTTCGTGAGGAGAGACGGTTGTCCACCGTTCCACCCTACCTCGTCATCATACAAGCCTACGCCAGAAATGCAGGATGCATACCATCAGCCGTTCTATGCCTGAGCATCAACAGTGCTCTCACTCCTCCCTCGGACTATTTTGCCTCGTAATACACATTCAAGGCAATGCCTCCTTGATCTTCTCCTTCTGAGCTGTTGTCAACGACTTGGGAAATTTGACATCAACTTCGACGATGAAGTCCCCCCTCTCCGAAGGCTTTTTCGGCAATGGCATTCCTAGCCCAGGGTATCGCTCCTTGTATCCAGGCTGAGTCGGTCCAGCACCACGAACATTCAGTTGCTTACCATCAATCGTCTTCACCTTTCTTTCCCATCCCGTCAACGCTTCCTTCAGGCTCAACTCGATCTTCGTTATCAGATTGTCGCCCTCTCGTCTCAGCGTCGGATCGGGCTTCTCCTCGATGATGAAATGCAGGTCTTGCGAACCACCTTCTTCTTGATCCCCAACACCACTGAATTTGATCTTGCTGCCCGCCTTCAACCCTGGTTTGATGTCGAACTCCAGAATCTTGTCTTGTGTACTTCTCTGTCCTGTTGCCGGGTCGAAAGTCTTCCTCTTGATCTTCATTTTCTTGTGTGTGCCTTTGTAGAGGTCCTCCAGAGAGACAGGCAGGCGTTTCTCCACTATCGTCACCTCTGGGGTCTGGGGGCGCCCTGACCGAAAGTTGCCACCACCCTGCCTGGCACCGCGCCCGAAGCCGCCCATTCCACCAAGGAGATTGAGGATGTCATCGTCGTCCGCAGCGCCGCCAGCGCCCCCACTTCGGCCGAAATTAGCAAATATATCTTCTGGGTTGGAGAAGCTGAAGCCGCTTCCTCCATTGGTGCTGAAGTGGAAGCTTCTGCCGCCGCCACCGCCCGGCATACCACCCGCAGAGCTGAAGCCTTGGAATCCACCAGGGAAGCCCTGGAATCCCTCGGGCATACCGCCGCTGCTGCCACCTTCTGGCGGAGGGGCACCACCATGCAGGAGGAATTCGAGGCCATATTGATCGTATACTTTTCTCTTCTCCGGATCAGACAAAACCTCATATGCTTGTGAGACTTCTTTGAACTTCTCCGCCGCGTTTGGATTATCCGTGTTCTTGTCAGGGTGCCATTTCAGCGCCGCCTTCTTGTATGCCTTCTTTATTTCCTCTTGGGTTGCAGTGGGCTGTATCGAGAGCGCATCGTAGAGTTTCGTTTCCGCGACCATTCTGGAAAAATGTGATCGGTATTAGATAGAGGGTTGTGAAGGTTCTTTTGTGTAAGGAAGGAAGGTGAATGGTGAGTGCCTTGGGTCAAGCCTTCGGTACCCGAGTGTTAAGCTTTGGAACCTTCTCGAAGGTTCCAAAAGCGCGCTTTGTTAGCCAGAGCATGTGGACCAGCCAATGTTGAACACAGGCATGATCCTGATGGAAAGACATCGACTATACCGAACCTCTATGGTAATAGCAACGAGGACAAAGAGCTCCAATATGCTCTCTCTGTTCAAGGGCCCCTTGGCCACGTGACTGGGTGATCTGGTCATCCTCCTCTCCTGCACCCACTTCTCTACCACAGTAGAGCGTGGAATGTGCGATAGGGACACCACATCTCATTACCAGCGGCTGGCATCATTAATGAAACACCATTCCTTGCCCTACGAAGCCTGTCGCATGCTCCAGTTTGAGCTGAAGTAATTATATGGTAGGTATTATATGGAAGGCTCGACTTCCCACCCTGGATATCCGTTCCTTCTAAATCTGATCCATTGCAAATATTTCCTTCTCTGAGGCGCAGCGCCATCTGTTGGCCTTACCGTCCTTGACTCCTGTTTCTTTTTGTGCTATTTGAGCGGCTGTCAGCCAAGTCTTCCGCCTTGGTTCATGGAAAGGAACAAGAATCCCGAGTCAGGTGGACTCTCGCACCCCAATCGCCAACGTGCGGACCATGGCAGACCTGCCAGAGCCACTACTCCAACTGCTTCGGCAGAACAGAGGAGACCGCCAAACCCCGCCCAAGATGTCCAGCCTCTTGCTTATCCTCCACATTCTGATGCGTTGACCGATCCCCCTGAAATGACTCCAGTGACCCGCAAGCTTCATGGATCTGTGAATGACTCTTGTGATCATGATACTCATCTCTCAAATCCAGAACATGACAACAACACCTTCTTCATTCGCCCAAAAAGCAGCGGCAGCGTACCCTTCCTGGAGGGGTTTACTTTTGCCCCAGCCAAGCACAGGGCTGTCAATATCGCTCGTCCTCAGCCTCCACCGATGGTATCCACTGTACCACTGGATCCGTTGACAGGATCCGAAGTTAATGAGAACCTGGGTCGGTGTCGTTCCCAGTCAAATGAATTAGAGTACGTTTGTCCCCCCATTTCCTCTCCTCCGCCTGCTGACCATCTTCAAAGGAGTCGTGACAATCTCTTTCGATCAGCCACAGATGCAAGAAGGTCGTTTGCCGAAGCTGACCATTCTACCGAAGTCCGTGAGCTACGGTTGGTTGACAGCACCAAACCAAAAGATGACTCAAGTCAAGCATCTACTGATGGTGCAAATACGAACCTTCCACAACCCGACTTGGGCGATCCTGTATCTTCCCCTGCGAACATCACAAGCGTCCAGAAAGAAACTCAGCTGCGGTCAGCATCAGAGCCGGCTGCTCAATTAGCCTATGATGATGCACTATCAGAGGCTTCTAAAGACCAAGATGGGGATTTACATGTACGACGGCCGCCGAAACACGATTCCGAGGTCTCTTTGGATGATTCCGGCGCTCGGAATGTTGGGCAAGCTCATGAAGCTAGAACCCCGAGGACTTCAACTCTTGGTGTCGGGGTCGGGGTCAGGCACTCCAAACATGCTTCCGTATCATCCTCCACAATGACAGGCCCAGGGTTGCGCTTTAGAGTCGCGAAGGTTTCCCAGAGACAAACGACTCCGAATGCACAGACCCAGACCGAAACCACTGCGGCTAACGAATTACTTTCTGATGCCGACCTGGTTGAGCTTTTAATACACCGCCAGCGTTTACTGAGAAGAAAAGCACGACAGGATGAAGCTACCATACACAGCCATGCGACCAAAATTCGAAGCCTCAATCACACAGTGCAAGAACTTGAGCGCCAACAAGATCAATGCCACCAACAGCTTCAAGAGGCCAAAGCAGCACTAGCCCAAGTTGAGGACGATAGAAAGTTGATTGAAGACAGATCGGATATATTGCGTGCCAGGTACAGCAGGATCAAAGACTTTGCGCGGACTATTGCGAGTGAAATGAAAGCTCTCAGGCAGTCCGGTGCAGAGCAGACTAAAGCATCATTGGAGCTTCGACACGAACTGACGGAAGTTCGCGAACAGTGTCAAGCGACATTGTCGAAAGCCAATAGCCTTCTCAGCAGTCAGGCAAGAAATATGTCCTCACTTAGGGAAGACGTAAGTGCCGCCCACCTGCTCACGGAACAACTTCGCCATGAGCGGGACGCAAATGCAGCTCTTGTTGACGAAGAACGGGCGAAGAACTGCCAGCTGGAAAAAGAAATTGCCATTTTGGGGAGCACTCAACAAACGTCCCATGCTGCCTACGACGAGGCAAATCGGGCAAGCTTACAGACATTAGCAGAGGTCAAGACCCAAATCCTGAATGTAGGGACGTCCCTGAAGTCAGATCTTCAGATGGTGGCAGAACGCTTGTCTCTTCTTGATTTATTGCGTTCGAAAGATGATTTGACTCTGGATGATCTCAATCAACTCAAAGAGAAGGTGGACAAACTTGATACCACTATGAACACATCTATTATCAGGTTTGAGCACGCATGCGGTGATTTGCATCAAAAAGAGTCTCATGACTTTGAAATCATGTTTAAAGACTTGAAGGGTGCGTTTGACACGTCGAGTGCAAAGGCTGAGGAACTCCGGATAGCTGAAAAAAAGCTAGCTGGTTTTGAACAGAAGGTAAAGGATGACCCAAAGCTAGTGGAAGAGTTGGAACGGTCAAGAACAGATGCACGAACCTATGCCAAAGCTTTCCAAAATGCCACCGAACAGCTGCTGGAATGCATGAAGACTGGCCAACAGAGTGTCTTGTCTCAAAATGTTGCCTGGGATGAAGAGCTTCGCAAGTGGCAGTCCCAGTGTGAAACTGCCCAGTCACAACTAGTCGCCTGCCGAAAGAGAAATGAAGATATTGAGGCAGAACGGAATGCACTTTGTGAGTCCATTGATCGTCTTCGGATCAAACTCAACGAAGAAACAACAATGGTACAGACCCTTGATGAACGAGTGCGTGATCGCGACTCACAGATAGCGGCATTCATCACCGATACCGAGCATATGAAGGCCCAGGTGAGTCTTCGATAGTGCTTACCCCTGCATGAGCTGATGATTCATAGGCAGATGAGCAGAGACACACACTTTCCAGCCTTGAGACTACTCTTGCCAAAAAGACAACTGAAGTAAGAGACTTATCAGCGAAACTGAATGCCTCGAAGGAGCGGCATGCTCAGTGCGAAGGCCGACTACAAGAATCGGCCTCAATCAACGTCGCTCTCAAGAACAAGCATGATGCCCTGACAGCTGAGCACTTGTCTCTCGATCAAACGCATCAGGACACATTGAAAAAACTGGCAACCGCGGATATGGAATTGAAATCAGCCATGGTTGAAGTCAAGCAGCTAAAAGAACAGATTGAGATTCACCAACAACGGGTTAACTCGCTGCACCAGGAAGTCAGGACAAAAGACGAAGCCATCACATCGCTAACTGATCAGGTGAAGGAGGGCCGTGTCCATGGAGATGAAGTCTTGGCTTTACGGAATGAACTCAGAGAGGTGCATGAGAAGCATGAGATGAAGGTCAAGGAACTGGCTGAGGAGTCCAACAAGAGTCAATGCCTCCGTGATCAGCTCCATACCACAGTTTTGAAGGTGGAGGACCTCGAGGACAAATTAGCAAAGACTAAGGACCGAGAAGCTGATCTAAAGCACCTTGTGAACGAGAATACTACTCTCAACCAGTCGTTGAAACATGCCGAGGCACGCGAGAATGCTGCTGTACAGCAGCTTCGCGACTGCGACAGCCTTATGGATTCTATCAGACAGAAGGAAGGCCGCATCAAAGCTCTAGAAGAAGAAATCGAAGCAATGAAGCTTGAGCTCAGAGATCATGGCAGCCTCAAAGCGCAGCTAGAAGAGCAAACCCGGACTTTACTTGATCTTCGGAGGCAACTTGAGGAAATGAGAGACCTACGAGCTGCATTCGATCAGAAGAACCATGAATATGAAGACAAGGAGAAAGGAATTTGTCAATTGAGAGGTGAAGCTACACCATGTCATACGGAGGGGATTCAACTCGTTGATAGTCTGACCGATCAGATCAATGAGGCACTGACGGACCCAGGCAAAGCTATTCTTCCCAATGCCGGACAAACGCAAGGATGGGGGGTCCAGCAAGCGCCAGAGGACCACAATGGCCTGGATGGCGACATATTGATTCCAGATGCGGTACTTGAGCTTGGGGAGAATACAGTTTTTATCGAGGAACCGCAAAGACGCCGAGAGCAGTACCTCGGAGATTCCGCCGCAGAGCTGCAAGCAGAACAGCCTCGTCGCCGTGTTGCAGATCGATCTGGGTTGATGAAGCCACCAAAGAAAATGAGCAATTCAAGGCCTCGTTCAAGTGGCAGCGCGAGTGTCGTTCCAAATTCGCAGCTTGAAACGCCTGGTTTAAGCCTTGAGTTTGGCGAGCAGGGCACATCGTCTTCACTTAGCGAGATAGATGGCAGCGATTTGCCCTCGGATATCGAGCTTTGCGGAAGGCTGACAGTGGGTGGCGGTAAAGGAAGCAGTGGACTCAAGAGTCGCAAGCTGGCTGACATGCGATCGCCGGCGAGTCCGCTAGAGAGGCCTACGACAGCACAAACTGATTTGTTCAACTTCCACACGCGGAGCTTGAGCAGTGCAACTGAACGCATATCCAATCGGGGCAGGACTAACGAAAGGCGCGACAAGATGGGCAAGGTTGGTGCAGGTTCGGGATATAACATGTGCGACTTGCCTCAGACGGTATCTCCAAAGGATGTGCAAGTCCATTCCGACGACACTCTTCGACAGCTGCAAAAGAGTCCAATGCGACTACGGGATGGCACACAGGTGTCGGAGTTAGTCTCTCTGAGCAACAATCGGCCTTTGACTCCGCAGGTTGAGGGCGAAGGGTGTTCAAGTGGTGGTGGGCATATGACGGCAGCGACAGCGAGAGATATGCCACAGCCAAATTCGGCAGCAAAGAGAAGACGTGAGCAAGAGGCAAGATCAGGCGGGGCCAAACGGCACAGAGTCGAGGTCTCAAAGACTGGTGCGAACCAAGACAAAGGAGTTGGCAGAGGCACCATCATCGGGACCAGTGCGCCCACTCCTGGGGGTGCAAAGAGAGGAGGCAAGGGATTTCGGAAAGGAACAAGGAGTGCGAAATATGATGATCGATTTGGGATGAGAGAAAAATGATGAGTGGACATGTTGTACAACCGGTATACTGTAGCTTGTAGTAGACCGTAAGGTGATGTAGGTGAATATGATGAAAGTTTTGGCCCATAATCTCCCGCGTTGAATGGCGTGACACTGTATGAGAACAGTTGGTGGCTGTGATATTGTGTTGGTGGTGAAGCCGAAGCTGGAGGATCCCCGTGTTGGTTTATTCCTCCTGATTTCGCAAGGCATCCTATCGATCTGTCCACACAAATTCACAGGACTTGCATCAGAGGTCCAGATCTGATCTTTTTTGCCGTTAACTTTGCTCCTGGCAACGCAACCGCACGAGCTCCCCCTCTCTTCTCGCTTTCCCTTTCCCTTTGCCCGATTCTCTCTCTTCTCTCTCTCTCTCTCTCTCTCAACCCCCCAGCTCCCAACTCCTAGCTCTCTATTTCTTGCCGCTCCGTCTACCCTCGAGGAAGAGCACCTGGCGCTTGACCACGGGGTCGTACTTCATCATGCTGAGCGGACGCGCCGTGCGCGGCCGGATCATGGTGCGGAAGTAGCCCGTCATCGCCATCGAGATGAGCCGCACCGCTATCGTCCGGGATTTGGGTTTTTTGGCCATTGATTTTTTGTCGTTCTTTTTTTTTTTTGTCTTCGTCTTCGTCTGCCTGCGTCTGCGTCTGTGTCTGCGTCTGTCTCTGCGTCTGGGGAATGTGTTAAATTTGGTTAGGAGTTAGAGTGCGGATTTAAGGTTTATGGATGAGTCGAGGTGTCAAGATTAGAGTTTGGAATGCGAGTCATGTCAAACAATGCTTTTTTCGCTTTGCTTTGCTTCGCTTCGCTTTTGTCTAGTCTCTCTACGACTTGCTCTCATGGCCCTATCACTATGCTTGGGAGTCTATGCAATGCAATGCAATGCGGTGTAGTACAGTGCAGGAATAGCAAAGAGCTGGCTCACTGAAGTAATGGATCCTGAGGCATTGTTAGTGCTGTGTCATGACTGATCGGTGCTGAACTTACTCGGAAATGCTTCTGGGAATTGGCCTGCTTTTCCAGCTTGGCCTGGTACCGTCGATGCTCTCTCGCGGCCTGGCGTCGACCTCGTACTTCCTGACTCTTCACATCTTTTCTCTGCTGCGCCGATGCACCAATCATCCCGGCCTCGGATCGCCGTGTCAGGGCGCTCGACTTGGGTGGTGTTGCGGGTGTGGGACCAAGGTCGACACTCTCCTCGCCCTCGGAGCCTTCTTCAATCAGGCGTTGAGCACGGGCCATACGTTCGGCTGCCGAGGGGTAAGAATGCAGGTTCTGGCGATAGTACTTCTTCAGGCTCCGGTGTCCAGCCACGCGGCCGGAGGGCAGGTGCATCTCATAGTCATCGTAAAAGACGGCGTTGGCATGGGTGTGCGCATGGCTGTGGTATCCATCCACATTCTTGTGCGGTCGCTGGTCTGTCTGGCTGTGGTGTCGGTGCAGATGCAGTCTCTCATATGAGTGTGTGCGGTCGTCGTTGGGCACACCAGCCAGCTCCTCCGTATCGACCGAGGAGAATGAGGAATCGGTTTCCCAGCCTTCGTCTTCTTCGTCGCCACCACCGACGCTGCGGCCTTGGCCGTTGACCTTGACACCGCCCTGTGTGCGGGATCCAGCAGCGGCCATCTCGAGATCTGATTCCTCTTCGTCTTCAACGTCCGAATACGTGGAGGAGAAGTCATAGAACTGGCCGACCTCGATCATTTCTTCCTCCGTTTCAAAGGCAATGCGGCAGTGGCCCTTGTCGCGCATGTGAGTCTGTGTTCCTTCGGCGTTTCCCTTTAGCTTGTGGCACCACAGACATTCATAATTTTCCTGTATCTTGGCCCGCAGGTACATTAGCAGGCCACGCAGGTCGACAATATAAGGTTGCTCGGGTATGAAGAGGCCATGGATACGGCTCATATGGTCCACCGATAGTTTCCAGGTTGGCGAAGTGTAGTTGCAGAACAGGCACACCGCGAGTGGGTCGACTTCCTCTGGTTGGGTGTCCTTGACTCTGGGTGACGGCACAGGCGAGGCAGGATCGTCTGTGGCTAACCTAGCATTCTTGACGCCCGCCGTGATCTGCTTGATCTCTGCTGCAGTCTCATTCTCGGTCTCGGTCTCATTCTCGGTCTCAGCCTCGGTTGCAACAAGATCTCCAGTCGTCGAGCCTCCCGCCACGGAGCCCTGCCCGCGCCTGGCAAGGGCCAACTCCTTCGTCTTGTGGGCCTTGCTCTGAATGTGGTTGTCGTAGGCGTTCTTGCTAAAGTAGGCCTTGTGGCATATAGGGCAAGTCTGGGAAAATGCAGCCTCGTCCGCAGCCGCTTTGTTGGCCGCTTGCACCGCCTTCACTTTGCTCTGGAAGTCGTCGGCCGATAGTGGCGGCAGTTCAGCCACTCGTCGTTTAAGGTTGTATTTGTGCCAGTCGCTCCTCATGTGTGTGCGTTGGGCATCGCTCTCGCGAAAAGCGACCAGGCAGGAGTTGCATGTGTACGGATGGGTCTGAGTCACGTCGGGGGCGGCAGCGGGGGAGGCCATGGTCGTCGATGTCGCTGGCAGAGCAGAAGCAAATAAAACTTAAGAGTGTCGTCGTACCTCACGAAGTTCGCCGTGAGTGACTAGAAAAGGAAAAGTTGCGTGGTTTCTATTACCGAAATGTTATTGGCGGAAAGCGGAAGTGTTATTTCTATTTTTTTTCGACTTTAATGGTTTGTCTTTGTTAGTCAGTATATGGTATATATAGAAGAAGCGGACCAACATTGAGCAGCCAGCTTGACGAATTACGGTATCGTCCCTCCCTGGATTTGAATATTAGCACAGTCGTGTCTGGGGCAGATTCTTTACTCACGCTGGCGATCTTACTTCTCGCTCTAATTCTGTCCCCGTACATCAATAGGATAAAAGGTACCAGACTCAAGACCACGCCAACTCCGCCGAGAAAGCTCAAAGCGCCAGGATTCGTCATTTTCCGGAACATAGCCTCTGTTGCCAGGGGAAATACGGCACCGAAGATGTTCCGGGACAGTGACTCAGCTGCTAGTGCCGAACTGGCAAGGTAATGGTAGGTGTCGGCAGTGTAATTAGCGATTACGAGAAAGGTTGTGGTGATACCGATGGTTGCGATTCCTACGGCAATGCTGGGTACAATCCAATGTACTGATGGTCTGCAAGTCCAGGCCCAGATCAAGATCCCCATTGGAAAGAAGGCGCACTCGAAGCAAGTGATTTGAAACCGAGACTCGGGAGAGGTGATGGGATATCCCAGTCTAGGTCGCAGTTTTTCCTGGAACAGGTTGAGAGCAACACTAATAAGTGCACCCACTGCCATTGCTATAAAGGAAGTTAGATATTCTGTAGAGGTGTTTTCAACAGAGCAGTCAGTATGTGAGGGCTCACCAGTGAAAACAGCACCTATCTGTTGTGAATTGAAATTGTAAGCGGCAGAGAAGGTGATTGGAAGCCCAGCAAAAGATAGATAAAGAACCCCCCAGGTGAAGGCCATCCAGAAGCTCAGCCAGAACACCAAAGGCTATAGCAATAGTCTTGTCAGTGTTTCGCCTCTGAGGAGGATGAATTGTAATCTGCTTGGGTAGCTAACCTCAGTGAAGAGCAAATCTAGGAGAAGATATGTCAGTATATCCCAAGCATGTAGACAGTTTTGCAAGGCTTGCTTACAGAAAGGACGAGATACCGAGGTATGGATAAGCTGGAGGATGGATAGCTGCTTATGACCTGGTGCAACCCATTGAACTTGTTGTACCTCACCACCATTGATGCTCACCCCTTGCATTCCAAGTTGCTTGCACTTGAAGAACCATTTGTTCAGTGCCTTTGCTTGCTTGGTCAGTAAAGCATTTTCACGAGTCTCTTCGAAGAGAAAGATGGACGCGGCGGAAACTGCACCACAACTGATGGCTTGAACGTAGAAGGCCCAGCGCCATGACATATGGTAGGCAATCAGACCAGATACAAGGGGCCCAAGGCCAGTACCAAAGAAAGCAGCGCCAGCAAAGATTGTCATGGCCGTATTCCGATCATCAGCTGTGTATATGTCGGCGACAACCCCACCCACCATGGTCGAAAAGGTAGAGCCACCGACGCCGGTGAAGAAACGAGAGACGAGAAGACCGGGCAGAGAGTCGGCCACGGCGGATCCCAGCTGCGAGAGGGCAAGGACAATGCCGGAGAAGAGAAAGACAGGCTTGCGGCCATTGATCTCGGAGAAGGGAGAGAGGAACATGGGTGCCATTGCGAAGCCCAGGCAGAAGGTGGTTGTCCCAAGCAGCAAGATCGTCTCCGAGACATTCCAGGCCGCGCTCATGCCAGGGCCAGCCGCATTATTTGAGCCTGAAGAGTATCCCGACACGAGGGTGGCGGCACAGGACAAACATGTTGTGAAGAACTTCCGCCGGCTAGTCCAGTTGAATGGAGAGGTGATACACGCAGGCGGCGGAGGGTAGGCCGACGATGCTGGCACCGGTGTTGGAGATGGGTCATCGAAGCTGACTTCGAGAACAGCCGTTTCGCTTCTTAGGCCAGTCTGCTGTTGGCTCTTCTCTAACCTATGCATCTCTCGTGTACCATCTTATTGCCGAATCAACAAGAGGCAGAAGTGAAGCAGCTCTGTGCACAGGACATGTCACGAACTGGAGTTTGCTGGCGGCAAAGCTGACCGCCCATTCTAGTCAACGTACTACTATTAATGCATTAGCAGTCCAATTGTCGGAGTACGCGCCCTTGTGCATGAGTTACTCCAAGAAATCCAGAGAGCACAGCAAATTCGGCATCTGAAGGATTATTAATAACCGAGCTTGCCTTTAGTGGGAGAGACTGAGTCGACCAGTACAGAGGGAGTGAGTGATCAAATTAACTTGAGCTGGTTCATGTCGCGATCTGTGTTCTCTATTAATGTCGCTGAATGCCTAGTAGTACATCGTCATGTTCGTGGGTATCTGAGTCGTCCGTCTATAATCTCCAAGTCTATTGCTTTTGCTCCTGTCTCCGCCCTTACACCAATCTACGGTGATAGTAGTCGATCGTCGTGCGCGCGCTGGGCCGAAATCCCAGTTCGCTGACCCGAGGGAAATAAGTCCTGATTGATCCGGAAAAGTCTGGCTTCGCTCTGCTCTCATCTTACCAATACGGCTCCCATGCCGACAAGCAAAAGAGCAAGGGTGGATGATCCCTTTTTTGATCCCGCGTTTGCAGTGCGCTCTGCTTCCGTTTGATCTTCATTCGATGCTGTTGTCGTCTCAGTCGAAGCAAGAGAAATTGCCGTCGCTGATGTTGATGTCTGTAAGGTCGAAGACTCAGCATAACTTAATGCTACCGCCGTCGCTGTTGAGGCTGAGCTAGTAATGAGGAATCCTTGGTCATCGTAGCTCTTTGGCTGAGTGGCCAAGGCTGGGTTTACCGTCACCACTGTCGGGAAACCCCGGTCATCGAATGAGGTGGATATCTCAAGACCAGAAGCCAAGGAGGAGGCCGGCAATGAGGTTGCTGGCGCAGAGGGCAATGGGGATGCAGTCTGTTACTTCCGTTAGCAATGCAGTTCAGCTGCAAATATTAACGCAACACATACTTACACGGCCTGAACTAGGCAGAGTATATGCGTCTGTGGACGATGCGACCGATGTTGCAATGCCAACCGTTGCCGAGGCATCCCACGGCCATCCGGTGCGTGTGCTTGTCGTGTCGGATGAGTCGCCTGCTCCGAAGGCCAGGGGCGCGTTGTTCGATACGGCCGAGGTGACGGCGGAAGCTGCAGTCGCTGCGACGGTTGTGACGACACTGTTGCTGTTGCTGCCGCTGCTGCCTCCACTGATTTGGCCACCATTCGACTCGATCGACTGCCAGGTACCAGAGGTGCCAGAGTAGCTGTATGAGGAACCGGTGGAGTAGTCTTGCACGCTGATGGACTTGAGGTACATGGTAAAGGGTCCGTTGGAATAGTCGACCAGGCCACCGGCCCAGTTGATCGTGCCCTGCTCGTTGGAAGAATCGCCTCCTGCCCAGACGCCGACTTTGACCTGCATTGGGGTTTGGGGATATTGTCCGCTTTCGGCGTCGGCCTGTGTCAAGACTCGCACAGTCTGGCCATCAATAGCCCACACGATCTGCTCGGCAGTCCAGTCGACCGAGTAGGTATGGAATTCGTCGTGGTTGCCCTGGGCTCCGTGAAAAGCACCTCGGTTGTAGGAAACAGTAATGCCTTTGCCAAAGTAGTTGCTCTGAACTTGATCATTCTCTCCTCCGAGCCACTCCCAGTCAATCTCATCAAGACAGTCGGACTGGAGGACGGCGGAGCTAACAATGCCCTGGCCAGGCGCGGCCTTGATGACGAACTCGACGTGGCCAAACATAATATACCACGAGGATATGATCGTGGGCGAGTCACCCTTTTGGGCTACCGTGAATTCTGCACCGTCTGACCCGTAGCTGGGGGAGCCTGATGCTGTGAATTGGCTCGAGGCACCATTTGTGAAGTCGACTGAAATTGACTGCCCTAGCGCTGTATCTGCAGGACAGGAGCCTGTAGAGAGGTCAGCTAGAAGATCTCGTAAAGACGTATTGGTATTGGCATTTGTTTCTCACCTTGGACTGGATTACAGCTGCTGTATGTCTGCGCTGAGGACTGGTTGATCAAAAGGAAGAGGCTCAATGCCGACAGGACGGCGTTGCTGTGAAGAAGCATGGTGGCGAGTAAATAACAAAACGCTCAGAAAATGCAAGTGAGTTCCAGGAGATGGTGCGGGCGTATGCTGTGGCACCTTCAGGTCAAATCCTCCTCTCACGGGAACATGCTCCGGATGACAAGGGATACAGGAGTGGTCGATCAAGCGATCTGTCGATGTAGATAAAGGCCTAGTATGACACGAGTATATGAGGGGGGCGTTTGCGGCCAAGTGAAGCCTCATTTCCGCACCTAAGTGGCTGGCACTCAGCTACTAGGAGAACAGTCAAATCGGATCAAGCCGCGAAGTATTTTAGTCTAGCCATCTCCTCCTGCTGATTGGAGGCTGTTTGAAGCATCCCTGTTCTTGGAGGAGGTTGGGCCTTGTTAACACACGAGGCTGGGGGTTTTGTGGGTCTCCGAGAGGCTTAGCAGACTAGCGCTGCGCTAAAAGGAGATCAGTGCGTCAGCGCCCCACCAACCAGGACCCAACAATCCGTCCCCACCAACCAGGGCCCACCAAACAACCAACACGTGCCCTGCTAACCAGTACCGGACTACTGGTAAATTTGGTATCATAATGCCAGAAACATGTCAATCCTTGCTCACTCCAGGGTCTTAATCCCACCTTCAAAGCTCGGCACATCGTACTCTTTCGGATACCTTTCCAACAGTCTCTTCAGCTCTTTCATCTGTCCCCGTTGCTCTGGAATAATGTCGGCGTAGACATCGGCAAAGAGGTCTCGCAACGGCGGCTTCTTCACCTTCTCCGCGGCAGCAAACTCTCTCAGCACTTCTTTCCGAAGAGATGCTCTCGCCTCCTTCTCCATGTCTTCATTCCAGATGCCCTTGTTCTCCATCCACTTGCGCAGTCGCGTGATCGGGTTATCTCGCCGCTTCCACTCTTCCACTTCGCGCTTCGCTCGGTAGGCGAAGCTGTCATCGCTGGTGCTGTGGTGGCTAACCCGGTAGCTCATGGCCTCGATCAAAATCGGCCTGCAGTTGCCCTCAAGGGCCATCTTTTTCGCCTCGGCCATGACTTCGCGCACTGCAAAGATGTCGTTGCCATCCACTCGGATCGTATCAATTCCGTAACCACTGCCCCGACCAGCAATGCCATCGCCCTTGTACTGTTCTGTGCTGGCGGTGGAGATGGCGAAGCCGTTGTTTCTGCAAACAAACACCACCGGGCATGCTTTTGTTGCTGCTATGTTGAGCGCAGCGTGGAAGTCTCCCTCGCTGGCTGCGCCTTCACCAAAATAGCATGCCACGATCCTTTTCGGTACATTGGGATTCAGCATGTTCTGCAACTTCAACGCGTAGGCTGCGCCTGAGGCTTGAGGGATCTGAGTGCCCAACGGACTGGAGACGGTGTGGATGTTGAGTTTCGAGTTACCATAATGCACGGGCATGTTCCGACCTTTGCCGTTGTCATCCTTGTTTGAAAAAAGCTGGCTCATGATCTCCTTTAGTGTCATGCCTCGCTGGATAAGCAATCCTTGCTCTCTGTACTGCAGAAAACAGACATCTTCTGGAGCGAGGGCTGAGGCAGATCCGACTGCGATGCCCTCTTCGCCAGCCGAGACCATGTAGAAGCTAGTACGGCCCTGTCGCTGAGCATCAAACATGATGGCATCCAGGATGCTGACTGTTACCATATTCTTGTACCACTTGATCACATCCTCGTCAGGAACATCCGGCGGCGCTCTGGTGTTGTCCACCATGTTGCCATCTGCATCAATGATTCGGTATGTGGACATGACTGGTAGCTCGGCCGGATTCTGGAATGTCATGGTCGAAGTAAACTTGCTATTTCGTGCCCCAGGGAATTTGAAAGGCTCTGTCCCTTCGACCGGTCGGGGTCCCGACGCAGATGTGTCGCTTGCATGTCTGACCCTGGTCCAGCGAGATGGTCGTATACGGATAGATCGTGCCGCCCTCGACACCGGCCGCGAGTACATGCTGAGCTGCGAGGGGGAGATTGATTTAAACCTTTTTTTTTTTGGATTGTATTCACACAGAATGCTGGCTACATTGAGGACTCGAAGGTGCAGGAAGGCCGAACTTATTACACACCGCTTACCCTCGCTTACCCTCGCTTGGCGGTTAATAAGAGGGCCAAGAACATTTTGATTTTCTTGAAACGCAAGCCCAATCACGTCCCCATCTCCCCTGCGTGACGAACGCTTGATGCTGCTTCTTATGCTGCTTCTTTACTTGCTTGTCCTTACAGTGTCTAATTAGCCCATAAGGATATCCTTGGCATATAGACATAGTACCTCTTGTTACGGGATGACAGCATAGAATCAAATCTTATCTCCAAGCTTTACCAAGCAAACGGAATTACACGTCCACAACTCCGCAAAGTGTTTTTAATTTCCGACAGTCACTTGACCAGAGTGTCGTGTCACGTGAACGCTGTCACGTGAACGCTGTCACGTGAACGCTGTCACGTGAACGCTGTCACGTGAATAATATCCTCTCCAATACGGTGGCGCAACTAACACAATGCCGCCCGACTGTCTTTGTGGGCCACCGTATAATAGGGTAAAGCCGATTTTACCACAGCACGTCCCGTTTTCTGCTTGCTATTTCCTTTTGAGATCCAGTTCTGGTTGTTTATGATGCTAGCCCGAGCAGTCGTAAGGACGCCGGGGGTTTTATCAAGATGCAGACATGCTGCCCTCAAGCAACGACGAAGCTTCGCCTCAGGCAGCGCCCAGTGCAAGCAGGGAAGTGTCGATAATGATCCCAATGGCCGCTTCACCGACTTTGGTTTTGAGACAATTGCAGAGGCGGAGAAGGAGAGCAGAGGTAATGGATTTCCAGCAGCATGGTTGACAGGCAGCCCAAGTGACTAACTGCCGATAAGTGGGTGCTGTCTTTTCATCAGTGGCCTCATCCTACGACAAAATGAACGACGCCATGTCGCTCGGCATTCACCGGCTCTGGAAGGACCACTTTGTCAGGACGGTCAATCCAGGCCGCGCAGAGAGCGATAAAGGCTGGAACATTCTCGACATTGCCGGCGGCACCGGAGACATTGCCTTCCGCATGCTCGACCATGCCACTAATATCAACGGCGACCTCAAGACACGCGTCACTGTGTCAGATATCAATCCGGACATGCTTGCCGAGGGACGCAAGCGATCGCTTCAGACACCATATGCCGGCAGCAGGAGGCTCGACTTCAAACAGGGCAATGCCGAGTCGCTTGACTTTGTCGAGTCCAACTCGGTCGACCTGTACACGGTTGCCTTTGGAATCCGCAATTTCACCAACAAGGATGCTGCCCTGCGTGAGGCGTTCCGCGTTCTGAAGCCCGGTGGCGTCTTTGCCTGCCTGGAGTTTAGCCGGGTGGAAAACAGTGTTTTGAACACAATCTACAAGCAGTGGTCTTTCGGCGCGATTCCTCTGATCGGACAGCTCATTGCCAGTGATCGCGACAGCTATCAGTATCTGGTCGAGAGCATCGAGCAGTTTCCTCCGCAAGAAGAGTTCAAGGCTATGATTGAGGCAGCTGGCTTCATCACACCGGGTCGCGGCTATGAAAATCTGACCGGCGGCATTGCGAGCATCCACCGAGGCATCAAGCCCATCTAAGTTTATCATTCCGACCGAGGCGACAGCCCGTGTTTGATTAGGAGATGATCAGTTTTGTATGGCGTTCAACAAAACGAAATCGTCTGGACGGCCGGGATTATTCAATGCGCGCTGTACCAGATCCGTTATCCGGGGGGTAATAGATCTAGATCTAGATGTACAAGTATTAACCAGAAAGATCCCCAACTGAATGCTCCTATCGCAATAGAAGATCATGGCACGCGACCAACGACAGTTCCCTGTCGACCCCTGTAAAGGTTAAAATGTGCGGCACGGCAACTCCCTCGCTCCAGGCTTCCGATTTTTATTTTACCCCAGAGAATCGGTTCAATAATGATACCACCTCGGGGGGACGAGCCAATTTAGCCAATGGCCAAGTGCGTCCAGCCCCCTCTTCCCCAGTCACCCCCCAGTCACAACCTTGAAGACGAAAGTCTCCTCCCAGGCCAGAACTATCTCACTTTTCTCGTCCACTCATCCCATTTTTGGGCACAACAATTGACACGACCAACGGGTCGAAGATCATCATCAACTCTGCACGTGGCAATCAGCTTTCCATCCCATCCTGTCATTAGGGATACCCATCGTCGCCCATCGTGGAGCTCACTAAATAAGACTGCCTCTGCTCACCCCTCCCCTGCCACGTGCGAGACCGGGATCTACATTCCACAAGGGAAACACCGAAAGCAGCAGTGGTACACCGCAGCGACGAGATCACAAGATCCTTTAATCCTGTACCAGGATAATATTGTTATCCACCCAACCTGGCCTACCTGACGGTCTCTTTGTTTGTCGTATATTGCGCCCGTCAATCCAGTCCATGCGCTTTGTTTGTCCGCCGCGCACCGCCTTGATAGTCGACAAAGGAAAGAAAGAAACTATTACTGTCACTCTTCTGTACACCACCAACCGGACTGGCCTATATCTGCCTTCGATCGTTCTATAAATCAACCAGAGTTAACTACCCGACTGTACCCAAAAGTTAGGCAAAACAACGCAAAAATGGGCTGTGGTTCCTCAAAAGCTGAGGGCGGCCAAGGTGGCAACAACAACAACAATAACAACGAGGCACACGAGGAACCGATCCGAAAAGTCGCGACTAATTTCAGCACTGTGGACTATGACGGGGAGATTACCCAGCAACGGCGCAACACAGAGTATGCGCCTCATGAAATCCCACGCGTGAAAGAGCCGGAACCCGGAAAGGAAGAAGGTATTGCAGCGGCAACAGCAGCAGCAGCAGCAGCAGCAACAACAACAACAACAACAACAACAACAACAACAACAACAGCCGCAGCCGCAACCCCAAGCGATGGGGTGGATGCTGCTGATGCGCAGGCAAAGGCTGCTGCTAACAAGTAGAAGACAACTGAAAATCCTGCCCTGTCTACCACACCACCAGCGAAGACAAGGAAATAGCCGCAGCAATAGAAAGATTAACAGGGATGATTTGATATCAAAACCACACACACACACAAACCACGTGTACACCTACACATACCAGAGACATGAGCAAAGAGATGGCAATACCCGACAACAGATAATATGGCGTCTCGGCGCAACTGTGGCTGCTTAGCGATCATGGCATCTTCATCTTCATCTTCATCTTCTATTCTTTCCTTTTGCTTTCGAGAGTCCTCTGCCCTTCTTTCATCAGAAATTGTTGAAAACTAACCAAGACTGACAACTGCTTGTTCTTGTTTGGACATTTGGTTCTACAAGTCTCTTGGATGAGCAAACGAGCGAACAAGCCAAAGCAATCCAAGCCATCGACTGCTGTCTTGAAAAAGCAGTTAACAGTTGATCGATGCATTTTTTATGTCTCAAGTTCAAAAAGCCTTGTCTGTTTCCCAGCTCTGTTCCTTCTGTTCCTTCTATACACCAACAACCTAGTGAGCATACAGCAGATTCTGTCACCGTAACTCCATTGACTTGTCATCATCCATCGTAGCGAAGCCATAATTAATCATTTCATCAAACATCCTCCCGCGCATATTGTGGCGCGCAAGCCAGGCCAAGCCTCCCAAGTGCTGTCCAATCCTGGCAAAACTCCCGACCAGACCTTGGCCCTTTTTCCAGGCGTGTAGGTGAGTGGCACACTTTCCACCGCCATGCGCGCGAGGGTCAAAGAGCATATCTGATTGGCTTTTCTTGCAAAGCACGCACCTTGACCTCTCGCGGCTGCCTTTGCTCGGCCTCCTCGCGCGAAGTTTCGTCCAGTGCTTACCCAAGCCGGCTTCAACAATAGTGTCGACGCTGGCTGGTTTCAAGTACCATTTTCAGGTAGGCAACTATTCAGTCGGACGTTCAGCTCCTGCTCGCGACCCCGCCTTCTTGCTCCTTGGCCTTTCTCTTGTCGGCCGCGTTGGGAGGATTAATCGAAGTCATGCTGCTTGAGCGACCATCGTCACCAAAAAGATGGTTCTGTTCAATGTATTCGACCACAGGCGCCGGGATCAGATACTGCACACTCATGCCCCTTCTCAGAAATAACCGAATCTTGGTGCTGCTGACGTCGTTTTGGATGAGCTGCTGGATGACGTGGATGTTATCTCTGTAGGGCTGCAGACTAGCCAGGGCCTCGTCAATATCCGTTCCAGAGCGCTCGATGATAAAGGTGCCGTAGCGGCCGAGAATGTGATCGAGATCCTTCTCAGACCAGACGCCTGGTGTCGACATAGTCTGGATAAGATCGGCTCCGGCCAGGAGAGAGATGTGCACGGCCTTGCGCTGGCCGTTGCCACAATCAACACCCTTGCGCACTTGGTTGATTTCGTAATCAAAATGATCCAGCACCTTGGCCGTCGGTTGATATTCTTTCTTCTCTGCTTCCCAGGTGTCAACCATTAGCCAGTTGGCAGCTTTGTCAATCGCAAGCTGACACATTGCCACTCTGGACTAATATTAGCGCCTTGGACGGATCCTAGAAGGAAGATTGTTTGTCTCACCTGTGCTCTGCAGGCGCGAGGCCTTGTTTCTTGTAAGCATCTGAGACAGGAGACAGGTACCCCCCCACGACCTCGTAGTCTGTGTTGTGTTTGACGTAGTCACTGGCCATGACAAACATTCGAAGGTGGAGGAATGTGATCGGTGAGAAGGAACCACAGGCGACAAGAAGGAGAGGCGTCTTTGACGGATCGTCCATCTTCTTCTTGAGCCGGCCATCGTTGAAGCGGTACTCGTCCATGGGCGAGGCAAGGCCGAGAATGGCCTGTAGAGCGGTCTGGCGTCGCGGTGGCAGTCGGGTTAAGCTCAAGAGCGCACTCTTGGCTGGAATGGGCAGTGGTCGTGTGCCCAGCGAGAGCGGAAGAGAGCAGCGAGAGCGATGAGGTTGAGAGGTGGTGAGAAACGTTCGGACGAGCGGCTTACTAACTTTTAGTGGCCGTGACGACAAGGACAGGGGGAAAGTTGGGGTGCCGCGGCTGATGGACACGATATTATTACTGATCTGGAGGCCAGAAGGATTGAGGGCGGATCCAAGGTTCATGAATGATGGTGCGCGGCGAACAAGAGCTTTTTTTTCCGCTGGCCGATGGCGAAAGCAGACTGACTGTCGCCTGGACCGGAGCCGCAGTGCGGGGCTAACTGGCTGGAAGGAAGGGAAAAGTGGGGAGCAAGCCGGTTATTCTGGTCCTGAAATTTATTTCTGAGGCGCAACAGCCAGCCGTTATGGAGCGATACTCGGTGGCGAGGATGACTGAAGGGCTGGTGGAGCGACGTAATTGAGTAGCACGCAACATACGCTCAGTACTAGATAATATCAAGATCAGTCTTAGTAATTGGTCCGCCGAGCGAGATGCGCCTCATGTGGCACCATCCTGCAGGTAATTACACCCTCCGTTATTATGCACAGGTTAATGAATGCTTTCCCTCGAGCAGGAGCAAGTCGACCGACCCTTTGACCGTGTGTAAGTCCAATCAAGTTCGACAGCTGCAATTATAAGTTCTATGTGTTCATGGTGTGACAATTACTATAGGTTAAGTTAAGTAGATAATAAGGTGTCTTAAGGCCATTGTGCAGACCAGGGACTCCACCCCGGCTGTCTGTGCTGTGCCATCTGTTGGGCCCGTCATTAGTCGGTGGCCGAGGGGGCGTGTCTGTGTATCAAACACCACCATGATCCAGGCCTGACTTCTCCCTCCTTTCTAAATCGAACCCATTCGCTCCCTCCCCTATCTGCCCCAGCCCTGGGCCCTCGATCTTGCCGCTCGATGGCGGCGTAATGGAGAGCAGTGACAGCTGGCTAGAATCCAATTTGGCTGGCCTTGGATCTGGTCAGCTCAGAGATAGGTGAGTGCAGTGACTGCCTCTCTGTGCCTCTGCTGCCTGGGTGGCAGCATTCGCTGTTGGTAGCAAATATTGGTGCTGCTTCCTCCTGCCTAGCCAGTTGCCTGTCCAGTGGCCAACTCTCCGTTCTGGCAGCTGCACCATCTCTTTCATCTTCTCTTCCATCTCCTTCTCTTCTTTCTCCAGCACCATCTCTTCATCTCCACCTTTTCATCTCCACCTCTTGATCTCCATTGCTTTGTCTTCACCACTGGTCCCTCCTTCATGTATCCATCTCCAGACCTGATCTCCAATGTCTTCTAGGCTCACTCGTTCCTCTGCCCGTCGAGCTGCTGAGCCCGCCCCCACAACGCCGCCTGTACCAACCCCCTCCACCGCCCCTGTGTCAACCAGAAAACGAAAAGCCCCGCCTTTGCCCACCGACTCAAGCCCGCCCACCGAGAATCCAGGCGAAACCAGTCCTAAGCCTGAGCCTCGCCCTCGTCGATCCAAGCGGCAGCGAACAGGTGCCCCTCCACCCGGTCCGGCTCCGGCCTCGGCTCCGGCCCAGGAGCGGCCGTCTGTACGTGCCAGTCGGCGGAGACCTGCAGCCGCCGACCCGGACATGTCTAGCGGTGCCTCGTCTTCCAAGTGCGCTGAAGAGCCGCAGCCGCCGTCTGCCAAGCCTACCTCCAAACGCCCGTCCAGCAGGAGTAACAAGAAGACCGTGCCCGAAACGTCACCCTCTACCCAGACCCCTCCTGCCCGTCGGCAGAAGAAGCGAGTGAGCAAGAAGGAGGCGGATGTGCATGTCAAGTCTGATGAGGACACAAAACCCAAAGGCGGCAGAAAAGGCGGCAATCACACTCCCCCACCTGCTCAGCACGACTCCAGCGACAGTATGGACGACACGAGCCCCGGTGGCCGCGAAGATGACGGCTCTGATCCCTTCTCAACAGCCCTCTTTGGCTCCCACCGAGGTGGCCCTGCTTCAAGCCTGTCGAGCACCCTGCGCACACTGAGCGGCATGATGAGCGGCCTGAGTGCACGGCTGCGCGAGATTCTAAACAACCTGCGTCAGAACGACAATCCAACAATGCAGCTGGTCGCCCTGGAAGAATTGTCGAACCTTCTGCTTGTGTCAAATGAAGACAACCTGTCTGGCCAATTCTCGCCCGACCCCTACGTCAAGGAACTCGTGGCACTGATGCAGCCCAATCCACTCACTGGCGAGGAGAATGCAGAGATGATGCTGTTGGCTTGCCGGTGCATTGCGAATCTCATGGAGGCGTTACGAGGCTCGGTGGCCAATGTCGTCTATGGCGGTGCTGTGCCAGTGCTGTGCCAGAAGCTACTCGACATCCAGTACATCGACGTGGCCGAACAGGCCCTGAGCACGCTTTCCAAGGTCTCGATCGACTACCCCGGCTCCATTGTGCGCGAAGGTGGCCTCGCCGCCTGCCTGCAGTTCCTCGACTTCTTCGCCACCGGCACTCAGCGAACTGCTGTTACAACCGCGGCCAACTGCTGTCGAAACATCCCACACGACTCCTTCCCCGTCATTCGCGACGTCATGCCCATCCTGCAGAATGTGCTGGTTAGCCACGACCAGAAGGTTGTTGAGCAGGGCTGTCTGTGCGTCACCCGCGTCATCGACAGCTTCAAACACAGTCCCGACAAGTTAGAGCAGCTCGTTGACCCGGCTCTGCTGCGGGCAGTTCTCGGCCTCCTCCTACCTGGCACCACCAATCTCATCGGAGCCAACATCCATACCGAGTTTCTACGCGTCCTGGCGATTGTTGCTCGGGCAAGCCCCCGCTTGTCGGCCGAGCTGCTCAAGATGAACGTGGTCGACACTCTCTACCAGATTCTGACTGGCGTTTCTCCTCCGGCCTCGACTCAAGATGCTGCTTCCAACATCGACAGCGTGGTCATCATGCAGGCCTTGATTCATCGGCCACGAGAGCAGGTCTTCGAGACCTTGAACGTCATTTGCGAGCTTTTGCCACCCCCCAAAGTTGACGCCGTGCTCGACCAGGAGATCGACGACGACAGCATGTCAGAAGAGAGCGATCCCGTCTTGCAAGCTACAAGCAAGGCTGAGACCCGCATTCAACTACTCAGCAACTGCAAGGAGGAGACCCGTCGCTTTGCCCACATTCTGCTGCCCACCCTGACCGACACCTATTCGAGCACTGTCAATCTCAGCGTGCGCCAGAAGGTGCTCACTGCTCAGCTCAAGATTCTCTCCAATCTGGAGACTGCTGTCATTGGAGATGCCCTTCGCCCTGTGCCATATGCGTCCTTTTTGGCCTCCATCCTGTCCCAGGAAGAACACCCAAGCCTGGCCATGTTTGCACTACAGGCATCGGAGCTTCTACTCGACCGTCTGGAAGATGTGTATCATTACCAATTTCATCGTGAGGGTGTCATAGGTGAGATCCAGAAGATTGCCAGCCGAAAGACAGAGTTTGATTCAAAAGTGCTGGATCCTCCAGCTGGTGACGGATCTTCCACGCTCAAGCCCCGACACAGCTCGGTTGACTCAACCCATCATAATACATTGGATGAGAAGCCTGTTGCCTCTGAAAGCGGAGATGAACAAGATGATGATGACCGCAGTGGTGGCGATCACGATCGCGAAGACAGCCATGCAGATGATGAGGGTGAGCATGAGGACGACCTTGTGCTTCAAGACGATGACATCGACCACGATGAGAGCTCTGACTCGTCGGACGGTGAGATCCCTCTGCCGATCGCGATTGCTGGAGTCAAGCATCTCATCGTTCGTCGAGCTCAAAGCATCCTCCAGAAGTGCGAGACTGCCAAGGGCCGTGAGCTCAAGGAGAAGGCAACAAGGATCCGCACTGACCTGCAACACCTTGCAACTGAGATCGAGTCGTGCTATAGCTCCCCTCGACACACTCTGGATGGTACCGACTTGTTCAAACGCCTGGTCAGCTATTTTGATGGCGACAATCTGGAAAGCATCACCAGCTCCGAGCTACTCGACTCCGGCATCATCCGACTTCTTCTCGCCGTCCTCGCTCCAGACCCAAATGGGCATTTGTATGGAAACCCAAGAGCCGACTTCTTGCTTGCTATGCTCGGGACTGCCCATAGCCCCAAGGCAAGAGCAGGTACAACAGCTTTGAGTGTTCTGATTCGGAAACTGCAAGACCTTCTAAGCAGAGCGGAGCACTTCGAAGTCCTTACTGTAAATAATAATCCTTCAGAGAGCAGTCGTGGTGGCTCCGCCTCTATGCTCTCCAGACAGCTCCGACTGCGTCTTTCAGCCGCCTCAGACAGCGACATTCCCACCGCATACAGAGAGATGATTGTCTCAATTCATGCGATAGCCACATTTAAGGCACTCGATGACTATCTCCGACCTCGCTTCAGCATCGCCGACCGACCTATGTCCTCCTCTCGCCGACATGAAATGCTTCAACAGATTGCCCACGCGAGGATGGCACACATGACGGGCGCAGCAGAGTCTGGACTTTTCACTCCTTTCGGACAGGAACTCGGGAGCTCGGCCCCTTCGCAGCCCACGGCCAAAACATCGTCAAGTCGATCAGCCTCTCGATCCAAATCGTCCAGGGAAAAGGCAACCCAATCCGAACCCACCTCGGGCGAGAAGACGCAACCGCGTCGTTCCAGCCGACGAACACAGGCCTCATCAACCCCAGCAGATGCCCACCAACCAGCCCCGGAATCAAGCACTGAAGATGTCGAGTCCAGACTTGAGGCTGCAGACGAAAAACAGCTTCGTGATGACGCTGGTGGCCAGGATGATGGCAACTCACTAGAAACCTTCGTTGAGGGCCTCGAAGAAGAGTTGTCAGATGATGAAATGCTGGAGCCAGCCGCTGTCAATATGGAAGTGGGATCCAGTGGCAAAGTAACTGCACGGCAGGAAGATGGAACAAGGATCCAGACACCACAACCTGGCACTCCGACTTCGACGGTGACGCGGCCTGAGCAGGCGAGTGACTCTCCTAGTGTCCCTCTGCCTAACCGAACTCTGCCGACAACAGGCAGACCTTCATACTCGGCCGCGCTTGCCTCGATTCCTCAAGATTGGCACATTGAATTCAGCATTGATGGCAAAGTCATTCCAAATCACACCACAATCTATCGAGCTGTCCATCACAACCGAGAACAACCCACCGAGCCCAGTTATCGAAGCGTCTGGTCGGGTGTTCATACGATCAAGTTCAAAAAGGTCCAAGGGCCTCCTCCGTTATCAGCATCGCTCTCAGACTCCGCCAACGAGAGGGAGTTTGACGAGGGTGAGATGCCGACCTCGCTCGACGGGCACCCGGTCACATCATCGATTTTGTCACTTCTCCGGATCCTACACGAGCTGAACTCGAGCCCTGAAGATGTTTGTGAAGCACTAGGTAGATCTGAGCTGAGGCTGCAGGCTGAACCTCTGTCCTCATTTATCAACACCAAGCTCACCGCCAAGATGAATCGACAGCTAGAGGAGCCCCTGATCGTTGCATCCAACTGCCTCCCAGATTGGGCTGAGGACTTGGCCAGAACATTCCCCTTCCTGTTTCCCTTTGAAACACGCCACCTCTTCCTGCAGTCTACCTCGTTCGGCTACTCACGCTCCATGATTAGATGGCAGAGCAATCAAGCCGATAATGACGACCGACACGATCGACGTCGGGATGACCGCCCCCTTCTTGGACGACCCCAGCGTCAGAAAGTGCGTATTTCGCGTCATCGCATCTTGGAATCGGCCATGAAAGTCATGGAGATGTACGGCGCCTCTCCCAGCGTGCTCGAAGTCGAATACTTTGAGGAGGTCGGCACTGGCCTCGGACCTACTCTGGAGTTCTACTCGACGGTTTCAAAAGAGTTCTCAAAGAAGAAGCTCGATATGTGGCGAAGCCATGATGCTTCGGCCAAGAGCGAATTTGCCTTTGGCAAAAATGGCTTGTTCCCGGCTCCGATGAGTGCTGCAGACTCCAAGTCAGAAAGTGCGAGCAAGATCTATGCCTTGTTCAGAATGCTGGGCATGTTCGTTGCTCGATCTATGCTCGATTCACGTATCATTGACCTTTCCTTCAACCCTACATTCTTCAAACTGGCTGAGAAGAATTCGACGCCCCTTTCGATCGCATTGCTTCGCACGATCGACCAAGAGCTGGCCAATTCGATGGCTCAACTGCAGAAATATGCCAATGCCAAGGCCCAAATTGAACGCGACCCATTGCTGAGTCCTGCCAAGAAGGCCAGGGCCATGCAAGAATTGAGCATCAAAGGGGCCACTGTTGAAGACCTTTCACTTGACTTCACCCTACCAGGATATCCCCACATCGAACTGATCGATCACGGCAGCCAGGTCGAAGTGACCATGGACAATGTCGGCCTCTACCTGGAACGCGTCCTCGACATGAGTCTGGGCAGCGGAGTTCGCAAGCAAATCGACGCTTTCAAGACCGGCTTTTCCCAGGTCTTCTCATACAGCTCGCTGAAGGCCTTCACTTCGAACGAATTGGTGATGCTCTTCGGTCGTGTGGATGAAGACTGGTCGATTGAGACTCTGATGGACTCTGTCAAAGCCGATCACGGATTCAACATGGACAGTAGGAGTGTTAGAAACCTGCTTCAGACCATGTCAGAACTATCCTTGGAAGAGCGACGAGACTTTCTGCAATTCGTCACTGGCAGCCCCAAGTTACCGATTGGAGGATTCAAGAGCCTGACGCCCATGTTCACAGTAGTCTGCAAGCCAAGCGAACCGCCATACACGTCAGACGACTACTTGCCCAGCGTTATGACATGCGTTAACTATCTCAAGTTGCCGGACTACAGTTCTCAGGCCATTCTGAAAGAGAGGTTGAATGTTGCCATCAAGGAGGGTCAAGGTGCTTTTCACTTGTCATAAGAGCTGGAAGAGCTGGAGTGGAGATTATGATGCTGATGATATTGAGACTGAATTAATTTGCTTTTAACCGCTCGAGTGCGCCGACCTGTCGGGCCAAGCGTGCGTGGTCCGCTGGCCAAGACCAGAAGACGAAGACGATAGTTATGAAAATGGCCATAGAATGGACTCGGGGCAGCACTGACTGCGATGATATGAATTGATAGGCATTGCATGATAACATGCTAGAACCAATTGCCTATGAGCTGATTGCTTGTACCATTATGGGCGTTCTTCATGATCAATGTGATGGGACACTTTCACCATGAGGATGAAATGAAATGGCAGGGAGAGTGTCACTGATCTTTATCCTGGCTGACAGAGGCCTGGCTGCTCTATGGAGTAGGATACTGAGTCGCCAGCACTAGCCTTTAGAGTGCAATGTGCAGCTAATCTGCACTAACTAGCCCAACTATGCAGTCAAGCTTTTTGAAGTCAACCAAGTCAAGCTTCCAAGTTCTGTGGCAATTCAGGAACACACCACATCCCTGCCATCCTTTGGGTAAGATCTGACAGCTAAACATCTACCTAGAGCATTGCAAGCATCGCCAATGGCAGGACCATCTTGCAGCGCCACTGCAATGGCACCTTCTACAAGACCTCTCTATCTTTATAGAAAGTCGCCCTGAATGGGATAGCAACGAGCGATCGATAGAGTTAATTTGGATAGGCACGCTAACTTTCAGTGGCGGGGTCGTCCCGCACCGGCCCCGGCACGCCACTTAAGAGCGGATTTAAGCATTTAAAGCCATTAATTCCATCGTAGTATGCTAGTTACACATGCTCCTTGTTTGGCCAGTGAAAATACCAGTAGTGCAGCTGGCAATGGCATCGACCAGGATGTGCAACTGATGGCTGGTGAGACTACAACATCACAGCCAGGATCGACATTAAGGGAGACACTGTCCAAGGTGAAGCGAAGCCGAGTCTTGACAGGGAGGTTGTTCCCCTGTCTGAGCAAAGGGGCTTGCTGGGCCGGCTCGCAGTCCTCCCCGAAGTCACGAATCCAGTCAGTTACAACAAAGCAACGAAGTTGTGGATGACGGCTATTGTGAGTTTTACAGCCATCACATCCTCAACAGGATCATCAATTTTTCTATTGTGAGTTCCTTATTGAACGCTCTGCTGAAAAATGATCCGAGCAGCTGCAGCTGCTCTGTCTGAGGTCGCCCATGACCTTCATACTCACAATTTGCGAACCTGTCTTTGGCGGTGCACATGCTGGCAATGGCATTTACGCCCATGAGGTGGTAAGCACCCATATCCCCATAATTGCAATATACATCCCTCAACTTGACCAGATCATTGTACTAGGCCTGCGCTATCGGAGAAACACGACCGCCGCACCATCTATATCCTCTCGTTTCCCCTGTTCCTGGTCTTCTCCTGCATCAGCGCTGTCTGTGTCACCATTGCCATGCTTCTGGTCTTTCGGACTCTCAGTGGCGGCGCCGCAGCATCTGTTCAGTCGATCGGTGCAGGCACTGTCACTGACATCTGGCAGCCGAAAGAACGTGGAAGGGCCCTCCACCCGTTGGGGCTACCAACAAGACAACCCCCTCTGGGCCTCTGTCGGCACCTACACCATCAAGCACACCCACCCACCCTCACGCCCACACACCTTCATCCTTGAATCCACCCTCTCAACCAGTGTCAACTCCTCTCTACCCCCCTACGCCCTCTCCGCCCCGCAAGCCAAATTCCTCGCCCTGCACCTTCGCACCGCATCCGCCACCCACGCTCGCGAAATTGGCACCCTGGGCGGCTACACCGCGCGCTATGGCTCGCAACACTCAACTCGGACCTGTACACGACGATTGAAGCTGATGCACACCACGCCGCTATCGCGCGACACAACATTGTCCAGGCTGTCTCTGGCGTGTTGTCGCGCATCGAGGTCCTTGAGGGCGCCGCGCGGGACATCCTGCAACAATTACATGCACAGGTGGGTGCACAGTGGTACGAGGCCACGGTTTGGGTTTGTATTTATTGATGCATAAGAGGAGCAATTGGGCATATTTCTTGGCTACAAGGCAGATGATTCTTCCCAGGGAGGTTATTTGCGTGGATAATGTGGTGAGAATGGGGATTTGGTGGATGCAGAGAGTAGGGATGCAAGGGCGAGGGGGGCAAGGGAGGCGGTGGAGAAGGTGGGGGAATTGAAGGAGTTTGTCAGCAACCACTATTTATACGAGAAAGTTTACTAGATTTCATTTTGCTTTCTTAGTCTAGAATTTATTCTCCATAGTCAGCAATCTGAGTTGTTTATCAAGGCTAGTCGGTCAGATGCAAACCACAAAAGAATGGCGTGCGAAACGAGGTCCAAAGGCCCACATATGCGCCAAACCCCTTCAAACCTCAATGCCATAGAACTTGGCCTTTGCAGCCCCCCCGCTACCCAGAGTTACAATCCACTCCCAGGGGAAAGATTTCAGCAGCTCATCATCCGGTGCCTCTGTCTGAAGATAGTCAGCGGCCAGTTCATTGAGCTCGTCGAAATAGATGACGCGCTCGCTTGGTTTTGCCAGGATATGGAACAACTTGTCGTTGGGAGCTGTTTCTGCCAGCCGACGCGCCTCCCATTTCTTCTGCTCTTCGACCGGAGGCAACTTGATCCGCCCGGACCAGAGGAGGGCAGCTAAGAATGCCGACTTCTCCCAGGTCAGCCAGGCAAGTGACGCATTTGCAACACCAATGAAGGCAATATTTGGATTGTAGATGTCGAAGACATGCTGGAACAGTCCGGGCACTCGCTTTCCTCCCTGTACCGAGGGTCGAACGTTCTTGAGGAAGGGGTAGGTGTAAAAATACCCGGTAGCAAAGACAATCGTGTCGATCGATGAGAGAACTTGTCCTCCAGACAAATGAATAGTATCTCCTTCAATACGCTCAATTGTCGGGACAACTTCTACCCCCTTGCGGGTGAAGACGGTGGGATAGCGAGGATGAGGCGTTCGCTGAGACACGTAGATGGGCGATTTGGCGTAAGGTAGACTTTGCAAGGTCACGTCGATGGCACTTTCGCTGGTTCCAACCACCAGAATACGCTAAATCATATTAGCCAATACGCACTACCAGGGGAGGATCATCTCCGTTTTCCTTGCCTTGCCCGTGAAAGTTTCCGCAGACCGCCACGTCGTGGTGTGAAACAGCTGGCCTTTCCACGTATTCAGCCCAGGTATTGCCGGCACATGGGGCACTGAATTATGGCCTGTAGCCACAATCAGAAAGTCAAATTCTTCCTGAGACCATGTATCTGTGCCATCGGCATTCTCGGTCCTGAGTGTCAGTTTTAACCTGTCATCACTGATCTTCTCCACATCCTCGACAGTGGTGCTGTACCGAATCAAGTGGTCGAACCGATGTGCTGCTGTTATCACAGCTTGGGAAACCTCATCGCCCGTACAATAGGGAGCTGACTCGGGTTGAGGGGTAGGAAGCTGGATGGATGAATCTCCGGCCATGACGTTAAAGGGAATGTTGGCATAAAGGCTCTTGTACAGTGGGCTTGAAGTGAAACGCTGCTGTGTAGTTCTCGGGGTCGTAACTGGGAGCTTGGCCGTTGGTCGAGGCAGTGGAGGATTAATCAGATCTGGGTCTGGCGCAGGGAATACTGGAACCACAGTGGAGACCGGATCGTATGCCCAAGCACCGCCAGGCTCCGATTTCCGTTCGAACAGTTGGGTGCTGAACTCATCACCCAGCCTTTGAAAGGCGCTAGCGGACAGAATACCAGCGACTCCAGCTCCAATGATGGCCACCTTTTTGGGGCTTCGATGCCCGTTGGCGCCATCTGTGACTTTGTCAGAGATCCCATCTGCAATACCATTAACCTGATCGCCAGTCTTGTCTTCGTTGTGCGTCTTGTACGTCGTATAACCCCTTGACCCATGAGTGTAGAAAGTGTCGCGGTCGTAAGGTGTGAGAGGCACTCCGAGCCGGAGCCGTTCGACCAAGTCAGGATTGGAGATGAATCGCCTGCCAAATACAACTGCATCCGCCCTGTTCTCATCGACAGTCAAGATCGCGGTGGCCGACGTATAGCCTCCGGCACCGAAAAGTACAGTTGGCGTATAGGATGGGTTCGAAGGCCGAGTCTCCCGCAGCAGGTTCAGGAAAGGCCGGAGAGAGATATCTTCTGGCGCTATGCCTTTCTCCACAAGTCGCTTTAGGTTCTCCTCGATGCCCAAGTTCCTTGATACCCGCGCTTCGCCGACATGTAGGTATGCAACTCCACGAAGAGCAAGTTCTCGACTCAAGTGGAGGATTTGGGCCAGAGGTTGAGATCCGTCAGTTTCGTGGAAGCTGGGATGTCAGCTGGAAGTCTCAATTGTGTCGGCGGACCTACTCACTTGGAGAATGGGCTGAGACGCACGCCAATCTTTTGGTAGCCGACAACTTGTGCAATGTCATCAACAACTTCCAGAACAAACCTCGACCGGTTCTCAATTGATCCACCATACTGATCTGTCCGTTGATTGATGTTGTCATGCAAGAACTGGTCAAGTAGGAAGCCATTCCCTGAAAGTATCTGGTCCCTACATCAGTTTGGCGTCATTTGCACGTGAAGGAACTCACCTCAATACCATCCGCACCCGCCTTGACTGCATTTCGAGCCGAATTCTGGAAATCTTCACGGATTTCTTTGATTTGTTCCACGGACACAGCATGAGGAACGCCAAAAGGCTCCCCCGAGTGAGTGCAGACCCCTGACTCTCCAATGGCCGAGGGCGCAAACGCCTTGTAGCCGTACTCAGGAGGCTCGGAATGACCAGCCCTCTCCCAAGCCAGTTTGACGAGAGCTGGGGACGTGCACCGACCCACATGGGTAAGTTGTTGGAACCAGATGCCGCCCTTTTTGTGTACAACCTCAACGATGCGACTTACAGCCTGAATCTGAGCCTCGCTATGAATGGAAGCAGAAAAGGGCCAGGCACTCCATTCGGGCTTACCACCAGTGGCTTGGGAAATGAGCAAACCTCCAGGAGTGGCTCGCTGCTCGAAGTATTTAACCGCCAAGGGACTTTCTTGGCCGTGCACGGCTCTGCTCCTTCCCAGAGCTGCGTGAACGATGCGGTGCTGCAAGGTAAAATCACCCACCCGCAATGGCTTGAAGACTTTGGAGCCTAGCCTGTCGTAATCCGGAGGTAGTTGTACTGCCTCGTCGTCCACATCGGTGAATCCACTGGTTGGGCCACGAGCGTTGGCGGATGCCACAATCTCGACCACTTCAGCCATTTTTCAGGTGTATGCAGGTTCAAAGGAGATAGCCGGATGAAGAACTGCCCGTTCAGGTAGCGAAGCCAGGCAGAGATATAGCCATGGCAGTGGGTGCCAGAATCGGCTTTTGCGTGTGGACATTCTTCCGTAGTGGCAAGATGAACTTGCCTGAATTCGGCCATAAGAAGCAGGCATATTCTTGATTACACTTCTATCTCAGCAGCAGTCTATCATGATCTGGTGGACTGCCAGCAGTGTTTTCGCCACTGTACAGAATGGCATCATCAGACGTTGCTCGTTTAGTGTTTAGCGTTGAGAGCTTGAGAGCTATTGCCTCTTCAGGTAAACGTGTACGTGCACGTAGACTCTCCACTTTCATGCATTTCCATTCTCCGGGAGAACCTCGGCTGCGCCCACACGTGGTTATCGATCTAAGGTTGTCGGCTATCAATCTCTCTAGCATATATTTTGGCTTTAACGGCTGAATAGGGAGTGGTAAATGCACGATGATTACTGATATTGTTTTGACAGAATTACTAAATTTGTTCTTTCCAGAAGCGTGAAATTACTGCTCGTTCTTCATAGCCGCCTCCAGGCCGTCCACACAGGGTGGCACGCCATTTTCAAGTGTATGGCGCGCTTCAACTGATCTGTAAAGTTTTGCCTCATGAGATGGAGACTTCCTGTTCCGTCAAAGCAGACCCAACTGGTTGGAATCCTGCCTCTATAAAATAGCCAGTCTCTTTAGCCATGCATATAGTCCCCCGTCCCCCAGTCCCCCCTGATCCATTTACTGGTTATCAGATTGAATCGAAAAGGAGTCACAGGCTAACAACATGGTGGCCCTGGCAAGAAAGTCCCACGAGTCGGTGGTTGTTGAGCTTCCAGCATCTGTCGGTACGCATCAATGCCCCTCCCACAGACCACATCCATTAACCCATCTGCGAACATAGAAGATGGAGGAGAGAGAGGATCTGTTGCAACTGTCGACATCAAACAGGGAGACGATGTCGCATTGGCCTATTACTACAAGGCTCGGGACCTGGAAATTTCTGAGGCGGAACAGAAACGGGTCTTGAGAAAGATTGATCTACATCTGATGCCGTATGTTTCCTCCATGCCCAACTCCTGTGACGACTGATTTGATTGACATTGATACCTCTTTCAGGCTTTTGATGGTTAGTGGCTTCCTGCAATACCTCGACAAACAGTCTCTCAATTACTCTGTCATCTACGAGTTGCGAGAGGATCTTGGCCTGGTCGGCAAACAGTTCTCATGGGTCAGCTCGATGTTCTACTTCGGCTACCTAGTGTGGCAATTCCCTTCACTCCTACTCCTTCAGAAATTCCCCGTGGGAAAATACTTCTCCCTTCAGGTGCTTGCCTGGGGCGTTTTCAGCTTTCTGATGGCGTCGACCTCCAACTTCGGTGGTTTGGCCGCCTTGCGGTTCTTGCTCGGTGCCGCTGAATCTGTTCAATTGGCTGCCTTTATGTAAGTGTCATCTCTTGATTCTCCAGGCTGACCCAACTGAGTCTGTCTGCAGCATCATAACCAACATGTACTACAAACGCAGCGAGCAACCATACCGACTTATGCTATGGTATTCAATGAATGGCGTGGCCATCATCGCGGGAGGACTCTTCGCTTATGGGGTTGGCCACATCAACAGCAACGTGGCTCTGTGGAAGTTTCCTTTCATCGTTTGTGGGTCCTTGTCAACCATCTGGTCTGTCGTATTGTTCTTCTTGCTACCCTCTAACCCCGCCTCGGCATGGTTCTTGAATGAGACAGAACGCGCCATCGCAATTTCAAGGGTTTATGAGAACAAGACGGGAGTCGAATCCAAAGTCTTCAAGCGGGAACAGGCCATCGAAGCCCTCCTCGACCCCAAGGTCTGGTTAAATGCCATTGCGACAGGTTCGGGCAACATCCTGGGTGGAGTTGGCGCTGTGAGTATTCGACTACATCCCCTCACTGGAGTGACTCATCGCTGACTCTGCAGTTTGCCGGATTGATCATCAGAGGCTTTGGGTTCACGAAATTGCAGACGCAACTTTTACAGTGTCCCACCGGACTCGTCGAATTGATCTCCTTGATCGTGTTTTGTACTATTGCCACATACGTACCCAATTCTCGACTTGCGGTCGCCATGTTCGCCACTTCGATCTCACTTGCAGGCAGCATCATGCTGTATGCAGTTGACATCAATCATCGGTGGGCACTTATCACAGGGTATGTTTAAGATGAGACCGAGCTGGCGCTCATGAGTTGACAACTGTCAGATTCTGGTTAATGGTGGGCTTCATCCCGAACTCATTCATCCTCGGCCTCGGCACTGTCTCAGCCAACATCGGCGGTTATACGAAAAAGTTGACTGCCCAGGCCATCTTTTTCATCCTTTACTCTGTTGGAAGTAAGTTCTCATTCCCACACTTTTGTATCATTCACCACTGACTCTTAAAGATATTGTCGGGCCACAGCTCTACACCACAGCTCCATATCGGCAAGGACTACGTGCAAATGTCGTCAGCTTGGTCATCGTCCTGACCTGCAACATTATCAATCTTGCCTACATGATATACGAGAACAGAGAGCGAAGGAAATATCTTGCTGCCAACAAGGATCACCTGAAAGAAGAAGACTATGCCTTCCGAGACTTGACTGACAAGAAAAATCCCTTTTGCCTCAATGTCTTGTAAATCTGGCCAGTGCTGGGATTGGGTGTTTGAACCATGCTGAAACCTCAGAGAAGGAGGGCGTGGTGAAAAAAAAGTTAGACAGTTAGTGTAACAGGGCATTACAACTGGGCGCCAGAGTACAGTCAACGATAGTGACCAGGAACACAGGATGCTTCACAGACCAATGGGTTACAGATCACTCATCCAGAGTATCCCACAGCAACTTCCAAGAGTACAGCTGTAATGTAACAGGGTCCCTATATTGCTCCTGGATCTGGGAGGGCTGTTGGGAATCTTCCAGGCCTTGGTTGTACTTAGGGGAACTTAGGAGTAATGTAATGGGATCCCGAGGAGTCGTGGACCAGGCTGAAAGTGCACCAGCAGAAGGAAGGTGTCCCTACTGGCGGCAAGAAGTCCAAGAAGAAGGGCGGTGATGAGTAGGCTGGCATCGACTCGATGGACTCAGAATAGCTTGCGGGCAATCCTACAAAGCCATGGACAGTCAAACTCCACTTCCAACCACTCATTGCTGCTTGACATAGACAATTCTGTTCAAGCGCCAAAGAATCAGCCAGTTAAGGCCCAAACTTCTAATTCCACCTTGTGAAGTGATGCAAAGCTGCTTTCTCCTGCATGGGTCAGTGATAGAGATTTTGTGTGTGATTCAGCATGTTTGGTGTGAAGTTTTTGAGCAAGTTTAGCATGCTTACATAAACAAAGTGGCCTTGAGATACCAACTTCCAGTAGGAGAGATAGATAACAACAGGAATGAAAAGTGGCAGCATAAATTGACAGCCAAGCAGCAGGAAGTGTATATGATAGACTGGATTTGCTGGTTCATAGTACTGTTCCTTGCCATGTTTATGAGTTTTCTCTGTTGTGCTATTTCCACCCACTCTGATACTTAACTTTGCCCTAGTTTTAGGGCAAACCAAAAGTATACACCACCAATCACAGGTTGTGCCTGCTGTAAACAAACTATAAGTCTCCTCTCTCTCTCTCTCTCTCTCTCTCTCTCTCTCTCTCTTTCTCTCTCTCTCTCTTTGTATGTGCAGTGCTCTTTTGGTTAACCAGACCCTTCTAGAGTAGACTTATTTGTCAAGCCTCTCATGATCAGTGCAATGATACCTATCAGCAGCAAGACTCCTCTACTCTTATGCACCCACACCTTCATTCTTGCCCGCACTCCACTTCTTCTGAGTCATGTTCCAAACCTCTCTTTGACTCATATTCCTCCCTGGTGCAGGCTTGGTGTTGTCCACCATCTTGCTGTTGCCTGCCATCTCAGTGTTGCCCACCATCCTCCCAGTGAGCCTGAGTAAGTGGAATGAATCCTGATGGACAAAGCATCAACAATCAACAGCTTTTGACTAAGACATCTATCCTTTGTTAGAAGAAGACATTTTTGGGACATGAACGAGGCAGCGGCGCTCCAAATAATGAGACTGGGCCAGAAAGGCCAGAAGTACCACCTCGAAGATGTTGTGTCGCATGTCTGGGGTGAAATACCCCGGACCTACTTCCCTAACCGCGCAACCACGAAGTCTGGTATCCGGTATGCTGTTGAAAGAGAGTCCTATCGGGGCGTGGCGTCACATCGACAGGGGATTCGGCCCGATGTCGTCATTATCAAGCTTCACACAACAATACGACAGGGCCGCCAGCAGCAGCGCGAGCCCAAGCTCGCAGAACGGGATATTGCGTTTATTAAGTGTAAAGCTGCAAGTGAAGACGTTCCAAATGGATGGCACTCTGCCATCAGAGAGGCCGTCAAGAGGCTGGAGACGGCGCATGCAATGCGCAAAATTTACCTCATCATCGCCATCGGATTAAGATGGCTACCTTTCCTTTGGGACCCAACGACCCCATTGGATAGTCCGCTGAAAGTCCTCAAGAAGAACCAGAGAGACGGCTGGCTGGTGGACCGGCGTCTAAGACCGATTGAGGCCAGACGGGGGCAGCTGCCTGGGCAGCGCCATATTGCAAACATCAATGGGATGTTGGTTGTGGATACCACTTTGGCTTACTCCCTGAACTTCTGGGAGATTGCAGGCAATGGGCAGCTGCTGCATGAGAAGGACTTGGTCCTGTTAGAGAGTTTTCTTTGTCTGATAAAGACCACCAAGTATGTTGGCTGGAATTCATGATAGCCAAAATGAAAATTCATCATACTACTCAATAAGGACCTGCCCCAGTCTTGTTACAGGACATACCCTTGGGGATGGACCCTCTGGAGAAGGGTGATTAATGAGTTGGATTGTGTTACAGGACATACCCAAGCCCCCCCGGGCTGGGGATGGACCCTCTGGAGGAGGGCAATTAACAAGTCAGATTGTTAGTAGTAATAGTGATGCCAATTATTAATTACCCTAGTACAAGCTTAGTGTATAGGTGTCGTCAGTACTAGTCATATTGTGACTTAACGAGTTCTACGTTGCCTGCCAAGGCAGACAACTGCCGTTGGGGCGCAAGAGATGTCACGTGATCGTGAAAACAGCAGAACTGTGTCGAAGGGCACGTGATGAGGAATGCCAGATCTTTACAACGCAATTGCTCGACGAATCCTGCGCGAATCTGAATCAAACGTCTACAGTAGGGGGAGAATAGTAATAACTACGCGTAGGAGCAATTGTAAAGTGAACAGAGCCAAATTGGAATTGATGCAGGCGAAAAAGAAAGAGAGGTGTAGTCACGTGGTACGTGTTTCTTGGCACACTATTCTATTGTATTATTAGATTGTAGCTAAATCAGGGGCATGGATCTGTCCTGATCCTTAAATGCCGCATCGCCACGCACTATCCCTTCTCGGGCCTAGTGTCAGTGGGTCTCTAGGTCTATTTCTATTTGACACACCCCCCCAGATTGGCTCCACCACAGCCAAATCTGCGTTGATTCTTGTTGTCAGTACTGGTTGTATTGTGACTTAATTGTATACCTCCAACGTGGTTTTAATTGTTAGTGTGAAAGGGTTGTACAGGTTTGCCCAGTGAAAGTGGGCGCGAGCTAGTCCAAGGCAGGGTCTCTTGTTGGTTGTGTGTTGCACTTCAGGTGTCTTGTTCTCCTGGAACAAGGAGCTGAGTCAGCTGCATTCCTGTTGTCAGAGCAGAGACTCAGGTTGATCAGGTATTCTGTCTTGTTGTTTGGGTCCCAGGTAAACAGGTTAGGTCATCGCTTCATTCAGTCACTTCATTCCATACAATCAATTTTGTGGTGTTTGATCACTGTCATTTCATTATTGTCTTCTTTTCTGTAGCTGCTGTCTAAAACTGTCGTTGGAACTGGTTGTATTGTGACTTAATTGTAGCTAAATCAGGGGCACAGATCTGTCCTGATCCTAACTATATGGACTGTCATTTAGCTAGCAGAATGACTCCACCACATCAACCAATGATTATTGGGGAACTCCAC
>QQSL01000120.1:0-41629 GCA_003693665.1 Chaetothyriales sp. CBS 134920 | reverse complement strand
TACTCCTTGAGTATAGGCTTCTCAGCTGATATAAGCCCCTTTAGGCTTATATAGCTCTGCTATACCCACTGGTATAGACTTCTCTTGGTGTTTCTCTCTTATCCTATGCTGACTTGATGTAATAGGATAAGATCTTCTTTGGCTGTCTTAGGACTTCTGCATTGCCTTGCATAATGTCCCTTCTTGTTGTCTTCCATACCCAGGTGCTCCAGGGTATAGGATCCTCTTCTTCTTATCCTATATTGACTTGGTGTAATAGGATAAGAGCTTCTTCTTCCTCCTCTTACTTGGCTTTGCCTACTTAAGGCTTCTCCTCCTCCAAGGCTTCATAGAGATAAAAGGCCTTGAGGTCCAAGAGTGTTACGGGGCTGGACCCGAACTGTCTGTTTGCTCTGTTTGCTTGATTGTTTTTTTTGCCAAGTCTGCCAAGTCCGCCAGATTATGATCTGGCTTTTCCGTCCATAGCTTTTGTGGTCCTTTGTACCACCTCCTGTATCTCAAGTACACTGTTCTGCAACCCAATCTGCTCTATCTGCCGCCGCCCCCTTACACTAGGTGGTACCTACCCACCCCCTGTCACTCTGCCTGCCCAATCCTCCTGTCATGATGCCTCGCCCCTCTGCCCCCCTGGACTCCTCTGACCATGATGCAGTGGTTGCCCATATGCAGGAATACACCACTGATTAGGCCTAGTTCCTATGGGACCTGGATATCCATGTGAGCCAGATCTAAGAGGTAGCTAAACAAGAAGCTGCCTCCTCCTGTCAACAGCTAGCCACCCTGCACTCCCAGGTTAAATCACTGTGCTCCAAGCTTGTCAGCAAGGAGGCTGTGATCAAACACCAGTCTGCCTAGATCACTATCCTGTTCCAGTCCACCTCTGCCTCTGCTGTTGCCAGCCCTGTCACCCTGCCCGCCCCACCTGAGAATCTAGTCCTACCTATCTTAACCCCCACCTCATCCACTGATACTGCTCCTCTCAAATCCAACTGCCTGCCTAACCCTGCCCGCTTCAATGGTGACCATTCTGGCCTGCCCCAATTCCTGTCCTAAGTACACCTCAAGCTAGAGGCTAATGCTGACTAATATCCCTCTCCTCACACTCAGATCATGTATGTCTACAATCTGCTGGATAACCCTGTGTACACCACTGTCCTGCCCTGACTGAACATCTACACTGCTGCCCCTGGCTCTCTCCACCTTCCATAGTTCAATGACTACGAGGATATCTTGCGCCTCCTAGACAACATGTATGGTGACCCTAACCAGAAACACACTGCCCGCATGACCCTGTATAGCAGCTTCAAGCAAACCAATAAGGAATTCCCTGCCTTCCTGGCTGAATTCTAGTCATTGGCTGCTGTAGGTGAAGTTGACCCTGACTCTCTGGTCTCTCTCCTGGAAGACTCCCTCTTACATGAGATAGAGGGTATGTTAATCCACAGCCCTATACCTAGCATGGAATACAAGGACTATATCTAACACCTGCTGACCCTAGACCATTGCTGCTAGTAATATAGCTGTGTTACTCCTACTGCTGCCTCCTGTCTGTCCTTGTCTGTTCCTGCTGGCTGACTAGCACCGCCTGCATGGGTGCCTCCTGCTCCTGCTGCCCCACACCAGCCTGTTTTGCCTGCCCTGTTAACCCTGGCATCTATCCCTATCTCCCTATATACCCCTAGCCTAATAGACCTGTCATATATGAATTGCTCTGTCAGTACTATATACTGTGAGCATGGAGAGTGCTTCCACTGTGGTAGTAATGAGTACCTTGTCAATAACTATCCTAAGCCTGACACCTGGGGGACACAATTCCTAAGCCTGCACCCTGTGGCCTCGCTGCCTGCCTACCCTGTCCATTCTGTCTACCCTGACTCCCCTGATTCTGTCTTGAGCTTGTTGGAAAATGGAGTGCCCCTGCTATAAGACATGGGTAGAGGGCCCCTATGAGCGCTGTCCTGCCTGCCCTGTCCTAACAGCCTACCTGCCCTATTCCTATCCCTGCTGCTGTCCCTGTCCCTGCCCCTGTTCGCCTAGGAGCTGCAGTTCCTTATCTGCTGTCCCCAGTCCCTATCCCTGCTCCCCTGGTCCCCCATAGATACAATGATAATCTGGATTGCCATAATGATTGAGGCTGTCAAATCCCCTACTTACTGTCCTTACCCAAGCCACAACACTACACTATGGATGTAATGGTCCTGGCTGCACAGCTAATCCAAGGCCCTGCCACTATCCTAACATACCTGATGGTTGACTCTGGAAACCAATTTATTACCTGCATTGACCACTGCTAGGCCGCCTGACACCGCCTGCAGACCCGCAAGCTCACTAACCCTATACTAATATCAGGGTTTGATGGAGCTATCTCAGTGGAGGGCACTGCTACCCAATATATAGTGGCTGACCTGAAGATTGGAGACTACCTAGAGAAGGACATGGTCTTCTTTGTCACCCACCTATCCTGATTTCTGATTATCATAGGGTTACCATGGCTGAAGGCCTATGATCCCCTGGTTAGCTAGGCAAGCCACACTATCCAGTTCCAGAGTAATTACTGCTACTAGTCCTGTAATATACTGTCCTGCCTATAATGGATCAAGGCCTTGAATGATGTCCTGAAGAGATCCTACCCGGAAGAGTTGGAAGCCCTGTCTGTCCCTGTTCCTGCCAGCCCTGCTGTAGATACCCCTGTCTCTGCTGCTCTGTCACTTGATATCCATTAAGTGTCTCTATGAGCCTGCTCTACCTATGCTTGGAGAGGATACAGTGTGTACTAAACCAGCCTGGAACAGCTTGACCTGAACCTGAACCCACCCCTCAACAAGTTATAGTCCTAGTTACCTAAAGAGATCCATCACCTATCCAATGTGTTCAGTCCCCAAGAGGCTGAGAAGCTGCTGCCTCACTGCCCTTATGACCACAAGATTGAGCTTGTGGAAGGGAAGCAACCCCTATTTGGCCCCCTATATCCTATATCCCGAGACTAGCTAGCTTATCTAAAGGAATGGCTAGAAGAGAACCTGAAGAAGGGGTTTATACACCCAAGCTTGTCATCTGCTACTGCCCTGATCCTGTTTATCAAGAAGCCTGATAGAGGTATCTATATCTGCATAGACTACTGTGGCCTGAATGCTATCTCTGTCAAGGACTGTTACCCACTGCCCCTGGTTAAGGAGACCCTAAACTACCTGAAGGGAATGAAGTTCTTCTTGACAATTAACATCGTGTCTGCATTCAACAATATTCACATGGCTAAAGGCATGGAATATCTAACTGCCTTCTGTACCCGTTTTGGCCTGTATGAATCCCTGGTCATGCTGTTTAGGCTCACTGGAGCGCCTGCAACATTCCAACAGTTCATGAATGACACCCTGCGAGAGTACCTGGACATCTTCTGTGCAGTCTACCTAGACAATATCCTGATCTACAGTTGAACCCAAGCCAAACATACCCATTACCTACAACTGGTCCTAGGGAAGCTGCGAGACACTGGTCTGCACGCGAAGCTCCTGAAGTGTTGCTTCTTCCAGAAGGAGGTCAAATACCTCAGCCTGATCATCTCTGATAAGGGCATCAAGATAGATATTACCAAGGTAAATGCTGTCACTGAGTGGGAAGCACCCTGAAACATCATAGATATCAAGTTGTTCTTGGGATTCATGGGGTTCTATCACCGCTTCATCCAAAACTTCTCTGGTATCCTGGCCCTGATCACTGCCCTGGATAAGAAGGGAGTCCTGTTTGTTTGGTCTGAAGCCTGTCAGAGAGCCTTTGATAAGATCAAGGCTGCCTTCCTGGAATAACCAATCCTGACCTCATTTGATTGGGACAAGCCTGCTGTCCTGGAGACCGATATGTCTGACTTTGTGAGCGTGGGAATCTTATCCCAAGCTGATGACTAGAATATCCTGTGTCCTGTTGTATTCTACACAAAAAAGCACACCCTGACAGAATGTAACTACAAGATCTATGACAAGGAACTGATGGCAATTGTCCGCTGCCTGGAAGAATGGCGCCCTGAGCTGGAGGGCTGCCAGCATCTGATAAGTATTATCATGGATCATAAGAACCTGGAATATTTCATGACAACCAAGACCCTGAACTGAAGACAAGCCTATTGGTCTGAATTCCTGTCCTAATTCAATTTCCAGATTACTTACTATCCCGGCTGCAAGGGAGGAAAGCCTGATGCCCTGACCTAGAGGTCACAGGACCTGCTGTGGGAGGGGGATGAATGCCTGCTGCACCAGAGCCAGACTGTCCTGAAAAGAGAGCACCTAACTGAATTCCTACCTGATTACCTGAATACCCTGAATAAGTCTGCTAGACTGTATACCCCAGAGTCTGAGAGACTGCCAAATAAGCCCGCTGAGCTGTGTCCCCTGAGATCATCAAGACACTGAGTCTGTTTTGCCCTGCCTATTACTGACCTAATTCAGCCTGTGAACTCCACTGACCCTGCCCCTAAGTACCCTGCCTAGCTAGAAGACCTACTTACTGAGGGCTACAAGAAAGACCCCCTGCCTAGTTCTGTCCTGGAAGCCCTGGATTAAGATGATGACTGCCACCCTGAGATCAACCTAGCTGATTGCTCCTGCCACTATAGGAGGTTATACTACTGCCACTGTCTATATATACCTAACCTGGATGAGCTTAAAGCCAAGATCCTGTGTGAGATCCATGAGACCCTGATTACTGGACACCCTAGCCACTCCAAGACATATGAGCTCCTGACCCGCGAGTACTACTAGCCTGGGATATATGAGTATATCTGCAACTAGGTGAGGAATTGTGATGTCTGCTGCTGAGTCATGCCCTCCTGAGAAGGTTACCAAGGGCTCCTGTATCCCCTGACTGCTCTAGACTATGCCTGGAAGGATATATCAATGGACTTCATCACCTAGTTACTGGTGAGCAATGGCTGTGACACTGTGCTTGTTGTTGTGGACCGCCTAACAAAGTTTCGACACTTCATACCCTACAAGAGCACCTGTGATGCTGAGACTATTGCCTGTCTGTTCTATGACCATGTCTGGCATTACCATGGATTCCCTGAGACTGTTGTGTCTAACCAAGGCCCTTAGTTTGTCTCTGCCTTCTAGACCTATCTATGCTGTATCCTGAAGACCTGAGCCCTGCTATCAACTGCCTACCACCCACAAACTGATGGATAGACTGAGTGTGTGAATGTGTCCCTGGAGCAATACCTGCGAGCCTATGTGTTATATCTGCAAGATGACTAGACTGAGTGACTGGCTTCTACTGAGTTTGCTGGAAACACCACCCGCTCCAAGACCACAAACCTGTCTCTGTTCTTCACCCTGTATAGATTCAACCTGTGAATTAGACACAAGCCTGTCTGTCCTGATACCTGACCTACTACCTAAGATACCAGCGAGTTTGCCAGCACAATGAAGTAAATCTGGGACTTCTACCGAGCTGAGATGGTTGCTGCCTAAGCAAGCCACAAGAGATCTGCCAATAGACACTGAACCCCTGCCCGCCGATTCCATGTCAGCCAGAAGGTCTGGCTGGATACACGCAATATCAAGACCCTACACCCCTAGAAGAAACTAGACTAGAAGAACCTGGGCCTATTCAAAATCAAGAGGATCATCAGCCCATACACTTACAAGCTTGCCCTGCCTACTTCAATGAAGATCCATCCTATGTTCTATGTCTCCCTGCTCTAACCTGCTGCTAGCTCACCCCTGCCTGGACAATACCAGCCCCCTCCCCTGCTAATTGAAGTTGATAGTGTTGAGAAGTAGGAGGTTGAAGAAGTCATTGACTCCTGATAGGAGTGTTGTGGCCGTGGCCAACCCCATCTGAAGTACACTGTGAAGTGGCGAGGATACCCTGATATCACTGAGGAGCCTGCTGAGTACCTAGAAGGAGCTGCGGAAGCTATCTGAATCTTCCATGACCAATACCCTGATAAGCCTGCTCCCTGAGGGAGGGGAGATCTACAATTATGATCCCTGTTTGCCCTGGCCCCTGACTGTTATATGGAGTATAACCTAAAGGGGGGGGATACTGTTATAGGGCTGGACCTGAACTGTCTGTTTGCTCTGTTTGCTTGATTGTTTTTTTTGCCAAGTCTACCAAGTCCGCCAGATTATGATCTGGCTTTTCTATCCATAGCTTTTGTGGTCCTTTGTACCACCTCCTGTATCTCAAGTACACTGTTCTGCAACCCGATCTGCTCTGTCTGCCGCCGCCCCCTTACAAAGAGGTTCCAAGGGGTTCCAGGAGGTTCCAGGGGTTCTCGGGCTTATCTCCATATAAGTCCGGAAGGCACTTGCCTCCTTATCATACTCCAGGGCTATCCGGGCTCATAACCTGTGAGGAATAGGCAGGGGAGGAGAGTGATAAGGCAGGAGGGTTGTTGAAAGTGACCTTTATTTTTCTAAAGGAAGGACAGAACTATGAGCAGTATATATAGACAATCTCCCTCCCTTCTAGAAAGTTCCAGTGTGATCCAGCTGATCACGTGACTCATGACGTCATATCACGTGACATCACGTGACATTCTGGAACGTTCCAATGATTACGTAAGCCATCACGTGACTACTCACGTGACCAGTCATGTGACTCTTCTTGGCTTTGTAATCTCCAACTTGTCAACCTTATATTTAGAGACATTTCACACAGAAATTCTCACACCCTGCTCTGGCAACAGGAATGCAGCCAACTCAGCTCCTTATTCCAGGAGAACAAGACACCTGAAGTGCGACACACAACCAGCAAGAGACCCTGCCTTGGACCAGCTCGCGCCCACTTTTGTCACGTGGCGAGGGCAGGACAGGGAGAACACCGCAGCTTGGAGTCTTGAACTTGATCGATTAAGGAGCTACGAGTCCGACAGGACGTTGGCTAAAGAGTCTAAGAGCTGTGGCACGCGAGCAGAGACTTATAAGGGGCGAGCGTGCCAAGGCGCAGTTCCACATGAGTGATGATTTCTGGGACCCGGGCCGGGAAATGATCACTTGGGTGGGTCTGCCGAAGATTACCTGTGGTCAAAGATTACCTGTGGCTCTGGATAGCCTGTGAGTCTGTGACAGTACCCCCCCCCTTAAGGGCGAGCTCTGCGAGCCAACCAGCTAGCCAGAGCCTCAAGTAGAGGGCGCAGGTGCGAGATATGAGCAAAGGGTTCCCAGGTTAGCTTGTCATACCCTTTCCACTTGACAAGGTATTGTGTGCTCCTTCCACAGTGGCGTTGGTCCAGGAGATCTTCAACTTCATACTCTTCATGATTGTTGACTTCAACTGGAGGGGGAGGGGCCTGGTGTTGCAGGGGCATCAGGTCATTGGCAGCAGGTCACAGGAGGTTGACATGGAAGACATTGTGGATATACATAGAGTCTGGGAGCTAGAGGTGATAAGCATGTCTACTCACTTTCTCAGTGATCACAAAGGGGCCAAAGTTCTTCCAGTCAAGCTTCTTGCGGGGGCGGATTGTCTGGATGTTCTTGGAGTTCAGGTAAACTAGGTCTCTAGGCTTGTAGCGCAGGGCAGGGGATCAGGAGGTGTCAGCAGCATCAGCATAGTGGGCTTGGGCAGCGGTCATCTCAGCTCAGAGGTGGTCATGGATCTTCGTCATTTTCTCAACAAACAACTCAGCAATTATTGATGGGGTATCACTTAGGACAATGGCTGGGGTTGAGTCAAGGTAGGGAAGGAAGCTGTAATTAGCCAGGAATAGAGGGACTGTGGTTGTCTCAGAGGCATGGTTATTAGCAGCAAACTCTGCAGTTGCCAACCACTCCTTCTAGTCATCCTGGAGGTAGGAGCAGTAGGAGCGCAGGTATTGCTCCACAATTACATTGACCCTCTCTGTCTGCCCATCTATTTCTGGATGGTAGGATATCAAGAGGAGGGCATTAGAACCAAGGTGGTGACAGAGATGCTTCTAGAAGTGGGACATGAACTGGGGGCCGCGGTTAGAGATCACAGAGGCTGGGAGACCATGGAGTTTCCACACATGGTCATAGAACAGCCTGGCAGTATCAGTAGCAGAACACTCTGTTTAGCAAGCAACAAGATAGCGCATCTTGGTGAGTCAATCAACCACCACCATGATCATGTCAGAGCCATCAGAGAGAGGAAGGCCAGAGATGAAATCCACAGAGATGTCAGTCCAGGGGTGTTGGGGCACTGGCAGAGGCTTGAGGACCCTGTGATAACACTCTTGTGAGGGCTTGGCTCAGTGACAGAGGTGATAGTTTCAGACATAGCGCTTAATGTCTGAGAGTATATGGGGCCAGTAGAACTGGCACTGCAGTAGCTTGTAAGTCTTCGCACTACCTGGGTGGCCTGCCATCAGGGCATTGTGGTGATCATGGAACAGCTGGGCATGGAGGGCATTGTCTTTGGGGATCCAGAGTCAGTTGTGGTAGTACAGCCTGCCTGCACGCTCTTCACAGTCTCCCAGGGAGACATGCTGGTGCCTTGGGCTTCCTTGGGTAAGGGCTTGGAGGATCTCTGAGGGCAGGGGGTCATTCCGGTAGGCTTGAGCAATCAGGTCTTCCAGGGGCAGGGCAGGGTCTTTATCCAGGGTGTCCAGGCTGTCAGCAGGGTCTCTTGGGGCGGTTGGGGGCCATGGTTCAGAGGCTCCTGCTGTAGCTGCGCCAGAGCTCTCTTCCTCAATTTCCTGCACATTTGTGCTGTAAATCAGATTGGGGAGATTGTGGGCCTTGAGTACTACTTGGCTCTGGTGCAGGAGGCGTGGGTCACCCTCCTTGGGCAAGTCCTGGGAGCGGCGGGTCAGGGCATTGGGCTTACTGCCTAGCTTGCCGGGGCGGTACTGGATCTTGAAGTTGAACCAGGAGAGGAACTCAGACCATCAGGCTTGGCAGCAATTCAGGAGCTTGGTTGACATGAAATATTCCAGGTTGTGGTGATCAGAGACAACTTAGATAGTTTGGGCCACACCTTCAAGCTCAGGGCGCCATTCTTTGAGACAGCAGACAATTACCAGGAGTTCCTTGTTGTATATCTCATAGTTGCACTTAGTTGGGGTGAGCTTCTTTGAGAAATAGGCAACAGGGTGGAGGAGACCTTGGTCATTGTACTGGGAGAGAACACCAGCGGAGACAAAGTCAGAGCTATTAGTTTCCAGTATAGTCTGTTTCTCATGGTCAAAGTGGGCAAGGATCAGGGCTGAGATGAAGGCCTTCTTCATGGCCTAGAATGTGTCTTCTTGAGCAGGGCCCCAGTAGAACTTGACCTCCTTCTTGGCAAGGGCATAGAGGGGCGCAGACAGGGCAGAGAAATCCTTGATGAATTGTCGATAGAAATTCACAAAGCTAATGAAGGCCTAGATGTCTTTCAGGTTAGAGGGGGTTGCCCATGACTAGACAGCTTCCACCTTCTTGGGGTCCATGCGGATACCTTGGGATGTGACAATGAGGCCTAGGAACTCAGTTTCAGTAACATGGAACTCAGACTTGTTGATATCTAGCTGGAGGCCTACACCTCACAGCTGCTCAAATACCCATCGGACATACTTGCGATATTCCTTCTGGGTTTCGCTGAAGACCAAGATATTGTCTAGGTAGGCTGTGACAAATTCATCCAGATAGGCTCGGAGGGTATTGTTGATGAACATTTAGAAGGAGCCAGGGGTGCTGCTGAGACCAAAGGGCATGACAAGTGTTTCATAGAGACCAAGGCATATGCGGAACACTGTTTTCCACTCCTCCCCTTCTGCAATTCAGAGACAATTAAAGGCAGAGATCACATTAAACCTAGAGAAGAACCTGGCCTTGGCTAGTTTAGCCAAGGTTTCACTGATCAAGGGGATAGAGTACCAATTTTTGACTATTATAGCATTTAAGCCACAGTAGTCAACACAGAGCCAGAGAGATCCATTCTTTTTCTTCACAAAGAGAATGGGCGAGGCAGCAGATAAGGTGCTTACACAGATAAAACCCTTTTTCAGGTTGTTATCTAGCCAGGCACAGAGGGTCTTGAGTTCCTCATAGATTATACCATACAGAGGGCCAAAAGGGGGTTGCTTACCCTTAATCAACAGGATCTTGTGGTTATAGAGCCAGTGGGGTGGGAGTGTGTCTGCCTCCTTGCGTGAGAACAGGTCAAGGAAGTCATGGTACTCCGGGGGCACTCAGGAGGCGAGGTCAGGAGTTTCCTTCTCCTCAACAGCCAAGAGCTGCAAGCTGGCTTCCATAGAAGTCAGAGCACAGTCCAGGTCCCTGACTAAGAAGCGGCTAGCTTCCTCCTTGCTTGAGTGTCACAAGGCAGTGGCAAAGGCAGCTCCCCCAATCAGGGTGATATCCAGTTAGGGTTCCAGGTTATCTATGTCCTCCACATACTTGTGCAAGGAGACAGGGCAGGCAGGGTGCGGGTCACGGGCAGCGGGCGTGGCAGGGCCGGGGGGAGATCTACAATCACTATTGTGAATCTCCCCTCCCTCACTGGGGGTTAGGGTTTTTACAGCACATTTGTACTGAGAAATGATCTTCAATGGGCACAGCACAGTGCCTTGGAGGATGAACAGGGCCGGGCAGGGGAGGCAGCAGCAGAGGCAATGGGGGTTTTGGAAGTCTATGATACCCTTCCACCAGTTGATGACGGGGTTGTGGAGCTGTAGCCAGGGGAGACCGAGGATGATAGACTGTCAGCCTAGGTGGGTTACCCAGGCACAGACCACTTCCTTGTGGGGGCCAAGGGAAATAGAGAAGACAGCAGCGTGTGTGACAATACCATGGTGAGGGACCTTACCATCAAAGGCAGTGAGAGTCCAGGGGCGGGGGAGGGGCTCAAGCTGCAGGGCATGCTCTTGCGCAAAGGAAGAGTCAACGAAAGCGAAGCCGGCAACTCCGTTATCAATCATTGCACGGGTCTGAAGTTGCTTTCCATTACTATCTATAGTACATAGAGCTGTGAGGTACCCAGACTTAGAGCCAGTCTTGTAGAGGCACAACTTGCCATGTGAGTCTTCCTCAACCGGTCTCCAGGCACAACAATGCCTAGAGACAGTCAGTTTTCCAACTCAGAGTCGGAAGAGCTGTTGTCATAGGCTGCCACCTTGGTGGCAGGCAGGGCAGCAGGGCAGGGGGAGCAACAAGCAGGGCGGTGAGGACAGTTGCCTTGGAGATGCTCAGGCGAACCACAGTAATTACACAAGTGGTTGTCACAACAGCGTTTCTTCTCCGCCTCAGTGAGGCAGCCATCAGCTGTCCAGGTGATGGCGACAGCACTGAGGTCCATAGGGTCCCCCATGGCAGGGGCCGGGACAGGAGCAGGGGTGGCAGCAGGAACAGGGGCGAGGACCAGAGGGTGAGGACCAGGGACAAGAGGGCAAGGGACATCGGCGTGATTGCGGGCAAGGGGAGATAGGGTCGCCTTCACCGCGCGTTAGCGGCTGTCAAGGCGTTGACAACACCTTGTCAGCGCCTCGAAACTAGCTAGGTCAGATTCCTAGGCGAAGACCAGGGCAGACTTGAGCTCATCACTCAGCCCTTCCATCAGGGCTGAGGCCTTAGCCTCGTCATTGAAGCCAGAATCAGCGGCAAGGCGTTGGAAATCGGCGAAGAACTCATGAAAGGGGCGGTTCTTCTGCCACAGACAACAGAGACCGCATTGGGCGGTCCCCTTGGAGTCAGGGTCACCATAAGCGCCCTTCAGGACATCGATGAAGGTGCTATAGGTCTTGAGGGAGAAACCCTCATCAGTGACATAGGGGAGGACTTGGGCCTGCAGGGCAGGACCCAAACAGCTGATGCCATACACAATTTTCCTCTCCTCAGAGGGAAAATGGTCAGCATTGATGGTGATCTTCAACCTCATCTACATGATCCAGCCAGGGAGGGCAGCCCTGGACCCCTCGAACTTGTCAGGGTCAGGGTGGCTTGGGGACAGGCGAGGACAAGAAGCAGCAAGGGACACATCGGCAGGGGCCGGGACAGGGGCAGGGGACAAGGACAAGGGCATGGAGGCCGCAGCAGCTGCATTAGCAGCTGCCTGTGCCTGGGCTTCGAGGTTCGATCAGAGGGACGCGTTCTCTTCTTGAAGAGAGGTGATGGTGGCAGCTGACTGCTGGCCAGCTTCCTGGAGCTGCTGCAGCTGTTGCTGCAGCTCGCGGAGCACCGCCCGGCCAGTCAGGTGGGTTGGGGGGTCCATCCTGGCGGATAACCTGGGCTGAGGCGGGGACTTGGTTATTGGGGGGGATCAGGGGCAAGGGCAAGGGCGAGGGCGAGGGCGCGGCTGCAATGTGGTGTAGAGCCAACGTAATGTCACGTGGCAAGGGCAGGACAGGGAGAACACCGCAGCTTGGAGTCTTGAACTTGATTGATTAAGGAGCTACAAGTCCAACAGGACGTTGGCTAAAGAGTCTAAGAGCTGTGGCACGCGAGCAGAGACTTATAAGGGGCGAGCATGCCAAGGCGCAGTTCCACATGAGTGATGATTTCCGGGACCCGGGCCGGGAAATGATCACTTGGGTGGGTCTGCCGAAGATTACCCGTGGTCGAAGATTACCTGTGGCTCTGGATAGCCTGTGAGTCTGTGACAAGACCCTTCTGTGTACTTGAATATATTGGCTTACAGGTGTACTGCCTAGCACTCCCCAAGAAATATACACACCTCCACAATGTATTCCTGATCTAGCTACTTGAATCCTACTGTATATATACTGATGATATAGAGCTGATAAAGATACCTAACCTCAAGGACCCCCAGGATAAATGGGAGGTTAAGGAGATTTATGACTGAAAGACCATTGATAGGGTTACCCACTACCTGGTTAAATAGATAGATTGGCTTTCTGAGTACAATATATACAAACCTACACAGTACCTACTTAATACACCTGACACCCTTGTGAAGTTCAAAAAGAAGCACACCTGAAAACAACAACACTAGGCTGAGCCTAAAGACCCTTGAAGGAAAGGGATAGGGTAACATAGATATCACCCCTTAGGGAGAGGATAGTTGTTATGGGATATACCTAAGCCCCCCCCTAGGCTGGGGATAGACCCTCTGGAGGAAGGGTAATTAATAAGTTGGATCATTAGCAGTGATAACAATGCTAATCATTAATCACCCTAGCGCAAGCTTGGTGTGTGGGCGGAGTTAAGGCAAACTCCAATTCCCACGCCTGGTGTGGAAATACAGACCAATGGGAAACAGATGACTTATCCAGAGTATCCCACAGCAGTTCCTAAGGACACAGCCTCCTTGACAGGGAAGCACAGGCGCTATATATGTCAAGCGCAAGACACACCCAGGCAATGGGCCAGGAAGATACCCGCCTCCTTGATTAATTGCGGAAGACATTCCCAGCTGAATGCATGTATGATAGTATAAGTAGGGACTGGGAAGGGCCTCCCCTCTGAGGACCTTCATAGTCTGATAGAAGTCAGGTTGTACCTACATTGTACCAGAACAATCCCACTGCTCCCCAGTGACTCGCCCTTGACCCGCGCTCTTGCCTATCTGCCCAACCGACCCAGTGCCCCCGAGAAGTCCTGCAACAATCCTCCCTCACCCGCAGCATTAGGGACCCTGTTACATCCCTGTCCTGCCCTCGCCACGTGACACTTGTAGCTCCTTAATTGATCAAGTTCAAGACTCCGAGCTGCGGTGCTCTCTCTGTCCTGCCCTTGCCATGTGACAGCAGAGACTTATAAGGGGTGAGTGTGCCAGGACACTTGGTAGTAATTCTCCACACAATTATCCCAGAAAATCCTCAGGGGTCCCAACCCTGACATGTGTTGGGGCAGTCTGGCGTGGCACGTGTCACAGATCTGTCCCTGGCTCTGGGTGGCCTGTAGATCTGTGACACTGGGGGGCTTGGGTATGTCCTGTAACACTTGATTCTTCAACCATCCCTTTCCTGATCCCTCATCAAGGAATCGAAAAATTGGTGACGCAGCAGCTCCTTGGCTGTTGCCCTCTTTTCTGGTATCCATTCGAGCATGCTGCCAGCCAAGTCCAAGAATTGCTCCTTGTCATCTCCTTCTATCTGTGTCACTGTAGATCTCAGACTTCCTCCGCTTTCAACCAAGTCCCTTCGTGAAATATGGTCTGCCGTGGGGCGGCGAGTAATTAGCTCAATGTCTCCAGTGCAATCTTTTGCGAATGAAAGAGGCGGAACGTTTGACATACCATCGTCGTCGAAGAATGGTCCGCCCCAGAACTCGTTCATACTATCACATCGAATGCCCTTGAAGTTGACGACTGGTTTCTGAAGCTTGTGCTCTCGGAACCGCCGCTCCCTTTGGATCACAGTTTCTGGCGGCTCTCCGAGGAGACGCACCATCTGGGCAAGGTGGACGTGTGCATCGTACTCACCGTCGTCGCCAGCAGGTCGGTCAAACAGGCTGACATCTTCCAAAAGATTCCACATCTGTCTTGGTGTGAGTACAGTAAGGAAGCAAAGCACACGGATCAAGATCAGGAGGAGGTTATGCTTACGAGGAGGCCGAGGTTCCAAATGTCGACACTATAAGTCCATGGACATCCTAGCAATACCTCCGGGGCGCGATAACGGTGAGACTGTATGGCTGAAATATGGGCGCGACCATCAAGACCAGGAAAGCAGAGATTAAAATCAGCTAGCCGTGGTAAGATTCGCGTCCCTCGCAAAGGACCAAAATCCCCCTGGGATAAGAAGGTAGCATGGCCATCTTCGGGTCGTATATGCTGCGTCTGAGGAGTTTGTCTTTGGAGCTTCACAAAGTCATCCAAAACCGCCTCATCTTCAAATGTAACCATCACATTATCATCCTTGATATCTAAAAGCAGCTCTGTCAGCGCTAGCTTTGGGGTCAATTGTGGCAGCAGTTCCTACCAGTGTGGATCAAATGGCATTCTGTATGTAAGTAATCCACTGCTTCCAGTAGGCAGTAGATATATAGCTTAAACAGCGGCAATGGAAGCTTCTCATCTGGAGCTCGGCGTTGAAATTGATAGAGAGTTTCCCTCATCGGCTCATAAACAAGACATGAGTGTGTCCCTTGCGGGCCCGGTAGTTGGAACTCATCACCTGGTAGATGGATAAAAGACAGCCCTTCATGTTGCGGGTTTGCATGGGCGATGATCTTCGCATTTGCGGGTTCGCGTAACGCGTGTGTGTCAAGAGACACGATTTTCACGCTGACGTAGCGAGGGACTGATGAGTTTTTCCATTTACTACTGCGCGTGATGATGTCAGATAATTGCGCGCCTCATGAAAAGGGTGAAATACGTACAACTTCAGGTTTTCTGCCAGCCAAACAGTAGAGCTTGAGCCATAGCCAAGCTTCGTGATGGTTTTGAATCTGCCATCCAAGACCTCACCAGGGCGGGTTGGGTGGAAATACTTCAGCCGATCGCCTGCTAGTGTTTCTTCCTCGATCATCTCGGTAATCCTAATAGCCTCCAGCTCATGTCGACAAGATGAACTGCGTCTCTTCCACAAGGTAGGCCAACTCTGGGGTCGTCTGTGCCAAGGAAAAATTGATCTTGGTATCGTCGGCATTTTCGAAGGCACAGAGACGGACAATGATATTTTTCTTCGAGTTAAGGCATACTTGAGAACGCGGAAGATGTGAGTGGCCTCGACGTCAGTCAAGCAAAGATTGCTCAGAATAATACGACGCGACGCGACGTTTGAACTCGAGAATCACGTGGAATATCACCTCGGCGTTGCTAGGTACCACGGGGCATCACAAAAACAACATCATCAACGAATTTTTTGAAACAACAGTATCAAAACAAAGCCAGGCATTCCCGCTTCTGATAGCAACGGCCTCCACAGGCCATCATACTGACCCCCGCTGATGCACCTCGTCAAGGCCCAGGTACCCCTACCTACCTATGCTGATAGCACTAGACCTAGCCTGAAGAGCTAGGTAGAAAACTACTACAGGATGTGGGAAAGGATCATAACATTGAAAGCATGCCACACAAACGAAAAACGTGAAAGCGCGTGGCCACAGGAACAATGCATGAATATCCATCTCGATTCTTGGAAGTGCGAGGGCAGAACCCAAATACGTGTCCCGACACCCCATAACGACAAGTAACCGAACAGAAGGACCTCATCCCCGACAGGCGCAAGCGCCCCAGACATACAGCATGCTACGGCCGGTGCTACAAAATACTACAGACCACAGATAGACTGTTCCCCTGCCGCCCTCATCGTGAAGGTGACCCTCCGACACGCGACTCTGTCTGCGAACGCGCGCTATATTGGGGCTCAGGCCTAGTAAATCGACTACTTGAACCGTGCGAAGCATTCATTTCAGAGTAGAGGCTGAGATCACGCGGGTTAAGGAGCAAAGCGGGAGGGCACCTGGTCAATGTCTCTCATGGCGATGTGGGGTCGGCCAGTCAGGCCGGTGCAGTTCAATATTGACTACAACTGAGTAGGCATTCAATTCAATTCAATCCAAATCCAATCACCAGGGCATCACAACACCAGAATCCGACCAACGTGTCTAGTCAGACCTGGATGACCTATCTGGATTCTTCCCTTACCACCAATTTACCGCCGGTTTTCAGGTGAAACACGGTGCTCGCCTCCGCACCCAGTCATGGCGGCGCTTATCACAATGAACACTGAGCCGCTGCTTGGCCCGTCCACTTGGCCGGCGCCTATCCCATTGATCCCCAATGCATCTAAGTGCGATCATAGGAGGGTTTGAGTGTTGCGAAGTGATAATTATAAAGAGATGAGGATCTCTGAGATCGAATGATTCTCTGTTGTGTATTTGCAACAGACACCGCCATCTAAAATAACCAGCATCATTGAGCATTACTTTTCCTGTGAAGATTTCAAACATCAGTTGCGTCGGTATGCGATCAACTCTCGCGAGGCTGAAGGCGTTGGTCTTCAAAGGGGAAGTCAGGGTCCCTTGGGCGGAGAAACGCACACAGGAGTATATCAACTTCCTCAAACGAGAGCATCCCGACCTGGCGAAAAGGCTCGAGAATATTCCATACGCGAAGTTCCAGTGGGTCCTCAATCCAGCACGGTGTATCCTTCAGTATCCAACCGTTGAGCTTGCAGCGGATCTCCTCACCCAACGGAGAAAACAAAGGATCCGTTGCATGCCTCCGTGGCATTGCGTCGTCGGGAGGACTTCAAGGGATCTGGCTTGTCCCTTCATGTTTATCCTGATGGCAAGGTCATACCGTCCAAAGAGGAGTTCCCTCCTGCTCAGGTAACAGCGGCTACAAGGGAGGAGCTAGGTGAGGATGATGCGATATGGCTGGATGCCGAGTTTGTTGTGGGTTGGCAGAGGGGAGATCAGGAATACGAGAAAGCCACCAGCGGAAAAGGCAAAGATAAAGCTGTACCATGACACAGTTCTGTCGAAAAGGTGCAACATCTGAGACCCCACTGTCGCAAGCAAGGGTCAAGAACAAGAGGAACACTGCAACACAGTGTAATGGAGTCCCAATGCCGCTGGGGAGGGTGATACAGGGTGGCAGCGGACGGAACGGAACAGGGTTGCAGAACAGTCCCTCCACTCCTAAAATGTGAAAATTAGCGCGCCACTTTCGCATTTTGACCTCCCTTCTCCAGTCCAATTAATATTGTTTCTGTTGTATTTGAACCTCCATTCTCAGCCTTATATCCCTATAACTTCGCAATGAATGCATCTCCAATGCTGCATGAGTATTCCCTTGCACAAGAACTATCTAGGCAACACCCCTTCCAAAATATCCCTACTCAGAGGACCTTTATAGTCTGATAGAAGTCAGGAAGTACCTATACTGTAATAGACAAGTCCTGCTGCATCCCCTGTGACTTGCACCCCTTCTACCCATGAAGCCTAATTACTCCTAAGTTGACACAAGTGCAACCAAGCCCTGGAGGATACCAATAGCCCTCCCATCCCCAGCAGTAATATAGGGACCCTGTCACACTGTGTTTCCACTAATCACCTATGTTTGACAACAAACAGCCCTCCCTCTCCAGCAGCTATAGGGACCCTGTTACAGCCAAGCTTGCACCAAGTCATAACATCCTGTTACACAACTATGTAGAGGTATTGCACTGATGTCACAAGGGTTGTGAAGTATATAAGGAGGAACACATCCTCCTACACAATGCATCCTCCAGAGATTAGTTTGAATACCAAGACACCCAGACTGTTCCCTGCATCCCGAGCCCACCTGCCTTACACATGATGTGTGTTGTAGATCCACCCTTGGCTTTGGGAAGCCTGCAGATCCATGACACTGGGCACAGGAATTGGATATGATATCTAGGTGCACTGCTCAGGCACCCAGTCATAACATCCTGTTACACTCCCTCTCCAGCAGCATAGGGACCCCATTACATGCCTGTCTTTTTCCGAAGATTTCTCGCAAGGGCGAAGTCCTTTACCTGTACACTTGGTCTTGATCCAATTGACCTTCGGCTTTTTTGTTGAACGGCCTCTTTTTGTTCAACTGCTTCCTTAGACTTCTTTTTTCTTATCTCTTCAGTATCGCTGGAGTCGTCTTTGGTTGCTCCTCGCTTCTTGGTCTTTCGATCATCAGTGGCACCCTCACCAACTTTGTTTGCAATAAGAGCAGTCTTTTTCTGAATGCTGGGTACAACAGCACTCGTTCGTCCACCGACAGTGATGAACTGAATCTTTTCACCGCTGGGAAGTGTTTTGGCAGCATCTTTCTTGCCCTTGCCCCAGCGGTACTTGAATAGCCAATCCTCAGGAAACTTTTCAGAATCTCCTAAGACTTCACAGGCAGTGCTACAGACATAGTGTATGCTGGTGTGCAGCTGCTCGATCTGGATGTCACTGAGTGTGTTGGCGTACTGCTCAGGGTGTATCCTGGCATTGTACATTATTTCATCTCCGACCCAGTTGCCAATGCCGCTGATGTTGGCCTGGTCGAGGAGCATAGCCTTTATAGGAACCTTCTTGATATGACACTTGTCCTTTAGCCACTCGACCGTCACCTTGTCCTTGTCAATGACCGGATCCGGGCCATTCTCCACCAGAGGCGAGTGATCTCGTATCTGGTCACCGGGGCAATTGACCAGCCTGACTCTCGCAAAGCGTCGCATATCTACAAATGCAGCCTCGACCATATCCTCGCCAGGTCCAGCCTTGGTTTCGAGCTGGAACTTCCAGAACTTGGGCGGCCACCCTTCTTCCGGCTCGTCGTCCTTCTTCCGATAGTAGTAGGTATGCTCGGATCTGAAGTTCAGCCAGCCTGACATGCCGAAATGCATAACGGGATGTGGAGCTTTATCGAGGATGATCCAGAAGTATTTTCCTTGCTGGCCAGTGCCGATTATCTTGCGACCGGTTAGGTGCTTCTGAAAGTCGGCGGCCGTGGTGGCGCCGGTAAGATTCTTTCCATAGATATTGGGGTCGTCGACAGCAATGCATTTAGCAATGGTCTTATTGAGAAGGTGCTTGCGGATAAAGTGAAGAATGCGTGCAACTTCTGCGATTTCAGGCATGGTGGAAGGCGAGAGCGAGTGTTGAGAAGTGCGCCAACATGGACTACGTATGGTAGATGTACTTGAAATATCACTAATAATTACCGAATTACAAAGGTACTGTAATACCTGTTACATGTTACAGTAACTTAACTTACAATGGAACTTACTTTGTTATATTCAGGATCTTCCTCGACAACATATCAGTGTGGTACAGTGCTCTTGCACCGGTTTATCTAGAAAACGAGAGAAAGTGCTGCTAATCCTCAAGCTGGCTTGGTTCTGGGCCTCGTCGCGTTCTTCCTCGTCCTCTTCCTCACCCTCACCCCCACCAACACCACTTCCACTCCCCATGCCTCCGCTGACGCCGCCACCTCAGCTCAGCCCATCTTTCTGCTTCTCCCAGAGCACGCTGCTTTCCTTTCTCAACAACTCTCGCAGCATGACTGACGACAGCATCAGCACCAACCTCAATGCGCTGGCCACCCCCTCTCGGACCTCCCCGCAAGGTCCAGATACCCTTATACGCCAACCCGGGCCCTCACAGCGGCCCATTCCACGCTCAGCTTGTGACAGCTTCATTACCAACGCACTCTTCCCCGCGTGGTGGGCACGCGAGCAGGTCCTCGATTACTGCACCTCCGTAGCGCAGGCCCCAGATGTGGACGACCCGGAGGCTTCAGCGCGCGAGGCATACAACCAGGCGGGGCAGGCGCGCGTAGAGAGCAAGAACGAGCGCCTTGATCCCTACAGCGGGCGCTTTTTCCGGAAAGAGAGCCGCAGTGAGGAACTGGCCGGATTTTGCGAGCGCGAGCGAGTGGTGGAAGACATTGTGCGCGAGAGGAGCTGGGACGTTGTGAGGTCGCGGTGTGGCGTCGACCTCGATGAATCATTCGTAGGAGGAGGCAGAGAAAGACCTTGGGCTGGCGCGTTCAGCAAGTGGAAGGCCGATTCAAGAGCAAGGAGAGGAAATGAGCTGCACTGAATCTAAACGGAAGCAGAATTGATAAAACGTTCTTGGATTTCCGCAAAACTGTGCAGAGCCCTTGATTCAGACGAGAAGTGGCAGCATTGTAATATACCAAAGCGATGAGATATAAATGTACCAACACAAATTGTACAAAGTTGCACGATATCTATGCCCTGCATGTAGTCTGTTGCCTGATATGCCCTTGTCATCACACAGAATAAACAAATTTTTATTTCACATCGGGGTATCTCTGAGCAAAAAGTGGCTATAGGAATTGACACAGCGAGTCGCAGTTATTACCAGCCGCCACCACTCATGCCAGCAATGGTCGCAATACGCTGTGTGTCCGTCATCTCTTTAGCTTTGGTCTTCTTCGTCTTGCCCACATCGCTTTCGACTGCGCGAAAAGTGGTGTACACGAGCTTCTCACGGGCCACACCAACATATGTTTCCCAGTCCTGAAGGAGTTCATGGATGCGCCTAATATTGCTGTCCTCATGATTGTCATGCCCGTTAATACTGGGTGTGTCATCGTCTCCTGTCTCAGCTCCTCTGCCGTCGTCGTCATCGTCGTCGTCGTCGTCAGCAGAAAAGTATGCCTCGTCGACACGTCGCAGCCATTCTTTCTGTGCTTGAGGACCTTCCGGCAGTACAGGCTTTCCCACTCCCTCATCAGCCAACGTCTGCACCATATCGTCCACCTTGATCTGCCCGCCTCCATTTGTGCAGCCTCCCGGACACGCCATTACTTCAACATAGAGATAGTCGGATCCTGAATCTTTCTGCATCCGTCTCGCTGCGCCTGGCAGTTTGCTTTGTCTCGCCGGCTTGAGCTTTCGCACCAGGTTTTGGATGTTGCGGAAACCGTAGTAGCGAGCACATGTCATGATGGTTTGGCCACTTGCGCAGCGCAGCGTGTACTCGACAACGTCAGCATTCCGGCCACGCTGAATAGTGATCTGCGAGTTGTGGTGTGCAGCTTGCTGGGATTTGAGAATGTAGTACAGATAGCCACCTGAAGAGCCCGCCTCTGGAGGTGGGGCCGAATGGTGCCGCCGCCGGGGCCGGGGGAAGAGATATCGCGCTATCCTAGGCATCGGGAATGGGGCCTGTGACACAGGCTCTAGTGGCAATGTCGATAACTGGATATTGCGTGCCGATGCCAACGAGAGGAGTTCGCGCGAGGTGATCACGCAGTCGACGTCTCGCACCGGTAGTGACGCGGACACTGCGTGCTGCGATGGCGGCTGCCACGTCTCGTTGGTCAGTTCGGCGCGGCTGGCCTCAAGCTTCTTGTCGAAGCATGGCATGACGGCCAGGTGCCATACTTGCGAGGGCTGCACCCCTAGAGCCTTGCAGATGACTGACTTGAGCAGGGTTCCCGTGAGTGCCTGGGCCGACTTGAGAGAGGAGAGATGCGGTAAGAGATGCGGATGTGTCTTCTCTGCGTAGCAGATCCATCCGGGACAGGATGAGGAAAGGATTGGCAGGCTTGGGCTTGATGTCGACCGCTGTTGTCGCGCCGTCTCAACTTCAGCGGCGGCAAGCACGAGGGAAACATCGCGCATTCGGTTAGTATCGACTACGTACTGAAACCCTGACAATTTCTGTCCGCCACTGCGCAGTCCGTGTGGTCCACTTAAGAGCTGATCGATCATATATCCCGCCTTGATATCTGAGATGCCGAATGTAGTAGCAATGCTCGCCCGAACCTGCGGACTGACGCTAGCTACAAAGATCTTGGCTTCGGGATGTGGCGGATAGTGCCCATTGGGCAACCCGGTCTGCGCATCGACAAGGCGGCCGACGTCGATATTGGGGTGGGCATCGAGCGTGTTTAGTACTTCATTATGCGACTGAAGCGATACCAGCACCGCCTCTGCCGACGTCACACAGCCTGAACAAGCCAGGCAGTCTGTCAGCGAGATTGCCGCCGGTGTCTGGTTTTGAGCAGCGACCTGATATTCGGTTGTGACTTCGTAGGGATTATGGTCGTTACTGGGTGGGAGCGTTTCCACTGGTTTGATACAGGCCACTCCGGGCGAGATGAAATCGTTGAGGTCGTCCGACGACAGAATCGCGCTCATAATGGGCAGAGGGGATACTCGAGGGACGGCATTGAGCAGGGATGCGTCGCCTTTTTGTTGTCAGCAAGTCTGAATAGTCTGTCAATTTGATGTTTCACTCACTTGCCTGCAATTATTAATTGCAATGCAAGCCGAGTTCGGCGACGTTATCGCCACTGTTCTTTTTTGATCCACCGCGGGACTGACTAATCGCCTTCCTTTCAGCCAATGACAATCTCATAACTGCCGCCCTGGTGGAATCCTGTCACGTGGCCACCACGTGACCCATTGACAGTCTGTTTATTTCCTCGAGCTCCCTCCGCAGCTACTTAGATTAACCTTGAACATGATCTCCCCAACATTCTACACCTCTGGAGGGGTATTAATTGTTAGTACAATCGGTTAATTAACTAAATTTGGCAATATTTAGCGCTGATCAATGGGGCTGTGGGCCCTGTGGCGTTGTATTTTACTTACGCTCATACTGTACTATACTGTAATTCTGTGTCACTTGCATTCTATGGGAGCATTATTTAGATGCTGTAGAATTCTGTAATAACTCCTAATAGTATAATCTAGAAGGCCTGCTTATGAATATAGTGTTATTTTTGATTCTTGAATCCAACAGGATCTCATGCAATCTTAAGAATACAGATTGTAATTGTAGGTATCTGTATTTTAGATTACACTACAAAATTTAGAAGGTGCTAGAAACTTTAAATAACTTTAAATGGAGTAGCAGCCAATCAAGGCCCATAAAAGCCCTGTGGAGCCGTACTAACAATTAATACCCCTCCAGAGGTATACAAGGTTAACCTCCTGACAAGGAAGAACAATTCTTGGCCTTCACGTGACTGGGCCATTTTGGGCCAATAAAATGCTCCCGTTGGTGGAGCGAGTCAGTCCACGTCAGTTCCAACAATAACTTACCATACTAGATGCCTTGGCGGTTTGCATTGCCACACGCCAAGTTATTAGGCATCTACGTGTAGTTACGACAGGCGGCATGTAAGCTCCCGTCAAAAGTGATTGTCAAGCCCTCGACTCACGTCTCAATGGACAACGCGATGAATAATTCCTTCCTGACCAAGGGAGATGGATATCGCGAGACGGAGCTGAAACGAAGTCAGGGTTCGGACCACACTAACAGGCGAACTCAGACACTGCTCACCTTCTCCACCCCAGGCAAACTATCCACTAGGAGACCGCCAATGAATGACAGACGAGATCCACAGCATGACAGACAGAACTCACAGCATGTCAGACAAGATTCACAGCGTGATAGTCTTGCAAAGGTTGCCGCCGAGACACTCCAACTCCTTCCAGGCCTGTTAGCCACGCGACCAGATGTCGGCCAAAATGCTAGATTATTCAGGGCTGCAGATGTTGATCCCATTTCATCCAGTATCAGCCCAAAGCTAGGCGGAACGAGGGTCAGAGTCATTGCCAGTGACACCATTGACGCTGCACTTACGTTGACCACACCAGGCCATCCCTACTCGCCCGTCTGCATTCTTAATATGGCGAATGAGATCCATGCCGGTGGTGGCTTCAAGCGTGGCGCTCTGGCACAAGAAGAAGCACTCTGCTATCGTAGCTCGCTCTTCTTCACCCTCAAGTCCAACTTCTATCCCATCCCGGCCAAAGCGGCCATCTACTCACCACATGTTCTGGTCTTCAGAGAAAGCATGAAAGATGGCCATGATCTTATGGATCTCCGTGAGCCATCCAAGCTACCAGTCATAAGTGTCGTCAGCGTTGCCGCTATTTGCCGGCCTGGATTGTTCATGGCTTCCAATGGTCGCCAGGTATACCGGATGGCTAAGGACAAAGAGCTCATGATGGAGAAGATGAGAGTCATCCTTCGCGTGGCAAACCGAAACCGTCACCAGAGGCTTGTTCTTGGCGCCTTTGGATGTGGAGCTTTCGCCAACCCTCCAGAGGAAGTAGCCGATATGTGGGCTAGTGTGCTTCAGGAGTCTGAGTTCCAGGCAGGTTGGTGGGAGCATTTGGTTTTTGCAGTCCTGGATGGGGCTGGAGTCAATAACTTCCGCATATTCAAACAGACATTGGATGGGTTGAGTGTGTGACGGCTGCGATGAGCTGTCTCATTTACATCCCAGTCCGGTGTTCATCTCACACCGAGGATGTCAAATTCCAGCGGTGCGTGTTCTCCAGCCGTTCGAGTTCCAGGTCCTGGAATCCTTCTCGATTGGGTCAAAGACCCAGGAGTGGACAGCCATGAAAGTTGATCGCAAGTTGATCTTCGAGTTTGATCGCTGATCTGGGGCTGGCAGGCGCATCTGTCGCACCTGGGACAGACTTTCTTCTTTCTTCAAATGGAAGAGGGTGTTAATAATTCCAACTACATGCGCACTGGTATTTGCCTAGGATTGCCCCATTCCCAGGCAAACGGACGGTCAGATGCAAGGCCCGTGTCCGAGTTGGGAAGGATTATGGCACCGTATACCTGCGAAATCCGGCGGAGAGATGATGACAGCTCTGGAGTTGAAAAGCTTGGAATCGTCATGCTCGAGCCTTTTGTCTGCAGATATTTAGCTTCATGGGCGACATCTTCAGCAAAGCTCTTCATGGGCTGATCTGTGGTGTTGGACTGGGGCAGGAGACAAATATTTTAACACCCGCGATGGCTTTTGCACACTGCAAGGGTGTGGCACCAGCCATTGTCCCTCTCCTATGGGCAGCATGAGCCTTGTTAATGAGCTACTCTGTCAAAATCAGGTTGGAGATAGCCAGTATCTAATGACTGGACCACATTAGTCTATCTGAGAGATTTCTGTCTAGAGCAGCCACTGTGAGAAGGCGATACACGAAAAGTGGAAGCTTCCTCGTCAGCATCACGTGGAGCTTGTGTTGGTGGGTTTTCATCTCCTCGTATTCAGTCAAACAGCAAACCATTAATAAACTCTTGGCCGTTGCAAACCTTGTTTGTTATTAATAGACCGGCCTTGGCAAGGGTCAACAAAATAGACATATTAGACACGATTAATGTGTGGCATAAAAGGTTGATCAAAAGCCCAATTGACGTTAGGATCCACAAAGGCTGATGTGTATGAACTTTCTTATTGGCCAAGCCGTCGTCCCTTCCTAATCGGGTCTACTCCGCACCGGCTGTTGGAATCGTTGTAATTCCGAGACATCGCTGGTCTTCACTGCCCCAATAATGTCAGGGACTTGCACACGTTCATTGGTTTCTGTCTTGTCAGCCACGTTGAAATGACATGGGTCGAGGCTGGTTCAACCGTTAGCTCTCCATCTGCAACGCAGTAAGCAGGCGCAAACGATGATTAGTAGCTGGATGCCTCACTGCCCCAAAATCTGGCACGCATTCAGGTACACATACTCGCACTCCCGCCCTCCCGTGACTTCAACTTCCGTCACCCTTTCCCTGCGGCCTTTTCAGTCTTGCGCAGAACGTTTGTTTGTCACCCTCGTATCCCAGTTGCTCCGAACTCTACTTCTACATCATGGGAATGCCAGATGCTCTAGTCGTATTCCTTTGCATCCTTGGGGCCGCCTTCACAGTAACATGCGGCTTCGCCGTGAATCGGTTTTGGTTTCCTCCCGAAGAAGAAGAGAACCCCGTTTCAGATGAGCAGCATGCATACATGAGAGAAGTGAGGTTGAGGAATCAGGAAATCAACTTTGCCGAAGCCGAAGCCTCACACAAGCCAGCGCGTCGATGAGTCCTACGACCGAGAGAGTGAGAGCCCCCTCATCTGTTTAGAGGGTGGGTTTCTTGGAAAGAGGCTGCTTCGCTTTGGCATACAATATCGGCTCCGCTTCAGCTCCAAGCTGAGAGCGCGCCTGTTGATAAAAGTCCAGCGGCCATCCTGACTATCAATGCAAATGTCTCATGCTGGACTCATCTGCTCTGGGTTTGGGTAACGATGCATCAGCAACTACTCATAATATACACCCAATACGACCAACGGCATTAAATTGGTTATCCCCCAAGACCTTTCCGATAAATACGCATGTGCGGAGCGGGAATGAAATAACGAAACACAACTCCATCAGCCCATATCCCGCCGAAATTGATGTCTGAATGACTTTTCCTGTTCAACCATGCTACTGAAGGAACCGAATCCCTCCAGCTTTTGATCTGAAAAGATAAAGATAAGACGAGATATGAATACGTGGACTGATGGACTGATGGACTGATGGCCGAGTTACCTGGAGGCAAACAAGCAAGCAAGCAATCATCTTCGGCGTTTGTTTAGTTCTACATTGTGAATACCTGTTGTGAAACGGACATGCATCTGCTCGTCATCCTGTTATTGTACAATACTCTAAAATGGATCACTTCTTTTGCGTCTATTTATGGCATACGCCCCTTAGTCGACTCGGTACAGTAGTCTTCCATACCAGATCAGCCCATCAATCCAATGTGCAAATGGCATGGCTATATCCAAATTGCCAGTGTGGTCATACAAGGTTCGAGATCAAGCTGCGAGAGAAGGTTTCCGCAAACTCAAGTGAGAGTTACCGAAAAATTCTTCTCCCTCCTCCACTTCTCCTGAAGGAGGGAGAGACTCTTGACTTCAGATTTCGATGCAACTTCGGTCGGAAGTGTCTTGGGGAGGTCGACGACGGCCTGGCGCAGCACAACAACGCCATGGGAGCCGAAGAATAGAATGAAGCGATCCATACCGACGTCAAGCAGTGTCTTGAGCAGGAGCACGTGCGAGATCTGGATCTGGGCGCTGGGTGTGTTGAGGATGTGAGCAAGCGAGGACCAAAAATGCCGTGGTGGGTAGGGGTTGATCTTGTTTGGCGCTTTTGCAAAGTTGCGCAATGATATTGACGCATACCCGGCTGCAATCCCGATAAGGCGGTCATATTGAACTTGCGGGAGGACAAAGTTGCCGTCTTGTTTGCGCCATCCAAGCCGTGTACGTCCCTGTTGCGTAGTTTCATTGCCTGCGACGCCGAAGAGTATGGGCGCCGTGGCGTGGAATTTAGCGATGAGGATGCTAATGAGCGAGACCGACGAGGGATACGACGGCGGCGTGGGTTGTGATCCTCTTGTATGGATGCTGCGCGGATATTGTAATTCGGCGGTGGAGAATATTTGAGCTGCCATGGTCCCCAAAGGATCGGCAGCTGCAGTGTTGACGCTGCATTCGCCAGTGAAGGCTTCGAAGAGTGCTTTGCTGAAGATATTGATGACATATAGGAGTAGAGAGGGGATAGTAGTGCTGCTTCCGCTTTCTTCATCTAGGGCGAGGTGAGGTGGGAGGTACTCGTTGAGCGGAACCGGCTGAGAGGGGATATCTTTCAACGCACGATTGATGCAACCCCGGACCTTTTCGGTCGCCGCAGTGTTGGCTTTCTTGTCAGAGATGGTGAGTTGGCCGACAGCCGTTTTGATGGTTCGTCGCATCTCACCAGGAATACCTTTCAGAGAGGGTGTGGCTTTGGCAGAGTCAATAAAGTTGCGGCGGAAAGTCTTGAGGCGTTGGTGAATAGAGAGATAATGCTTGTGACGGACCTCCGGGTCAGAGGACCATGGAAAGTGTGAGTCGGAGGAAGAGCTTGAGGTTGCCGGAACACGAGCTTTTGCAGGCGATACTCTTTCTGCAGCTGTTGTCTTTGCACTGTCCCTGTCCTGCTCCTTGTTCTTCGCCGCCGCCGGCGCAGCAGCAACAGCAGCCGCAGCAGCATCAGCATTGGCTCTTGCCTCGGCCTGCCGGACAGCTTCTTCTTCGCGTTGCTTGCGTTCTTCTTCGCGCTGTTGGCGTTCTTGTTCCTCTCGTTCGGCCTTGGCTTTCGCCTCGGCAGCTTTGCGCAGGGCCTCAGCTCTTTGTCGCGCATCTCGAGCTTTCCGCTCTTCCTCCTCACGAGCTTTCCGCTCTTCCTCCTCTCTTGCCCTCCGCTCCTCTTCGGCCCTTCTCCTACTCTCTTCTTGCTGCTGCCGCCGCCGCTCTTCCTCCGCTCTGATATGGGCCTCTAGAACAGCAACAGCCTGTTGCCGAACAACTTCGTGCTTGGCCAAGGCTTGGTCAATGTCTGCCTTGTGAGCGGCGGCCTGCGCGTGTTCCTTGGCGTCGAGTTCATCCTGGAGCAGCTTCCGGTTGTAGAGATATGCCTTCTGTCGTTCTTCGTCATGCAGCCGGATGTGCTTAAATTGGCACTCCAGATCAACTTCAACCTGCCGGACCGGGCTCTTGCGAAAAGGGAGGCGATTAGGTGAGTTCGCTGACGGCGAGCGTAGAGGCACCATGACTCGGGGGTAGCCAGGGTTTACGTGGCGAAGATACTCGGTTGACAGCAGAAGGCAACTGCTATCTAGCAGTCGCAGTTGAGAGATAGAAACGGAACCCAAGTAGGTTTGTCCCTTGCGTTCGGAGCTATGGCACAGCCGCGAACTGGTACAGGGCAATGGGATTCTCGTCTGCCGTAGCCCTATGTCTGAGAGCACAGCCAGCGGATGCAGGGCAGTTGTGGCAGGCTATGCAGATACTCAAGAGTGTTTCCCAATTTAATAGCAAAGACACGTTAGGACAGTTGTCTTGGCGGGCCAACCGCAGCCCACTAAGAAATATCATAACTGGTTAATTATAAACGAGGTTAGGCAGGGATTCGGGGCCTGCCGCAGTCCCCGACGATCGCGGAGCTTATCAGGAACGGGGGTAAACAGCACCCCGCTTGTCACCTGGCCAGAAGGAGCAAAGTGCCACGCAAAGGTGTCCGGTGGTTAGTTATTCGTCCACTGGGCCACCAGCCTCAGTCTCTGGCACCTATAACTTGAGTCAGGCTAAGACAACTTAATAATTAAAGTCAGTTCCATCTCGAGAGCCCCCATCAATGCCCCCCCAACCCAAGTCTTTAGAATAAGTCTTTTGTGTCGCCCTCTCTTGCTCCGTCATCCCATTCTTGCGCTCCTTGACTATCCGCCCGAGCCACTCCCTTGTGCTCGTGTCCGTCTTTGATTCGCAGTCTCTCTCTCTCTTCTCACCCTTGCCCACCCCAGCGTCATCGCGTCACTCGGACAGTATTCCTATCCACCACCGAGTCCTGGTCGACACTGCCTCTGGCTGCCTTTGCCCTTGGCCCTCACCTAGCCCACGACTGCCTTACTCTTACTTGGGCGCACCTGCTCGTTTGAGAGTGTGCTTGGAGCCATTCAGCCACCGACCAAGAGGTGCAGGCACTGTGGCCGTTTTGGCTGCCTCCACTGTCATCAGCTGCAGGGGGCCATCAACAGTAGCGCCACTCTTGCTCGCTCTCACACTTCAGACCTCAAGACCTTCACTCAGATTGACAGTAATATCTCGTTGCTGCATTGATTTGGAGATAGTCCTTGGTGGGTAATACTTGGCGTTTACGCACTCGTGGCACCCCTCCCATTACTTCCCACTATCAGTCATCAACATCATTCCATCTCCACATCCCCGTCACTCTCCTCCTTTATCTCCTGATTTTGCTAAATTCATTCTCCGGTTGTGGCTTGACGTCGCTGACCTGTCTACCTTGCCAGATTCCCGCTTCTTTCTCTCCTTCGCCTTCGAGCCGGCTCGTCGCCAAAGACACAGTTCTGCCTGGCTCGGTCCTGCCTGGCCAGTCTGCTGACGGATTCAATCGTGTACATATTTAAAACACTCGTTATTCCCTCCCGACCAGCCCGGCGTCGACGTCTCGGGAATGGCTCAGCCTGGCCAAACCGGCGTGCCCGGCCCAGCCGGCCGCAGGTTACACATTGCTCATCGCAGAAGCCCATCTGAACTGACGCCCCTCATGAGTATGTATAAATCCAACAACAGGCCAGGACACAGACTGATGGGTCCCAGTGGAACAACTTGCTATCCAGCAACAGATTGAGCTGCTCCAGCAGCAGCAGCAGCAAATTGCTGCCACACACCAACAATATGTCAACATGGGCATGATCCAGCAGCCGCTGCAGGGAGTACCCGTGCCCGGATACTCTCCAGTCCAGGGACAAGCGAGCATTGCCAATGCATCGCCCAGCCAGCAGTTCCAATTCTCGCAGATGGCGCCCCAGATCGGTCTCATGAATCCGCCCGCCCAGCCTGCCTCCCACCGCCGTAACCAGTCTGCGCTTCCAAACATGAGCATGGGTCCACCGCCGGCCCCTTCAGCAGGAGCCTCTGGCTCGACCTTTGGTGACGTGCCTCATCAAGGTGGTGGTCAGAGCAGAGAGAACACAGGCGGCAGAGGCCGAGGTGGCCCCACCGGACACGCCCGTCGCCACTCGCTTGCTCTGCCCGAGGCAAAGAAGGCCGCTGAACTCGCTGAGAAGAAGCGAGCTACGGCTGGCTTCCAGTTTCCCGTCCCTGGTGCCGCAGGCGCTGGCGCCACTTCGGCTGACACAGCCACTAGTGATGACAAGCTCACGACCCCGACAGCCACAACTGGTGGTCTGGGTCTACAAAGAGCAGGTAACGCAGCAAGAGGTGGCCATGGGCGGAGCCAGAGCATGGCTATCGGGGGGGTGCGAGGTGCGGGCACCGGCCGTGGTGCTGGCAATTTCCAATTCCCTGGCCCGGTCGGTTCGCTAGACCCCAGCTCGGCCCAGCAGTCTGACCTTCAACGCCGGGGAAGCCAGAGCAGCCATGGTCGAACTGGTTCGCGGAACTTCGAGGGCAACTGGCGTCAGCAGAATAACAGTCAACAATCGCAAGACCAGGGTCAGCAGCATCAGCCACAACAGCAGCCCATGGGCCAGTTTGCGCAGCCCCCAATGATCAGTCAGGGCTTTCAGCCAGGTCACCGTGCCCGAGGCTCCGTCAACCAGTCCGTCGGCTCCCTCAGCGGCTTCCAGTACCCAGGGCAGCCTCAGATCGTCTTGCCCCAGAACCAGATGATGATACCTCAGCTCTATCCCGGCCAACAGCTCAATGCCCTGCAGATGGCGCAGCTTCAAGCTTTGCAGCAAGCTGGTCTGCCCACCATGGCAGGTGCTCCGCTCAATGCGCAACAGCAGCAGCAACAGAGGAAGACACTGTTCACGCCATATCTCCCACAAGCAACCCTTCCAGCGCTGCTCAATGATGGCCAGCTTGTTGCTGGTATCCTGCGTGTCAACAAGAAGAATCGATCAGACGCATATGTCACCACAAATGACCTTGACGCTGATATCTTCATTTGTGGTAGCAAGGACCGCAATCGGGCCCTTGAAGGAGACCTTGTTGCTGTTGAACTCCTCGACGTTGACGAGGTCTGGGGCCAGAAGCGCGAGAAAGAAGAAAAGAAAAAGCGCAAGGATATCACTGAGAGCCGTGGGGACCGCAGCAAGAACGACACCGGCAGCACCGAGACTCAGTCGATTGCACCAGATGGCAGTATTCGGCGCCGTGGCAGCCTGCGCCAGCGACCAACACAGAAGAAGAACGACGATGTCGAGGTCGAGGGCCAGAGTCTGCTACTCATGGAGGAGGAGGAAATCAGCGACGACCACAAACCATTGTATGCCGGCCATGTTGTGGCTGTCATTGAGCGTGTAGCTGGTCAGATGTTCTCTGGCACGCTCGGTCTGTTACGACCCAGCAGTCAAGCTACCAAAGAGAAGCAGGAGGCTGAACGCAGTGCCCGCGACGGCGGCCATGGGAAGGGTCACTCTGAACGCCAGCAGGACAAGCCCAAGATTGTCTGGTTCAAGCCCACAGACAAGCGCGTGCCCCTCATTGCCATTCCAACGGAACAAGCACCGCGAGACTTCGTTGAGAAGCATCAAGATTATGCAAACCGCATATTTGTTGCCTGCATCAAGAGATGGCCCATCACCTCTCTCCATCCATTTGGCACCCTTGTTGAGCAACTGGGCGAGATGGGTGATTTACGAGTCGAGACCGATGCCTTACTCCGTGACAACAACTTTGGTTCTGATGATTTCTCCGATGCAGTGATAAAGAATGTTGGATGGGAAGACTGGAAGCTGGAAAACGAACCTGATTCTTTCCTAGCCGCCCGTCGTGATCTTCGCCATGAACGCATCTTCACTCTTGATCCAAACGGTACCAAGGAGCTTGACGATGCAATTCACGTCAAAGACCTAGGCGATTCCAAGGTCGAGATCGGCCTGCACGTCACCGACATTGCACACTTTATCAAAGCCAATTCCTTGGTGGACCGCGAAGCCAAGAAGCGTGGCACCGGTGTCTACCTCATGACCCGTGCTGTCAATATGCTTCCACCGCGGCTCTCTGCAGAAGTCTGCTCTCTCATCCCTGGACAAGGTCGACTCACTGTCTCTGTCATCTTCCAAGTCGACAAGAACACCGGCAAGCTGGAGGGCGAACCGTGGATTGGTAAATCAATCATCTCCAGCTCTGGGAAGCTGGCATATGATGACGTCGACTCGGTTGTCAGAGGAAACAGCAATCCTCAACTTGCTGCTGTCTCAGCCGACGATGTCAAGACTCTCTACAGCCTTGCCAACAAATTCCGTGAGGCCCGGTTTGGCAACCGGTCTACTAATATCCCGCCTTTGCCTCTGCTTTATCAGCTTGACGACGAGAATGTTCCCGTCGAACAGAATATCTTCAATTCTTCCGCGGCGCATGAAATCGTCGAAGAGATTAGTCACAAGGCCAACTACTTCGTTGCACAGAAGCTCTTCGCCTCCATGCCAGAGAAAGCCTTCCTCCGCCGACAAAGCCCTCCAAATCCCCGCAGACTCGTCACATTTGCTGAGCGCATGAGCAAGGCGGGCTATGAGATTGACACGTCTAGCAGTGGCTCTCTCCAGAACAGTCTGTTCAAGGTAGAGGATGCTGGCCTGAGGAAAGGCATGGAGACGCTCCTCGTCAAGACCCTGCATCGTGCAAAATACTATGTCGGTGAACAAGTTGCCGAGGATCAGCGACCCCATTATGTTCTCAACCTCCCCTTGTATACCCACTTCACTAACCCAACTCGCCGATACGCCGATATCGTCGTACATCGTCAGCTCGACTACATCCTCTCGGGCAACGTTGCTGAATACACTGAAGACCTGGAAAATCTTGCGAAAACCGCTGAGCAGTGCAACAACAAGAAAGACTCTGCCCACAGCGCGCAGGAGCAGTCTGTCCACATTGAGTCCTGCCGTATGATGGACAAGAAGGCCCAGTCACTTGGTGGTGATCTGATAAGTGAAGGCATTGTCATTTGTGTCTACGAATCTGCCTTCGATGTTCTCATTCCCGAGTATGGCTTCGAGAAACGCGTGCACTGCGATCAGCTGCCGTTGAAGAAGGCCGAATTCCGGAAGGAGGAGCGTGTCCTAGAGCTCTATTGGGAGAAGGGCGTGCCCTCGTCTGCCTATATCCCCGAGGATGAGCGTCCTAAGGACTCGGTCAGTACGCGAGGTGCTGTTGCCAATGATTCCGAAGCCGCTCGACTGCGGGCCAAGGAACGCTACGAGGCCCAGCGGAAACAGACCCACGCAGGCACCAGGGCGACTGAAGAAGTTGATGCGCTCTTTGACGACGATGATGATAGTGCATCTGAGATCACTGAGCTGGCCGCAGGTGTCTCGCTCAACCCAGCCGGTGATCGACCCACCCAAAGCATGCCACCTTCGCCTACGCGCAACGGCCTAAAGGAAGGCATGCGCACCCAGTCCGACTCGAAGATTTCCAAGTCGGCTATTGACGCACCAGAGAACCAAGTGTCCGATAAGGAGAAGTACCTGAGCTACTTCAAGCTCCGAGAGGAGGGTGGGGAATTTATTCAAGACGTGACCGAGATGACCAGAGTCCCGGTCATATTGAAGACTGACTTGACCAAGAGTCCACCGTAAGCTGCCATTTCCCCGTTCTATTTGATGCTGAAGACCACTGACCATCTTGCAGCTGCCTTACCATCCGCTCGCTCAACCCATATGCTCTGTAAGGAGCATCACATCACACACTATCCGACAGACTTTACCCGACCGACCTTGATCGATTTCCCAGACTTGAGAGGAAATGCTGGTAGCAGGGAGCATGCTATATAGAGGCTGAGCACCTGTAAGTGAGACATGAATAGTGATGGTGGGAGGACGAGACTGAACAAGATGGAAGAGGAGGGAGATGTTGTGTGGAAAGAGGATAACGAGTATCAGCTTCGGCACAGACCAAGGTAATTTGCGCATCATACGTAGGCTGTCCAAGATAGACTTAAAAGTTCCATTTGTTTCCCATCCATCCGTACCATAAGTCAAGAGACGCAAGGGGGATCAGTCATATCCTTCTCTCTCAGGAAAGGAGAGCTAACTTGATAATGGTATCTAATATTACAGATTATAAAAGGAGAGCTGACTTGATAATGGTATCTAATCTCACAGATTATAAAAGGCCAACTCCGTACATGTCATAATGTATTCACCATCCTTCATTCTCAGTCTCAAATCCAATGTCCATGGTAATAATTTCAAACCCCTTTATTAATTTCATGATGAGGATGAGATGAGAAGCATTACTCTTGAGGAGCATTCTCAACTTCAAGAATCAAGGTGTCGGCACCTTCATCCAAGAAGACATTGACGACGCTGTCGGTACGCGCTTCACCTTTGATGATCTTGTCAGCCAGTTTTCGGCCAATATCAGTCTGTATCAGGCGGTTCAACGGCCGAGCGCCGTAGCGGGGATCGTAACCCTTCTCGGCTAGCCAGGCCTTGACGTTGTCCGGGACGTTGAGGTGGATGCGGCGGTCAGACAACCGGCCCTGCAGGTCGTTGAGCCGGATGTCAACGATGTCACGGAGCGCTGACTTGGAGAGCTTGTTGAAGACGATGAATTCGTCGATACGGTTGAGGAACTCGGGTGCGTATGATGCCTGCACGACAGCCATGACAGCATCCTTTTGTTCGGGTGAGATATCCTCGGACTTTGACGACGTCAGAATATCAGCGCCTAGGTTCGATGTGAATACGATGAGTGTGTTGCGGAAGTCGACGCGATGGCCTTGACTGTCTGTAAGAAAGCCCTCATCAAGCACTTGCAAGAGCAGTGAGGACACGTCTCGATGAGCCTTTTCGAATTCATCAAAGAGCAGGACGCTGTATGGCTTGCGTCGGACCGCTTCTGTCAGCTGACCAGCATCTTCATGGCCGACATAGCCTGGCGGACTACCAATGAGCCTCGATATGGTGTGTTTCTCCTGAAACTCTGACATGTCGAAACGAATGACGGCCTGGGTTGTGCTGAATAGGAAGGAGGCGAGTTGCTTGCACAGTTCTGTCTTGCCGACACCGGTGGGGCCCAAGAAGAAGAAGGATCCCAAGGGCCGGTTTTCGCCGTTCAGGCCTGCACGCTGCATGCGCACGGCGTTGGCAACAGCAGTTAGTGCTTGGTCCTGTCCTCGCACGTGCTGGCGGAGGGTGCTCTCCATGTGCACGAGTTTGTCCACTTCACCGGCCATTAGTTTGGTTACTGGGATGCCAGTGGTGCGGGAGACAACGGCAGCAATATCATCCGCAGTCACGCTGTCATGAATCAGTGTTTCACCGTTCGCTTTCTGAAGCTCGGCGCCTTCTGCAGGAAGCTTGGCCTCTAGTGCTGGGATGACGGCGTACTGCAGTTCTCCTGCACGCCCGAAATTGCCTTCGCGCCGGGCTTGGTCGAGATGGAGACGGGCTTGCTCGAGTTCCTCCTTGGTACGCTTGAGCGACTCGATTTCTGCCTTTTCGCGGTCCCATATCTCCGTGAGACGGGCAACCTCAGCCCGTTTATCCTTGAGAGATGCTTCAAGTTTGTCACGGCGCTCGCGCGAGGCGACATCAGTTTCCTTACGAAGAGACTCGAGCTCGATCTGAATAGTCATGATCTCGCGATCAAGGCCTTGAATGGCATCGGGTTTGGATTCCTGCTGTAGACGAAGAGATGACGCCGCCTCATCGACGAGATCGATGGCTTTATCGGGTAGGAATCGGTCGGTGATGTAGCGATTGGAGTAGGTGGCAGCAGCGACAAGGGCGCCGTCGGTGATTCGGACACCGTGGTGGACTTCGTACTTATCCTTGATCCCTCGGAGGATGGAGATCGTGTCTTGGACAGTCGGCTCTCCGACTAGAATAGGCTGGAAGCGGCGAGCCAGGGCGACATCCTTCTCAATCAAGCGATACTCGTTGAGCGTTGTTGCACCGCAACACTGGAGATCTCCGCGTGACAAGGCAGGCTTGAGCAGATTAGAAGCATCAATCGAGCCTTCTGCCTTGCCCAGGCCCAGCAGCGTGTGTAGCTCATCAATGAAGAGAATCACGCCTCCCTGGGCATCCTCAACCTCTTTCAACACTTTCTTGAGACGCTCTTCGAAGTCCCCGCGAAATTTGGCACCGGCGATCAGCTGGCCGAGATCCAGGGCTATAACACGCTTGTTCTTAATGCTCTCGGGCACATCACCCTGAACAATACGTTGGGCTAGTCCCTCGAGGATGGCCGTCTTGCCAGTCCCTGCCTGGCCGATCAAAACAGGGTTGTTCTTGGTCCGGCGAGACAGAATTTGAATGGTCCGATGGATTTCTGAGTCTCTGCCGATGACTGGATCGAGCTTTCCAGCCTTGGCCTTGGCTGTGAGATCGACGCCATACTGCTCCAGTGCCGGCTTCTCTGGTTCACCGCCCATGTTCATCGTATGGGTGCCGCCAGGAGGATGAGGTCCACGGCCAGAGGCGTAGCCGCGAGTTCCAGGAACGGACCTGAAGCCATAATGGCCGATTAATACAGTTGGCGCCCGTGTGGGATACGATCGTAATCGGGCCGATGACGACGATATTGGTGATAGTGATGTTGGCGATGAAGGATTTAGTAGATATGTTGTGGACAAGCCACGTCGAGTGAGAAGCGTACGTGCCCTAAGTGTTGCCATGGTGAGACAAGAATCGTACGATGGTGCAGGATGGATTCCTGATGAGTTTGTCTTGTTCTTTGATCTTCAGAATGAAGCCATAGGCCAAGTACAACAAGTTCTCTGTTTTTGGAATCTTCTCGAAGTTGCTACTATACCGTAGTAACGGCAGGACACTAGGAGAATACACTAAAATTATAGGTGCATAAGTGTCTCCATAATTAAAGCTTGTCTTGTTTTAGAGCTTGTGTCGGTGGGTCCTGCCGCTTGGCAATTCTTGCCACAAACATGGTAAAGCATTATTGTGTCAAGGAGGTTCTAATCCTGAAAATAATGTAAGAAGCTCAAGGACTGAGCAGCTCTGTTGTGAAATGGATTCTCCTCTTTCCTGTTGAATCCTTCTATCAGCCTAAGTTAACAGATCATGAAGACAGTATATTAAGCAAAGGTGTCTAACTACTGTGGCTGTCCAGGGATGGGTGGTGCAGAAACAGCAGATGTCAGTAAAGTCTCTGGCTTTTTCAGGCGCAGACAACAAAACGATCGCGGGGTCGCTGTCGAGACGCTCTCGAGGAGGCATATGGTGCGCTAGGATAATGCCCACCACCTTGGTTTCCCAGCGTGTAAGAGACGTGGTCGCGCCGTCTAGAACTTGCATAGCCAACCAAGTACATGAGTAGTCAGTCAATGGCGGAGAGTTCCACCCTTGTCGATGGCTGAGCTTGGCATGTTTGATTGGCATGACTGACTAGGTGCCATCACGTGATGTGACCAAATCCAGGTTGTCTGGCTTGGCACTTATTTTGAACATCTGGAATTTTAAATTTCGTGAGATTTATTGTATCAACTGCAAACGACCCTTCTGCGTTCTGGCATTCTTTTTATAGACCTTAGCTATCACGCACGCGGCTTCGAGACCAACCTACAAAAATGGGTTTCACCGATCTCACATCTGACTCGGGCCTCACTCGTTTGTGCCCCTCCACGTTGGAATACAGCTCCGTGACTGACGAGCACAGTTCTTGACAAATGGGTTGCCACCCGCTCCTACATCGATGGGTAAGTCTACGCCTCTCCTATTCACCCTATCCATACCTCCCTGGGAAGATGAGACACAATTGGTCCGTGTTGATGAAGCGGCTTAAGACACCGCATTATGACTACTTCCAATCGCTCTTAGAGCACCTCTGACCCCTTAACTCGTCCTAACGCATGTTTGATTGATCTCGTGGACACACACTGACCTGGATGCAGCTTCATCCCATCCCAAGCGGATGTTGTCACCTTCAAGGCCATCAAAGACCCTGAAGCAGTCAAGAAGTACCCCCACGCCTCCCGTTGGTACAAGCATATTGCCTCGTACGAGTCCGAGTTCAGTGGCCTGTCGGGCGATTCGTCCAAAGCCTTCACCGCCTATGGCCCTGAGGCAGTCGTTGTGACTGAAAATACCAAGGCCGCACCAGCAGCCGACGAGGACGAGGACGATGTTGATCTGTTCGGCTCAGACGAGGAAGAGGAAGACCCCGAGGTCGTGGCTGAGCGCGAGCGCAGATTGGCCGAGTACCGGAAGAAGAAGGAAGGCAAGGTCAAGCCAGCTGCCAAGTCACTTGTCACAATGGATGTCAAGCCATGGGATGATGAGACAGACATGAAGGAGCTGATAGACAACGTGTTGGCAATTCAGCAGGATGGACTCGTCTGGGGTGCCCACAAGCTCGTCGCTGTTGGCTTCGGAATCAAGAAGCTGCAGATCAACTTGGTTGTCGAGGACGAGAAGGTATCTCTGGATGAGCTTCAGCAAAAGATTGAGGAAGATGAGGACCACGTTCAGTCCACTGACATTGCAGCCATGCAGAAGTTGTAAGCGATGGCTATGCGATGTGTTGATGAGCTATGGTGGATGATAGACGATCGATGGCCAGCAGAGTGTTTTTCTTTAGCATGCAAACAGCATGATCCTCGCCAAGACTACCACCAATGATACCGCATCATAGACAAACGCAAACAGTAGTCATCATGAACTGGTCGTTGACTTGTTTCCCAGTAGCTGGCGTGTGTTTAATGCCTGATCTTTCTACACAACGGAAGACTGTAAAACGAAGTTTCTGAGAGCTACTTTGTTGAAGCCCAGCGGGTTTGCTGCTCGAATTCACGAAGCTCTGTTCCCGTCAAGTGTTGCAATCCTTCCTCTCTTAACTGTGCAAACATCTGCAGTGCTTGGTCATAGCTTTCATGTGAAGTCCACCCATCACGGTGTACAAGGCCTTCCAATGCGTCCCAGAATTCTGCTTGCTCATTCCAGCCTTCTCCATCTCGATAGTGCGTCTCCAGTTCTTCGTCTGTAAAGCTTATCGGACAGAGAACCTGATTGTTGATCTCGTCCCAGTGCCTGTCATGTGTCTTTTAGAACAGTCCTTTCGGGTTGAGGCAGAAGGAAGGTAGTCTTACCGTACAATGCGAATGAGGCACTGTCTAAAGGGTAGAATATCCCCCTCCCATGTGTCAGATGCGAATTCAACCGTTTCACAGATTGTGCGCCATTGAGGTAGATGAGATATCTCGTGGAGAATCGGGTTTGACCTCTTGGTTTCAGACTTATATACCCAGAGTGCAAGAGACTTTTCAACTTTGGCTCGAATACGCGCCTTTTCTTCGTCGTCATCAAGCGTGTCGTAATGTTCAGGTAATTTCAGCATCATCTCTCCATTGTACCTGACAAGTCGTGGCTGACGCGCTTGGAGAAGCAACGGCCCGGCCCACACATCTTGCCAGTCAATGAGACAAGAAACTTTACCCTTATCAATGAAAATGTTAGGAGCATGGATGTCCCAATGCCAAAGGGTAGATCTGATCAATTCTTGCTTTTTGGGCAGCAACGAATCCGCAACAGCAAGGAACTTCTCATAAAGTTCAATGTGGCAGCTCGGGGTATTCTGCGCCATGGAAATTGAAAATAAGCCCTGCGATGGCTTAGGAACAGCATGCTGGCGGATCCAGGAAATTTCGCGCAGACAGATGGCCTTGAGATAATCTTCAGGGCTCTTCCCTGTTGGGCTTTAGCAAATCAACTCTTTGATCAATAGGGTCAACTAACAAGGACCACGATCGATATCCATAGCATCTCTGCCTTGATCATAAAAATGTGTGTCGACGACTGGGCCAATGACGAAACGTTTTTCTGTCTCGGCTCTCTGAGATTGTAAAGCGTTGTCATCAATTTCGGCTTTCTCACAGCCAGGAAAGGTATCAGTAGCATAGTAAAGATTCCCGTAACTAAACCGTGTGTATGAGTATGATGTTATACCAGTAATTCTTCACGAGGGTGTCTCACCGTGTAAATGAAATTGACAGAAGCTTCTTCTCGATCGCCACGATATCATCGACTAGTGCCAGCTTATCATGAAGCTCTAGACGATCCCAAACCTCGTGAAGTGGTGTCCCGTGGGCTTCTTCCATCAAGATATACTCTGACTCTACAGAGTTGTTAGAACATCCACTCCAAGCAAAAACTTTTGGAACCGGTATTTTCAGGATAGTGCGAGCCTAAACAGGAGTACCAGTTAGTGTTGTTGTACCTTGTTGTCGGGGTAGATTGCCATACAAAATCCATAGTCGCAACTTCAGAAGCAGTAGTTCTAAATGCAGGCCCGGCATTGGGATTGGGTATACGTGCAATGACAACAGAATTATCGTCCATCACAAGCTTAAAGGCTTTGTTGAACCCGCCTTCAGCAAGTTTTGTCATAGACACGCAAGCCTGAGCCCCAACACTCTTAGCGGCAAGGGTTTTGAGCTCTGGAACATTAAATCGTTTGTACCGAGCTTGGAGCTGCTTTTCTTCGTCCCACAACCAGCGTCCGCCTGAATAGCGATAAAATGCTTCGTTTTCAGCGTCACAAGGTGAGGACATTCTTTGGGGGAGATGGTGGAAAGCGCGGACTCGATGTGTTGGTAAGGAGCCCAGGGATTGTGCACGTTTTGATGAAGATAGACGATATCGCCAAAGAACGTTGAGTAAATTATACATAGCTTTCAGTTGCTTGAAGCCTTGCTACAAGGAGGAAACATAAATGATACTTTCAAGATGACTCCGCGCAGCTTGGCAAAACAGGCGCATCACCAGACTCGGCACATCCCGGCAGTCTAACCAATAAGCAACAGCTGTAACACTGCCAAGTAGTGCTCTCACTGAGCAGCAACAGCTAATAAGCCAGACTCAGAGAGCTTCACTTAATTAAGGAGTGCTCCTTTAACTCCTACCCTGCCTTTTCATTGTCACAGGAGGGAGGGTTTAGCAAACAAATAGAGATAGGTCATCCCCTCCGCTACTGAAATGTGAAAATTAGCGCGCCACTTTCGCGTTTTGACCCCCCTTCTCCGATCGTTCATAGT
>QQSL01000119.1:0-41740 GCA_003693665.1 Chaetothyriales sp. CBS 134920 | reverse complement strand
TCTCTCTCTCTCTCTCTCTCTCTCTCTCTCTCTCTCTCTCTCTCTCTCTCTCTCTCTCTCTCTCTCTCTCTCTCTTCCTCACTCTCTTCCTCACTCTCTATCTTGCGACTTTTTGTTAACGAAACACAAACAAAACTCCTCAGATTGAAAACAAGCTGTAGCATATCTCAGATTTCATCCATCCTATCAGTGTCTCATCATCTTCAGGCGACTGGGGTGGACATTGCCACTGTCGTTGTCAAAGGCGTTGCTGGTATTGTTGTCGGCCTTGTCGGTACTGCCATTGGCAGCACTAGTGGTTGGCCCTGCTGCTCCCTGATTTTCCCTCTCTGCTGCCTTGGACTTCTCCTTCTCACGTTGCTCGTGCGCGCGCTTGACTTTGCGCTCGCGCTGCTCCGCCAGTTTCTGGTTCTTCAGCTTGATTCGCTCCTGACGACGGGAGCTCTTGCCACCGCCGCCTGCCGTCAGCTCCACATTGATGCGTCGGCCCTTGTCCTTCTTCGACTTCATTTTCTGGCCCTTATCTTGGCCCTGTCCTTCTGCTGCGCCTGCCTCTCCCTCCAGATTACTGCCATCATTTCCTGGACCAGCGTTCGGAGCATCGGGGTTGAAGTAGCTGTGGTGGTAGAGCTGCAGACACGTCTTCATGCGGTCGTAGTGGTCGAATTCGATAAAGGCGAACCCTTTGCTTTTACCACTGGCCTTATCCGTGCTGTGCCGCAGGGAGAAGGGTGCCACGCCGGAGAAGTGCTTTTCCAATGCCTCGGTGGTCGTGCTAAATGGTAGGTTACCAATGAATGCGATAAAGCGGTGTTGCTTTGAGCCTGTGCCTGTGCCTTCTTTGTCTTCTTCATCGGCCGCCGCGGCGGCAGCGGCAGCCGCCGCAGCCTTTTTCCGAGCCTTTCTCTCCTGCTTTTCTGCTTTCGCCTTGAGCTTGAACTCAGACAGCGGCTTTTCGTCACCCTTGGTGTCTAGGATCAGAAGAGGGACAAAGTCGGACCCGGTGGCCAGGCCATCTTCGGCCGAGGGTTCGGTGGTTGCCGTTGTCACCGCAGTCGTGGCCTGATCATCCTTGAGCTCGTCCTTCAGCCCGTCCTGGTTCTTGTCCTTGTCCTCTCCGCTCTTGCCATCGCTCTTCTTCTTGCCCTTGTTCTTGTTGTACTTCTCCTTGTTCTTCGTCCCGGGCGGGTACTTGCTCTTGCTTCTTGTCAGTGCCTTTTCCCTCTTCTTCGCCTTCTTCTCCTCTCTCTTTTTGAGCAGCGCGCTGCGGTAACCTGCATTTTTGCCCTGTTTGCCCTTGGCCCGGCGCTCCGACTTGGCCTGTCGCTTCTCGCCCGCACTCACCGCAGAGGCATCAGGTGCATCCTGACTCGTGCGGGCCTTCTTTTCCGGGTTTTCTGCTGTATTGCCGGGGCCAGCGGCGTCTGACAACTTTCGCTTCTGGGCCATGCTGACTGCTGAATCTTTCACTGCCCGGTGGTGAAGGGAGCAAGAGTTGGGAGAAGCATAATGGCAGCGCGAGGTGGGAAAGAGCAAAAAATTAGTGATGCCAAAATGGGAAAGAGCCAGCCAGACCACTCCCGCTCCCGTACACCACTATACCGCCCAAGCGAACAGCGATCCATCGACCAGCAACATTCAGCCGGCACGGTCGAGGAGTCGGAACTACAATTCTCAAGTACTCCAAGTTCTTCTTCCTTCTTCCTTCTTCCTTTCTCCCTCCTCTTCTGTTGTCACCGCCGCTTCCTTGCCCGGCCCTCCTTCTTTTCATCTGTTGCGGCTGTTCCCGCCGTCGTCCTCCCGTCTTTGTCCGTCTTCGTCTGCGTCCCCGGATTCCAGGTCCAGGCAGGCAACATCGGCGATGATCGATCGGTAGCGCAAGACCCATCGCCCATAATACATCCCCTGACGCCACTCACCCCGAGTCCTCTGCCGCCTCCCTGCGGCACAGGCTATGCCTGCCTACACATCTCCAATGGCGTCAAAGGCTCCCTTCGCTGCCACCACCCATCATCCCGCCCCGGCCGGCACCTTCCTCCCTGGCACCAAAGTCCAAGTGGGGACGCACAGAGTGGTGATTGAGCGGTATCTGTCCGAGGGCGGGTTCGCCCATGTCTATGTCGTCCAGCTGCCGCGGCCTGTTGACGGCAGTACTAAGGCAGTGTTGAAGCGGGTGGCCGTGCCTGACAAGGAGCATCTGGCCAACATGCGCACCGAGGTTGAGACCATGAAGAAGCTGCGCGGCCAGAACAAGCACATTGTCAAGTACATCGACTCGCACGCAAGCCAGCTCAAGGGCGGCGGCTACGAGGTTTTTCTGCTCATGGAGTTCTGCCAGGGCGGCGGCCTGATCGACTTCATGAACACACGGCTCCAGAACCGGCTGACGGAGCCAGAGATCCTCGAGATCTTCACCGACATTGCCGAGGGTGTCGCGTGCATGCACTACCTTGACCCGCCGTTGCTGCACCGCGACCTCAAGGTCGAGAATGTCCTGATTGCGACCTCGGGCTCCGGCAAGGTCTTCAAGCTCTGCGATTTTGGCAGCTCTGCCCCTCCAAGACCGGCGCCGACGTCTGCTGCTGAAGCCAGGCTGGTTGACGACGATGTCCAGAGGCACACGACCTTGCAGTACCGCAGTCCGGAAATGATTGATGTCTACCGCAAATTGCCAATTGACGAAAAGAGCGACATCTGGGCACTGGGCGTGTTCCTGTACAAGCTGTGCTACTACACCACCCCTTTTGAGGAAGTTGGCCACATGGCTATTCTCAACGCCAAGTTCAACTATCCGCCTTACCCTCGCTTCTCTGACCAGATTAAGTTGCTGATTGCCACCATGCTACGGGAGAAGCCAAGTGAGCGGCCAAACATCTACCAAGTCTTGCAGAAAGCATGCCAGTTGACCAAGCGGGAATTGCCTGTGCGCGACATCTACGCCCACCGAAGCCGTAGCGAGAGCCAAAAGGATGTTGCCTCGTCTGCACATCCAAATCGCAGCCAGACCACGATCGGGGCTACCCTTGCGCCTGATTCCACCAAGAAAGACAGTCTGGCCATCCCCCAGCCCGAGCCCATGAGGCGCGGCCGTCCGTCCAAGCCGGTCAGCCACAATGCCAGCCCGAAAGTGAGCCCCAGTCCGCTGAGGATAGTCGATCCCTCCGATCCCTTTCACGCTCTGGATGCTGGCAAACCTGGTCCCGTCGAAGAGTTTGCCTCCAAGTTTCCAACCTTGGACGACTTCTCGATCATCAACGACGCGGGCAAAAAGTTCCAGTTCGACGTTCGGACTGAGTCTAAGTCAGAGCCTCCGGATGCTGACCTGGCTCAGCGAGTGACCAATGCGCTGGCAGACGAGGCATTTGCCACATCTTCCTCTTCCAGTCCTCCAAAATCACAGGCAGCAGCGGTGCCGCCGCCCAAGCCAACTGGCCTCATAGACAAGGAGCGATCGCTGGAGCGCAAAGACTTGCAACCGCAGCAAGCCAGCGCCGTGCTCTCAGCCGAGACCGCCGCCCTGCCAGCCCCAAAACCGAAGCCGTTCTCTGATCGACCTGTCTGGAAAGTGCCGCAGCCTGATTTGTCCAAACCGCCCACTCTTGTCTCCAAAGGGGAGAAGGAGCAATCAAAAGTATCTCGGTTAAAGCAAGAGGATGCTTCCAGCCGTATCCCGGATCAGGCACGCCCACGGTCACCCACTTCATCCAGACCCTCTCTTGAAGGCGGCCGGCCGACTGTGAAAGACACCGGGCTTGGTTTGACAAGAACCAGGTCCTTGAATCTACGCAATCGCCCCGTGAGCGTCAACATTGGCAAAGCGCCCCCTCACACCCCAGAGGCTGAGCTCCGCCGTCCAGGCTATACTGCCAACTTTGTCAGTGCTGAGCCCGACGACGTTGACTCGTCCGCTATTGAAAGTGAATCGAATGTGCACTCTTCTGTGGACTTCCTGAAAGAGCTCGAAGGCGATGAGAAGGAAAGGCGGAGTTATCACAAAAGGCTCAGCAGTGGCTCTTCACATGCCAAGCGCACAAGTCTGCCTCACATTGCCGTTTCAAGTACCAAGCTACTTGCTGGGCGCTTTGGCGATGCTTTCAAGCTCTTTGACGGTGGCGAGAACGGTCACCGGCGCAACCCCAGTCATTCCCGAGACGGCGATCGACGCAGTTCTCTCTCTCGCGACAGACTCAATCAGTTGCCACCCATAGCAGGTTCTGAGGCCACTGACTTGAGTGATGACAGACTCGAGTTGGCCGAAACCGAGGACCTCTCGCCTGAGATGCGACGGGAACTGGAAAAGATGGAGCTCGAGGCGGAAGAGAAGAGAGTGGCCAATGCCGCCGCTGCATACCGACAGAAAGTGGCTGGTCGGAGTCGCGCCTCTGGCCAAGCTGTTGGTAGACAGAAAGCAGCGTCAATACAAAGCAAGGTTCAGTCTCTACTGAATGAGAACGCTCGTCCGGTGCAGAAGACGGCCACGGGCTACGGCAAATATACCAACGAGGTACAGCAGCATCCCACACTGCCAGAATTGAGCCACAGCCAGCAGACAGGCACCAAGACGGCTTCGAACCCAGCGCCAGTGCGGCCCAAGCCTGCTGCCGCCACTGCTGCTGCCGCTGCCTTCCAGGCTCAGACCGTGCAGCCTCAACATCGTCCGTCGGCACCTCCGAAACCACGAGTGCTTCGTACTGCAACCGGCGCCACAGCAGCAGTGACTGCTTCTGTTGCTGCCTCACAGTCTCATCAAGACAACCCTGCCAGCCCCGATGACTGGGAGGCCAAGTTCAACCAGCGATACCCCAAGCTATCTGGCATTGAGATGGTCGAAACGTCGATCGATACAAGCAAGAGACCGCCTGTCAAGGTACGCGAGGTGTAGGATCAGCCATGCGTGTGTATATATCATGTAGAAATGGGACATGCCATGCCAAATAAGGCAGGAGCAACTGTTTACCTGCTGTTGCCTGCTGTTGCCGTTGGTGTTGCTGTTGCTGTGGCAGTCGCGCCTGCCTTGAGTCGCACCTGCCTTGAGTCGCACCTGCCTTGAGTCGCACCTGCCTTGAGTCGCACCTGCCTATTTGTCTCTTGTTGCTGGTGCCTTGGACAACAGTCATCCATCACCCAGTGGTTTTGCAACATCACACCCATTTCTTCCTCTATCCATAATAACTTAGAGCCTCTCCACAAGTGTGCAGGTCTTACCTTAGCAGTGGCTGACAGCCTGTTGTGTGACAGTCATTAGTCATGCCACCCACAAGTGGACACCAACTGCGCTCTCGCGGTGCCCCGTCTGACCCTGAACTGGGGCCAAATGAATTCTGGCTTCGGCAGCAGATTGGAGCAAAAAAAGCCGCAGTCAAAGCTACCAGTCTTCCTGTGGGTGCCGCTCATGGCTTTGTCAGTTTTCAGATTGCCAAACACAACTCAAAGACCTCCACTCCCACTGCAACTACATCTAAAACAGCAGAGGCAGAAGCACCAGCACCAGCAGCAGTGGTAGAAGAGAACAAGTCTGGTCCATTCGCTGGGGCTATTAATACTCCCGCCCCTGTCCACGCCACTCTCAATCAGGAATCGCTCAAGGACCCTGTCAACTCCAAACGCGTTATTCGCAAGAGACTTTCGCGAGAAAACGGCGAGAAAAGCCACAACGACAGCCCCGGGAAAAGTCCGGCCAAAGAGGATAATAAGCGGGTCGCAAGTCGACGCGTCAAGCAGCCGAAAAAGAGGGAGTCGGAGCGTGTCAAGCAAGCGCAGAAGCAAGAGTCGGAGCGTGTACAGCACAAGAATACCTCGACTGTGCCGGACTACAAGCTAGCTGCCGACATGGCTCCAGTCAGTGACCCGCAGGATGTCAACACAGGCATCAAAACAGTGGTGCAGAACATGTTTGATGTCACCCAAACAGTGGTCGGCTTCGTGCCAGAGTCGCAAAACCTGCTGGTCGACCGTGTTGATCAGCTAGTGCAAAACCTAGAACATCTCGCCAATATCACCGATCCCAAGGTGTCGCCAGACAATCCAGTACATGGCATCAAGATCGCTCCAGAAATCGTCGACTACGTGGACGATGGCCGGAATCCAGACATCTTCAGCCGCGACTTTGTTGAGAGAGTCCAGCGGGGCAACATGGTCATGAAGGGCAAGCAAGAGGCATTTAGGAGCTTTGCCCATGTGTTTGCAGAGGAATTGAAGAAGGGTATTGGTGGTGTCGACAAGCAGGTTGACCGGGTTATGGAGAATGCTGGCTTTGACAAGGAGAAGAAGGAGAAGAAGGAGAACGCGGAGGAGCAACGCCACCCAGAGAATGGAGAGAGCAACTGATTCGGTCAGACCACCCAGTTTTTGATGTGTTTAATACACCGCTGAGAGAGACAGCTATGGTTACCCAAGTTAATATTAACGAAGGCCTGTACGAGGACGAGTAATTAATACCACCGATCACTCCACTCAAGAGAATCACTGAATGCGTATTGGCCAATCGCCGTGTAATCTTTGTTACCGTAATTATTCACATACAACGCAGCTCGGCAGCTCGATTCCACAAAGATGACTGCTCTCCCAATGACTGAGAGAAACTTGCTGTAATATTATAACCTCCTTCTTGTTCTCCCAATGCTTGCCCGGCGTGTCTGCGCCCTCTGTGGCAGCACCGGTCTCCGCGCTGGCTCCCTCGCCAGCACACCTCGCCTCCTCTCCACCACACCTCCCATTCGATATGCGCGATACAACGCCCCCAATCCCGGCTTTGGCTCGACAGAGGAATTAACACGCGAGAACAGAGCGCTCCAGAGCGATATTGCGGCTTCCAATGCCGCTTACGAGGCCGCCACTGCGGCTGCCCCTCGTGCCACACCCAAGACGACTCTGGTGGAAGCCGAGTATGGACGGATCAAGAAAAGAAATCGAATGGCTACATGGGGCTTTGTGCTGTGCGCAGTTGGACTGGCCGGCACCGTGTTTTACTATCGGAACCAGGAGGAGGCAGAAAAGCGAAAGTTGGAATTGAAGGAGAGTCCTTTGCCTGCAGAAACCAAGGGCAAGATCAGCTTTGATGCCGGCCCATCGAGCGTGGCAGCCTCGGTTGTCAGCAGCGCCGGTGAGCCTGTGCTGGCCAAGGACAACGACAGCGACAGCGTGCCCACAGGCACAAGTACAGTGCCGCTTTTCCCCAGGACCGTGAGCCTGGCGACCACGGCAGATGCGACAGCCAAGGGCGACGAATACAAACTGATCGGCCTGGGCATCCGCACAGTCTCGATGTTTGGCCTACAGGTCTATGTCGTCGGGTTGTATGTGGCCGCTGCGGATCTCGCGCGCCTGCAGGAGAGGCTGATACGCACGGTCGATAAGACTGCGGCTTCGCTGGCTGCGGACGAGAAGGATCTACTCAGACAGAAACTGCTGGATCCCATCGAGGGAGAAGACATATGGAACGCCATTGTCAAGGACGGAGGCATCAGGACCGCATGGCGCATTGTGCCCACCCGCAGCACCGATGCTATGCACATGCGCGATGGCTTCGTCAGGGGCATTACCGCCCGGAGCATCCATTTCGCCACCGATCGCGCAGACCAGAGCTTCCAGGACGACGAGTTTGGCAAGGGCGTGAATGACTTCAAGACGGTCTTTGGCGGTGGATCAAGAAAGAAGATACCGAAGCAGGAGATATTATACCTGACCAGGGACGCCCGCGGCACCCTGGCTGCATTTCTAGAGGACAAGAAGGGCGAGCGGATCTGGATGGGCACGGTGACAGACGAGAGGATCAGCCGGCTGTTGTGGTTGAACTACCTGGCCGGCAAGAATGTGAGCAGCGAAGAGGCCAGGAGGAATATCGTCGAGGCGTGTGTGGACATTGTCAGCCGACCCGGCTTGTAGGAGTATTAGGAGCATTGAAGGATCCTCAGACCAAGAAGCCGACTGGGCAGATGGTCAGCGTGGCTCAGTATTTCAAGAAGAGATACAACTTGACGTTGAGATATGCTCAGCTCCCCCTCATCGAAATGACGAAGAAGAGCGCGAAGTTCCCTCTGGAACTTCTGTAAGGCACTGCACATGGCAATACATGTACTGTGACACGTAAGATCAGACAGATTAAAGTTGAGCCATATTGTTGCACAGACAGTGGCATGGCAGTGTGAATACGACGCCACGACGCCTCGTCGCAGTGGCACAGCTCTGTCGAGAAGGAGGCCATCCCTAATCAGGCTAGCGCATGGACGATTTATTCTTAGCTCCACCGGAGTTGTCCTAGCTCGCGTCTAGCGCAACCCTGGCTGCTAGCACAGTGTATGAGTGCCCCTCGTTGGTTAGTAAGCAAAGCTCCTCGGCCTTCACCAGAGGCCGACGTCCCCAAAACGATCCAATTGGCAGCAGAAAGAGACTGCCACAATGAACGGCTGTAAGCCAGGGTCCTTCTGTTCATGACCTCGGCCTCGCAGCGAATCAGAGGGCCCTTCCTCACCCCAAAATGCGGATCTATTAAGCTCGACGCCCAAAGGTTTACATTAACAGTTTTATGGCTCGATTCCATGTCTTACCCATCTCACCCTCTGCTGCTATCGTCTATCCTCCATACCACTCTCTTCTTCTGTGTGCCCTGCCGAGGTACTGCAGATCTCCTCTCTTCACACCGCCCAATTGGTTGGATGCCACCACTACCACCGCCCTCCCTTGTCTCTTGGATGGCCGAGTGCCCTGCACGACTCATCGCCCTCTCGGAAGGCCGCGTTTGCTCGAGCCTAAAATGACATATTGCCTCGTATCCTACCCCAATTGGCGAGCATGATACATTTGCACCATACCACGGCCTATTGATTGACAGAAACCCACCCTTATTGCCGACCCGCGGGAAGCAATATGGTGACACCCTCGGCCACGGAGCCTTCCCCGCGCGACGACACCGACGCACCGTTATCTCCCCCCCAAGGACAGGCGCGAGCGGCAGCGACGACGGCGACGGCGACGGCGACAGCGACGGCCAAAGACGACAGCAGAGCCGAAAGCTCAGAGGGCGGCCATGAGTCTGGAGCTGAGGCCAAGGCCCATTTGCCCATTCAGAAGCGGCGTCGTGTGACGCGTGCTTGCGACGAGTGTCGCCGGAAGAAGATCAAATGTGATGGCAAGCAGCCATGCACCCACTGTACTGTTTACAGCTATGGTATGGCCACAACCACACTCCATCTCCCTTACCCCGCCTCGCTCCTCCAGCCCCAGATTCGCCCGCTGACATTGGCAAGACTGCACATACGACCAGCCGTCGAATCGAAGGAGAAATCCCGCTCCCCAATATATCGAGGCGCTCGAACATCGACTGCACAAGGCTGAAGCAATTCTAAGAAAACTTGCTCCCGACCTGGACATCGATGATCCAAAATTAGACGCTCATGGCGGCATCGACCAGCTGGTGGACAATGCCACCTTTCGGAAACCAGCGCTGCGCTCAGCACAACCATCGCCAGCACCAGCACGGGCAGCAGCAGGAGCATCAGACCCCACAGAGGAAGACGCTATTAGGCCAATGGTTGACCGCGTCGGATCCTTGGACCTGGATGACCAGGGCTATTGGGATTTCCACGGCCACTCGTCCGGCTTTGCCTTCATGCGCAAGTTTCGCGCTCAGTTCGGCGAGCAATACCTTCCCTTTCCCTCGAATTTGCGATCGCGCAACATGAACAGCATGCTCGAATCGCCCATGTCGGTGCATTCGGATGTCAACAGTTCTAGCACGGTTGATCTTCCCTGGAAGGAAGTGGCCATAGAGCTGTGTCGAAACGCGCTGGATGACTGCTGTGCGCTGATGCGACCCGTCCATCGCCCAACCTTCTTCCGTCGACTGCACTCCATCTATGAGACCGAGCCTGAGCAGTACAGTTCGCAGCAACTCAAGTTTCTGCCCGTCTTGTACGTCGTTATGGGCCTTGGATGTTTATTCTCCCCGCCCAATAGCAAAGCCTCTCTCCTGGACCACAACGGCTACAGAGAAGCAATGGAACAAGGGTGTGTACGAACCCCCCGGGCGACGTGCATGTGTGGCTAACTGGGCGCAGCTATCAATACTTCAATGCAGGCAAGCAAATGCTGAACATAACCGACTGCCGTGACCTGCTCACCATTCAATGTGTATTCTTCATGATCTTATTCCTCCAGTCCTCGGCGAAACTGGCGACATGCTATAGTTATATTGGTGTTGGACTGCGCGCATGCTGTCGCCTGGGTCTTCATCGCGACCTTCCCAACAAATTCAACCCCGTGGAGAATGAGGAGCGAAAAAGGATCTTTTGGCTGATCCGAAAAATAGACACATATGTTGGAGCTATACTGGGTCTCCCACAGATGCTGAGCGACGAGGACATTGACCAAAAGCTGCCTGAGGAAGTAGACGATAATTACATCACCGAAGAGGGCATCAGGCCGATGCCAGACGGACTGTTTCCCTTGATCAAGGCCAGCAACGCCCATACGAGGCTGACGTTCATCCTGCGTAAAGTCGTTCGATACGTCTATCCCATCAAGGGCAATCCAAGCCTAATGTCCGGAGACTCCTATGCCGTCAGTCATAGCCATATACGCGAACTGGAGCAAGACTTACAGGCCTGGATGCATGACCTGCCCATGCAGTTGAGGCCGTCGGACGACGTAGGCATCGAACTGTGCCGGTAAGACCCCCAACCACAGCCCTCTCTTCAGAGCTGACGCAAACTTTAGGGTGCAGAACCTGCTGCGGATTTCATATGCTCACGTACAAATGATGATGTATCGACCCTTTATCTTGTATGTCTCCCAGTCTTACCAGACAGGCAAGGTTGATAGACGGAGCTTTGCCTATGCGGCTGCCTGCGTCAGCGTTGCCCGCAATATCGTACATATAACGAGCGGGATGAAGAGAAGAGGACTGTTGACTGGTGCCTATTGGTTTGTCATACACACGACCTACTTTGCAATCGTCTCACTGGTCTACTTTGTCCTGGAGAATTCAACTAGTCCGGCATCCGAGGAGATTCTGAAGGATGCTCTAGAAGGCAGAGACACCCTGGCCAGCCTGGCAAAGAGAAATCTTGCCGCTGACCGATGCACCACTAGCCTTGCGGTAAGCTTGTCCCTGAACTCTCCGGCCTCAACCTCGAGCTTACCAGCTGAATATAGTCCTTGTTCAACGAGCTGCCGGAAAAGCTGCAGCAACGACGAAGCACGACAGCTTCACCATCATCAGCCAAGAAGCGTCAAGCGCCTGGCAACTCAACCGACATGTCTGCCAATCGAAACAGCATGAGCAGAAACAACAGCTCTGTACATGAATCTCTTGCTGGACCAGCCCGTTCGCACACTCTTCCTCAGGACTACATTGCCAGCATGTCGAAGCGGAATTCAATGCCTGAGCCGTCTCCGCTCTCGCTGTCACATTCTCCAAACAACAACTCTCACCTGGTGGGCATCAACAGCCCTCTTATTGCTCACTCTGCGTTGCCGCAATTCGATTTCACGACCCCCATGGCCAATTCACAGCACATGCCCGATCTCAGGAATGTCATGTTTTCCTCCGAGAACCCGTTTGCCTATCCCAATCAGCCTCTGTCATCGCTCGACCCGGCCGAGGCTGGTTTTGGCTTAGCACACCTAGACTCGTTTCCCAACTCTAATGAGGACTCGAAAATGAACAGCCCCCCAGCGACGGTACATAATTCAGCACAGGCGGCGCCGGGCCCATTCGACATGAGTGCTTTTCATCCTCCGCTAATGCAGCAAATGTCCACAAGTGGCAGATCTTTCAACCCCCTTGACCCCGCGGCCTACCCGGGACTGCCAGAAGCCGGCGACCAGCAAAATTCTGACCAGCAGCGACAACAGCAGCAGCGGCAACGGCAGCGGCAGCAGCAACAAGAGCATCAACCGCATCAACCTCAAGGCTTACAACCGCCATGGGACTTGGTACAACCGCAGGACATACAAGAGCATGGGCAGCAAGGGGGGCAACAGGATGATTATTGGAATCATCTAGGTAAGGCTAACCTTGGCCCAACAAGGACGGGATTTACACCCGGAGCTTCCATTACTCTGGATGAACTTTTCGGTGGCGAACCCTGGGCCAGACAGGAGTTCGATGCATCGGTGTTTGGATGGGATAAGATCAGACCATGTCATGAGCGGTGAAGATGACGACATCCTGAAGACGCCATGTATATATGAATATAGAGATATATACCACGATTGACAATAATGGGTCCAAAGAGCAGAGCGGCCGCGCGCTGCTTAGTAAACGAACATGGCTAATCACATCGGAGAAGGAAATGTGAGATGAGGATAAGAACAATTCTTGCCATTCCGCCATGGGAAAGCAATTTCCAGAGAAGAAAGTGGTCAATTCTTGGGAGATTGGTGTAACGATTGTAGCTTGGTGAAGGTCTGTCTCCTCTCCTTGCTGTCTGTCGAGGCAAGTCATATAAGTCACACACACCTCGTGCATTTTCCGACTCCCAAGTCGGCTCAGCTTAGCGACATTTCTGACAAGTCAAGTCGCAGTCAGGCCACCCTGCACCACATACCACATACCCTTTGCCTTTGCGGTCCCCTCCCGGTCACGTGTCGCGCGAAGATTTGCCAATTATTGCCAATATTTCCGCTGCCCAGACTCCTTGGCACTTTCGCCCTGGGGCTGGGCACTGGGCAGGGCTGGGCACTACTGGGGCATTTCAGCGGCGGCCAAGACTGGGTAAAATTAAGGTAATTTTACGCGGCGGTCAAAAAGAAAAAATGACATGACAGATAAGCTACGGTCCGTACTTGCTTGTTTTTTCTGAAGTACAAGTACATGTGTAGAAGTGATACGGTCCTGTATACTGCAGTGTTTGGGTTTTTGTACAGGAGAGATCCGTCAGCAAAAGAAGAAAAAAAAAGAAGAAAAGGGCAGGGTCCTGATAAGGAATTGACTAGCGAGATGTCAGTCAGCTTCGTTCTTGCCATTCTTTTCGTTTCATTTCATGAGATGAGATGATCACTGGAAAGACCGATGGACAGGAAGACATGGGGTCCAAGTCTACTACTCTTAGTTCTCCTATAGCACTGGTTGAACTGTGGTAGAAGCGATGTCGTGCACTAATTAATGTGCTTAGAAAACGTGATGAAGCCATGCGTGATGATGGGGTGGACAGTAGACGCCCTGCTTTGTTAAAGTTGGTGCTACCATTTTCGGGGCGGTCGGGACTCGGGAGGGGCGCACCTTCCAAGACTTTTTTCTTTCCAAGACTTTTTTCTTTCCAAGACTTTTTTCCAAGACTTTTTGCTTTTGCCATGACATTCCTCCCTTGGCCAAGGAGGCGCAGCGTTCCAAGAAATCTTGGAACCCCATGCGGTCTGGGCACCCGCGCGGCGCGTGGCAAAAAGAAACGGAAGGAATGGCGTGCCCCCCCCGTCTCTTCCTCTCTCTCCCAAGCAAATCCGCTCCGTCCGGTGTCGGAATGTTGCATCAGGGTGTTTCGCCATGCATTCTGCATTACGTATGTATTACCGTGCAAAACGAGGCCGATGGGTCTGACAGCGCGTAAAGAGCAGGCTTCCGGACCAGGTGGTCAACATTATTATTATGAAATGATTATTATTATCATTATTATTATTATTCTCAGGATTCGTATTGAAAGGGCTAGCTGCGTAGGCCTGTTCAGAGCTGTGCCGGTACAGGATGCGGGCGAATGATAGCCAGTGATCCGGGCGGCGGGTGGCATGATGCTCGAGGGAAATGGATGATGATGAGACCAAGCAAGAGAGTTGCATAAGCCAAGGGAAATCAAGAGCGCCAGGCAGGGCGCTAAGGGCTTGGCAGCACCCCGAAATGCCAATAAACCGCCCAGCAGCCTCGCCCAGACCCCGCTCTTGGTACAGTTCTGGGCAAACGCTAATCAAAAAATGTCTGGGCATGTGTCGTCGCTCACGGGAAGAAGGGGGTGAGGCAGGAGCAGGTGTGGGAAAGCATCGTTTGGATGGATTACCTACCCGGTGTGTGCTTTCGGGACCGGAGCTAATCAGTCGCGGGCCCCCTCACAGTCAGTCATTTGAAAAATAGCCCGCCTTCAACAGCGCTGGAGTCAAAGTGAAATTCTTCGAGACCCCCCGCGCGCCCCAGCTCGAAAAGGGCATTCGCTCTCCTGCCCTTCTTTTTTTTTGCCTTCTGTTGCCATCTTGCTCTCCCTCTCGCTCGTCCCATCACCGCCCCGGTCAACTACGGGTTCAAGTTGATTCAATTCAGTTGTTGCCAGTCATCGCGTGAGGCGGTGAATGTTGCACACGTCAAAGTAGTCGTCCTGTTGTCCTTTAGCCTTCCTCAGTCTTGGCCCTGATCTCTTGGCTTGCTGTCGACCTTGGCACCACTTCTGCATTCGACCATGAGTGACGAGCAGACCACTTCTGCCGCCGCCGCCCCGGCTCCTCAGGAGACTGTTGGCCAGCTCCCTCATCCCACCTCGTCTGCTGCCGGCGCCAGTGAGTCACTGGCCTGCCAGTGGCAAGGATGCGGCGAACGCTGTCCCACCGCCGAGGCCCTCTATGTAGGTTTTGGATCCTCGCGCCGCCGTCTTCTTATCACCAGAGGCTGTCCTAACACGTGGTAGGAGCATGTGTGCGAGCGCCACGTCGGCCGCAAGTCGACCAACAATCTCAACCTGACCTGTGCCTGGGGCCAGTGCAGAACCACGACGGTCAAGCGGGACCACATCACCTCGCACATTCGCGTACACGTCCCCTTGAAGCCGCACAAGTGCGAGTTCTGTGGCAAGGCCTTCAAGCGTCCCCAGGACCTGAAGAAGCACGTCAAGACCCATGCCGACGACAGTGTCATCATGCGCTCTCCCGAGCCCAACGGCGGAGGACGAGGCGTGCAGAACGGAATCCCCCAAGGTTGGTCGCTCCCGACTGCTTACCGCGATGCATCGTCTCTGACCGAGCCAGTGACCCAAGGATACTATGGCCCAGCCATCCCTCCACACGACTACGGCAGCGCCCATCACCAGAACCCATACTACCAGCCGCCCCAGGTAAGCAGGTTTGATCTCGTTGCTCACCCCCTCCCATCCAGAAGAAAAATGCCGAATTCAAGCTGACGACTGACGTGCAGACAGGCCAACACCCCGGCTATGGCCCAGTGACTTACTATCCCCCCGCTCCACAGGCAACATATGACTTTGAGACTCGCAAGCGTGGCTATGATGCCCTTGATCATTTCTTTGGACAGGTGAAGCGCCGAGAACTGGACCCAATCAACTACCAGAACGTCAGCCGCAGACTGTTTGAGCTTCAGGGCCTCCAGCTTCCTCAGATCATTCCATCAAGCCTGAGCGTGCCAGCATACCAGCCTGTGGCAGTGGGCGGTGCATATGACTCGGCTGATCCTATTCAGTCCTACAGCCTGCCTCCGATGGGCAACGCCAAGACGCGTGGCGACCTGACATCCATTGACCAGATTCTGGAGCAGATGCAGGCCACCATCTACGAGAACGACACGCATCTTGCCCAGGCCGGCGTTGCCCAGTCTGGCAGCGGCTACACGGCATATCGCACTTCTAGCAGCAGCCCACCCAGCCAGATTCCGCCTAGCCACTCGGCTGGACAGTCAATGGTGCCCCAGCACTCTCACAGTGGCAGTGTATCTGGTAGCACGGCAGACAGCGTGAGCACGCCTGGTCTCACCCCTCCCTCATCTGCACAGAGCTACACATCCGGCCAGAGCCCGCTCCAAGGACACTCTGCGCCCAGCACTTCAGCCATGTATCCCAGCCTTCCGGCACAAGGTAGCGACATTGCCCTGACGGCGGCCAATGCCGCAACTCTGTCTGGACTGTATGACGAGGATCGCCGCCGGTACGGAGGAGGAATGCTCCAACGAGCGGCACCCGCCAAGAAGGACATTGACGATATGGATGTCGCCAGTGAGGGCTCGGTAACGCCTCCAGCCTCGGTGATCAACGCGGGCAACAAGAAGGGCAAGGGCAAGGCACCGCCCAAGGACAGCGTTATTGACCCTGCTCTGTCGGGCGTGTCTGACACAGCTAGATCAGAGGGCAAGGAGGAAGACCGTGAGCAGATCTGGGTACAAAACATGCGGCTGATCGAATGGATGCGGGAGATCATCAAGAAGAAGCTCGACACCGGAGACTATGAACGAGACGAGGACGAAAAGGCGGTCAAGGAGGACACGGAGATGACAGGGACGGTCGATGTCAAGGAAAAGACCGACCAAGAGCAGCTGTACCCGGTCTTGAAACATGTCGCCGGGGACGCTTAAGTTGGTGCTTGTGGTTGGCTGCCCCCGCCTCCTCCTGACGCTTAGGTCGTTTGTTCCGGCCAGAGCAATGAATAAAGGGCGCTATGTTTTTGCATGTACATTCTCAGCCGCCAGGCAGTCTCAAAGTGAATGGCACACCCCCTATGGAGTCGGACAGTGAGTGATTACAACATTTGACGAAGAAAGGGGCAGTCTGGTGGTGGGGCGGCGCTTGCTGGGAGGATTCCTTGTTCATCATTTGCTGGCATCTTGGTTTTCTGCGCGTCGGGGGGGGGCTGGGGATCGGGGATCGGGATCGGGGTGTACCATGGGGACCTGCGGGATTCGGGAGGGGGCATGTTGACGGCCAGCGAGGTGGTCTGTATCTACGAAATAGCCTCCGTGCGTTCTCTTTTGAGTATGATCGAGATAGCGGATAGGTTCATGTCATCACCAGTACTGGCGAAAGACGCAAGAAGGGCGAATGATAAGGTGATTAAGCACGTAAGGACCAGTGCAGTAGGACACTCGTAGTTCGGAAGCGGGCTACCAACTTAGTAATGCGTGCCGTGATTTAGGGCACAAGATAGGCTCCGTTTAAGCGGCGCAAGCCTATTGGGGTTCTCGCTTCGGAGAGCTACGGTGCCCCCAAAACGGTGGTGACACATGAGAAGCCATTCCTCTCCGCATGAAGAACAGAGCCTATAGGACCGTCCCAGATTTGGGGTTTTATCTCATGCGATCGATCATTAACTGATGTAGTAATAATTGGTAGACGTCCATGTACATGGCACCGACTGGCAATTTCTCCGGGTAAGCTGCGGCCGCCGTCTGCGATGCTGTAGATGTTGATGTCCTTGATGTCCTTGATGTCCTTCACTCTCTGACTGAGCACCTGTGCTGGTGCCTCGCAATGAATCTTTCTTTCCCTTGGCCTGGTGCGTCTTCATTGAGCCCGGCGACCACCAACCACCACGGCGTGAGAGCCGCCCGCGGCTGCCGACGACGGTGAAGGGCAAGCTATCGGCAAGAGGAAGAAGCCAAAAGGGTTCCTGATTCTTGTTGTTGCCGCCGGCCCCCATTGCTGCTGCCGCCGGCTGTGAGATCTGACACACGGACGGTCGGTCGGACGGACGGCGTCGTCGTCGTCGACAACCGCCCCCAATGCCACCCCACAACTCTCCCAACGTGAGAACCCATTCCCTGCTCTTGCATCGCTTGCTGCTTGATAATAATACTGACCATGACTGGCTCCCAGGATACCCGGCCGTCGACCCCTCCGCCAGCCTCTGCGCTCTCCTCACATCCGTATCTACAACAGCTCGAGGCTGCCATCTCCACGCCCGTGCCCGACCTGGCCAGCACTCTGACCACGCCCGAGTCCAACTGGAGGCCGACAATGAGACCGCGGGCGAACACGATCGGCCGATTGCAGGAGCGGGCTGAGCGGTTGTGGGAGCAGGTCCAGGCTGAGAGAGACGGCGTTGATGATGTTGACGATGTTGACGACGATGATGATGATGATGATGCTGATGATGACGACGACGACGACGATATTGGTATTGCTATTGGTTTTGACGATAATGACGACGGCCATGCCCATGACCATGATGATGACCCGCAGTACCACCATCCACTGCACCGACAGTTGGGAAATTCAGCCCACGATTTGGCCGCCTCTGACACTACAGTTATCGAGGTGGATGTTGATGTCGACACCAACAACACCAACGCCGCAACCACCCTGCCCGACCTGCGGGCGTTGCCCAGCCTCGACCTCACCTTCACCCCGTCCGATGCAGCCTACGCATCGGCTTCGAGTTCGACTTCGGCTGGGACTTCGGCAGACCTGGAGGTGGAGCGCTGGAGAACTGAGCGGGACAGGCTGCGTGAGATTCTGGCGAGCCAGACCGGACGCGAGCGGCGGGAAGCGCGGCGGCACCTGCAAGAAGGGACAAGAGAGCAGGAGCAAAGTCAGGGTCACACGACAGCAACGACAGCGACGACAGCGACGACAGCGACGACAGCGACGACAGCTACGCCGAGGAGGACGAGGGCAACGGCCAGCACGCAGGAGCGGGGTCAGTCTGTTGCTGCTTCGACAACCGCCACCACAGCTGCCGCTCCTGGAGGGGACGTCGATACGCACCCCCGTCGCGAACTGGAGCGCGCTCTCCGCAACTACCGCATGGCCAGAACTACGTTTCGTCTGGGGAGACACGGCTCCGCGAATGGCACGTCGGATGTCGGCCCTGTCCCTACGGCCAGTGCCCTGAGGGCGTATTGGAGCGAGGAATCTGACGAGAGAGAGCGAGAACGAGAACGCGAACGCGAACGGGAGAGAGAAGCGGAGCGCACACGTATCGATGCGGACTGGGCCGCGCGGAGACTGTCGCTCGCAGCTCCCTCTCAGTCCCATATATTCCAGTCACGCACTCAAGCAGCTGCTGCGGCCGACGCGTCGCCATTTGCACTGTCTGACTTTGTCGAGCAGCACCGTTCCGAGCGGCAGAGACGCCATCTCGAAAGCATGCGCCGTCGCAGTGAACAGCGAGCCCGTTTCGAGGGACAGTATGAGAGCCAGCGCTTCGGCCGCCGCAGCAGCATCAGCAACATGGCTGCCGCACGGTGTCTGGCAGGAGATGATGGGCCCGGCACCGACAGTGCGCCTTTTCTGAGGGTGAGAAACACGATTCGATATCTGAGCCTGCTGAGAGGACAGAATGTGCCGGCTGCACTGGTTCTGGCCCATGACCTCGGCCTGGATGCGCTGTACGACAGCTGTTCAGACACCGTGATCGCGAGTGATTTGCCCCTGAGCGCTGATGCCCTCCCACGCCCGGCCAAGTCGAGCTGGCTGCAGCCTGGCATGAGGTGGCATGGTCTCCAGAGTACAGACCGCGAACCTACTAGGTCAGCCTCGACGCTGCTAGGCTCCGCTCTGCGGAGGGTCAGGCCGAGGGACTATCTCGGCCGTGCCATGGCCCGGAGAGGGTATTCCAACGAGCCCTGGACGCGGGACGGCTACCGCAGCCTGGCACCGATTCCGGTCGAGGCGGCCGACCGCTACTTGCTGCAGATGATGGGCGATGAGAGCTCACTGGCCGAGCTGGGCGGCATCGATGCCCATCCTTTGATCACGTCGGAGAGAAGTGCTGCCATTGGCGCTGCTGATCTAGGCGACCATTGGCCTGTGACCGTGGTGCTGCACGAGGTCGATTGGGTCAATATGACGGTCAGGGGCACCATGCGCGCATGCCAGATCCCAGACAAGACGACTACGGCTGAATGCCAGGACGAGGGCAAGAGTATGGAGAGCTTCTTCGAGGGTGAGATCATCGACTTTGACAACAACACGCTGTTGGCCGACGGCCAGAGGTTTGGATACAAGGTTGGCGGCGTCGACGTCGATGCACGGTACTGGGCCAGACTGGGCCCCTTTAAGCGCGAGATCGACAGGGAGATGGCGCTGTTGGAAGGCAAGGTGGCGAAGAAGTGGGATGACAAGTCAAAGTATCATAGCTGGTTAGAGAAGGACGACCCTGTCCTGTCGAGCGAACAGCGTCAGAGGCGAGAGAGCGCAGCCGAGATGGCCATGGCAAGGGCACTGGGCAGCGAGCGCTGGTTGCGCGACAAGCTGGCCGGCGAATGGGTCCTGATGAGGTGGAAAGGTAAGAAAGGGGTTGTTGTGATGGCAAGACAGTTGCTGATGTTGTCCGTGCAGAGAAATGCTTTGTCGACCCCATCATCCTGCCCTCTGATGGCAAATTCGCCGCGGCTGCGACGGCGACTGCGACTGCGGCTGCGACCGTGTCGTCCACCTACCCTTCAACCGCCACAACCCTGCTTGGAGACCGGGCCCAGGCGCAATGGGGCCTGACCATCTCGGGCTTCTACTATGTTGCCCTCCACCGGCAATCTGGGCGCATTGACGCTCTGTACTACGACCCTGGCAGTCAGCCATACCAAAGCCTGCGAATGGCACCCGAGGGCTGTCAGCTTCGGGATGAGATTCAGGACACGAGTGGCATTGCCATTGGCATCAGCAGCAGCAACAGCAATCACATCAGCATCAGCAATACTGGCCTGACAAACACAGGCACAGGCACTGGCACTGGCACAGATAGTGCAAAGGAACTGGAGGGAACAGGACTGAAGAAGTGGTTCCCAGCTATGGATTTCCGATAGACGAGTGACTCCCTTTGAAGAAGCATACTAATGAGCATGAGCATGAGATGAGCACAGCATGATGGCATTATGGGCTTGATTCCCCTTTGCTCCTTTTCCTCCAAATCATCTCTTTCCATTTCAATGCTGACGTTGACAGACGACCAGACGATATTACTCTCCCGAAATTGGCTGCGGAACCCCTTTTGTTGCATTTTTTCAAATAGTATTGCCTCGTTTACACCTGGACATCTGTTTGCTTTCTCAGTCCCATCTGCGAGGAGGGGGAAATGTCAAGCAAACAAACACAGAAGCAAGCGAGGAGGAGCGTGTGACACAACAACAGCAGCAGCAGCGGCGGCGGCGGCAACAGCAATAGCAACAGCAACAGCCATCCTTCTCCTCCCTGCTCGATTGAGCAAACAAACCGATCGATCAGAATTTGGCCATGCGACCGAGATTGAACGTGGCAGGGGAGTCGGTGCGAATTAACAATACCGCCCACAGAATCAGTTTAATGTACGTCGCCCATGGGTTGGTGGGTGGTGCTCGTGTCGTGCCGTTGTCCTACTCGACGAACCCTACAGTACAGTACAGTACAGCACACTACCTCCCCGGGTCCAGACATATCCAGCCATGGCATGGCATGGCATGGCGTGGCAGGGCGTGGCAGGGCGTGGCATGGGCCCAGTCCAGTGTCAGTCCAAATCTGCAGGATGGCATGGCGAACAGGCCGGTGCGAGCCTTGACTTGCCCATTCTTTTCTTTTCTTTTCTTTTGTCTCTATACAAGTTGTCAGCCACCCGGTTGCTCTGCCGACTCCCGACTGAGCGCGTCCTACTACAGCCTCTCTCTCTCTCTCTCATCTACACACACATACACGTTCACGCACGTACGTACGCACAGACCAGTCCAGTCAGTCCAGTCCGTCCTGAAGCAGTCACCCATCCACCCATCCACCCATCCACCCACGCTGTCAAAAAGCAAAACAACAACGTGGGCCGAAATCCCTCGTTTTCTGTGCTACTATCTACCCTGTCGTTGGCATATGGGTTAATCTCCTTTTTTCAAAGGTGTGTGATGGGATAGGGAATGGAAGGGAAGCAGCAGCAGCAGCAGTACCAAAAAAAAGAACACTAATATTATTTTCTCCCCGGCCATGATGGAAATTCAGAACTGTGTTTTTTTTTTTTTGCATTTCTTTTCTTACCCCCTTTTATTTGTGTCTTGTCAAGTTCTGGACTGGACTGAGCTGGTCGAGCTATGTATCTAAGCTAGCTATGGACGGACGGACTGGCTTGATTGATGACGATGATAATGGAGATGATGATGGGGAGATGGGTTGGTTGAGTAACTGACATATCCCCCCCCCCCCCCCCCCCCCCCCCCCCCCCCCCCCCAACCCCCTCCGCCCTTGCTTATGTTTTAATTCCTTGCGCTCCCTGTTTGTGGATATTATTATATGTTGCCAGGGAGCGAGGTTATATCAGCAGCAGGACTGATGAGGATGAAGACGGTGGTCGTCTCTTCTTTTGTCCAGGCAACAACAACAGCAATAGCAACAGCAACGGCAACGGCAACTTCACTGCTTACTTTGTTGTTGTTGTTGTTGTCGTCGTCGTCGTTGATATTCTTCTTGTTCGCACTCGCACTCGCATCTGTCAGGACTATTCCTACTACTACTACTACTACTACTACTACTCCCTTCTTACCAGTCGCAGCCGCTGCCCTTCCAGCCGCAGCAGCAGCCGCAGCAGCAGCAGCAGCATTGCCATTGCCAGTTCTATCACTACCACCACCACCACCATCATCATCATCATCATCATCAATATCACCACCCCCACCCCCCTCCAACTCAACCCCGTCTATTACAATTACAATCCACCCGCGCAGCCGCCGCTTCCTCTTCTACTGCCAGGGCCGCGCCAACGGCGCCGCCGACGGATACGGGTGCGGCGGGCCCTGCAGCATCTACTACGAGGGGGACGCGCTGGACGACTACAGCATCGTGTGCCCGGGCACGAACTGCGTCGACACGGATGGGTCGTGGCCGTTTATGGTGTGCGACGGCGTCTATGACTGCACCATCTCGCGGGATTTCCGTCCGGGGATTGATGTCCAGGGCAGGTATATTTGGAATACGCCGGGGACGAGGTATATTTATCCTGGCGTGAATTGAGTTTTGAGTTGCGCCGGATGAGATGAGATGAGATGAGATGTGGGCATGGTTCGTTCACTGGACAGACATGGTTCACTGGTAAAAAGGGTAACTCACGCACGGGTTAACTCAAGGTTGAAACGGAACGGTCCAACTCAACTTACTGGCAGAGTTTGGATAAAGTCAACTTGACTTATTAATAACTGACCATAATTACTCACATCGAAAGTCAACTTATTAATAACTGACCATCCATAATTACTCACATCGAAAGCCCAAGTATATAGTCAACTTGACTTATATGTACCATTACTCATTCATTCACATCCAAAGCCCAAGTTATACCAAGGAGATAGCTACGGACTGGTATGATTCAACAGCGGCAGACCCTCGCCTTCCAGAACCCTCCTCCCCCACTCGAGTTGGCCGCGCAAGGCGTCGACATGATCCTGCCGGCCGGCCTTGTCGGCCTTGAGCACTCCATCGCACACCGTGCCCACAGCGCGCAGCAGGCTGAGAACAAGGTCCTTGTCAATGTCGGCGAATTTGACCCCCAAGGCCTGCACGCGAAAGTCGGGATCGGCCAGCTTGATCAGCGACTCCATCAGTATCTCCGTATTGGCCGGGTGCGACTGGTTTGGACCTGGCGAAGAGAGTTGCTGCGATCTTGACTGGTTTGGACCTGGCGAAGAGAGTTGCTGCGATCTTGACTGCAATTGTTGCTGTGCTTGCGCTGGTGTTGATATTGACATTGGCGGCTGTGGAGAGTACGGCGATGCCAACGGAGGCGTCACACTGGCATACTGGTGGCCTGCAGCTGAAAGAGGAAGCGGCGGTGGCGAGAAGCGGTGGTGGATGATGACCGACGTGTTGCGCGGCGGACTCGAGCTGGCAGAGGCGGCGCCTGTGTGGCCATTCGTCAGACCGGCCGGCGGCGTGGCGGCAAGGTGATAGTGGGCAATTCCAACACCGCTGCCTGCCTTGGGGCTTTTGGCAAAGCCTGGGGAGGCAGGACTGTGAACCGGACCATTCACTCGGATCGGGCTTCCCAATCCACGCAGCACAGGCGTTGGTCTTCCACTGCTTGGAGCAGAGTATGGAATTGGGCTCAGCACGAAACGCGGGCTCGGGAATGCGGGTTCATTGCCCCATTTGAGGATCTCGTCGGGCACTTGGTCGTCGCCGCCATCACGGTCGTGTACAGCATCACCTTCGGTCGCGGTGGCAAAGGAAGCCAATGTTGACACCGACTCGACGCTCTGACTGCGTTGCGGGTGTTTGACCCACAAGGATGCCTGGGGATGATCACTCCTGGTTGGCGTGGGCAGGCCGTCCCCTACATCATACTGTGTCGGCGTTGTGCTGCGATCGATGCCATCGTCAGACCCATCTTCGTACTCGCCTGCCTCTTCCGAGTCGTCCACATCCACATCCTCATCCTCATCATATCCTGGACGCTCAGCCGTCGGGGTTAGCCGCGCGGCCCGGTCTGTGGTCACCGAACTGGTGTCGCTGCTTCCACTATAGCGATAGTTTGTTCCGCCAAAGTTGCCCAGAGCACTGTGCAAGAACATGTTCTCGTAGTCAAACGCATCCAGGCGATCCTCATGACGCTCAGTTCCTTCCTGGGCATAGAAGAAATCCTCGGCCACGTCAGGCCCATCGGGCTCAACCTCCTGTAGGCTCTCTTCCAAGACCTCATTCAAGTAGATCTGCTCTTCATCTGACGCAGCCACTTGGTCATCAAAGCCCTGTGCAGCGTCTTCATAGAGAGACTCGGGTACCACGGAGCCAGCAGTGCTTGGGCCGTCCTCAGCGCCTTGCAAGGCAGAGTGCTTTGCCAGGTTGGGAGTGTTGACGTCCGTTCGAATGTCGAAACGGGCAGTCTCGCCAGTGGACGGCAGGTTCTCTCCATCCAGGAACTTCTGGGTCTGAGGAGTCACCACCGGGCTGAGCTTGAATTTCGTCTCGTTTACCGGGCTCCAGCCGACTCCAGCGTTGACATTCAGGGGACTGCCTCCTTTATACTCTGGAGCGCTCACGTACCATCTCTCAGGATTGGATGAATTCATGAACGGACTCGGCGTGCTCCTGCTCCCATACGACACGGCTCTCTCCTTGTCCATTCGTGCCGGAGGCAGATCGGCTTTGGCATCCGTCCCCTGGTCTCTGATCGAGCCCGTCGAGCCGGAGGAGACCGTGCGCGGGGCCGACGGCAGACTTGGAGACGAGGCAGCAAATGTCATGGAGACATCCTCCTTCGTTGTCCGGGCCATGGTGTTGATGCCTAGTCCACGGCTGTACGGGCTTTCGGGAGAGGTCTTGACCGTGCTTGGGCTCTCTTCTTGGTCCTCTCGCACCGGCGAGTTCACACTGCGGCTGCTGGTCGGAGACTGGCCATTCACGCGCATGAAGCGAGGAAAGGTGGGTGTAGGAGGGTGCGGAGATTCGTAGCGGCGGCGATACTCCTGTGCACTTGACGCTCTGATCTCGGGGACCATCGACAGCGTCTTGAGCTTGTTGTTGGGGCTCGTGTCGCTCGAGCCGCGAGAATGGACTTGCTGCTGCGTCCTCGACACCAGATGGAGAGGCTTGGTCTTGCGCGAGGCCAGGGAGATGGAGCGATAGAGGCCACCGGCGGGCTGATGCAGCTCCGACATGCTGGGCGACGAACGTAGCTCCGACATGCTGGGCGAGCCCCGTAGGCTCGACAGGACTTGGTCATTCAGAAACATTGAATTGCGGGCCTTGCTCAGGTTATCCTCCATCGTCGTCAGCCGCTCTCTCGCACTGGCCAGGATTCGCTCTGCCTTGGCATTCAGAATGGCCAGCTCATCAGTGTCAGCTCCGTTGGTAAGAGTGACGATGCTGGTTCTCTGGCTTTCACCACCGTCTCCGTCATCACTATCCTCGTCGTCGTCGTCGTCGTCGTCGTCGCGGGCCACCTCAGCAGCCAGCCTGCCGGTCATCATCTTGGATGGGTCAAAGTTCTCCCAGTCGCCCACATCTGAGGATCCGCTCAAGGACTGGATGCTCTGTCGCGACTTGTGGCCCAGGGGGCTGGACGGTGGCTGCGAAGGCGAGTCTGGCTCGAGGGGTGCCATGCCTGAGCTTCTTCGGCCCGCTTTGGATCCTGGGGTTGACTCCTCTTCACCAATGTCGCTCAGGGGAGTGCCGTGATCATGGCCCAAGTAGGACGGTGGCACGCTCGAAGGCGGACCAGCCTTGATTCTCACAGGCATCCGTAGGGACGTAGCCATGCCCTCGTCAGTGAGAGCATCCAGCTGGTCGGCCCTGAAGTCTGGCTGGGACCGCGACCGGGTCGGGCTGTGTGGGGAAGAGGGTGATGGGGCGGCGAGCCTCAAGGCGGGCGAGGGGGACAGCCGCACTGGGCTGCTCGAGGCGGGAGGGGAGGAAGGGAACAGCCGCACTGGGCTGCTCGAGGGCGGAAGAGAGGAAGGGACCAGGCCGAACTTGGACAGCGGCGGCGAGGGCGAGGGCGAGGGATCGGGGCCGACCCCAATGTGCACCGTGGCCATTGGGGTCGGGTTGATTGGGGGCATGACGGGCAGGCGGTGGACGCTGGTGGTGGTGGTGGTGGTGGTGCACCCCTGAACAAGCTCGCCACCGCAGCGCCGCTCAAAGGCCGGCAGTGCTATCGGGCCATGACAGGTGAGCGGTCAACGCAGCAGACAGGCCAGTCCGGTGCGGAGGATGCGGACGTCAACGAGCGAGAGCGACGGCGATGGCGGTGAGCACGTGTCGAAGGACTGCGGCCAGGCAAATGCGACGACGCACGGTCGGTGGAGACAGAGGCCGGTCGGTGGACAGCAATGGAGAGAGAGAGGTCGTAGACAGCAATGGAGAAAGAGGTCGTAGACAGCAATGGAGAAAGAGGTCGTAGACAGCAATGGAGAAAGAGGTCAATTTCGACAGGCGAAGCACAGCCGGTCGGTATGCGAAACGACGAGCTGAAGCCCGCCACAGCCAATTGCAGGCAGGGCCACAGTGAACAGGTCGCTCCCTTGTCTCCCCTGCTGTCGCTCCCACTCTCGCCTGACTGGCCCTGCTGTCCCCTATGGAGCTCACACTCTCGCCCCGACTGGTCCACTCGTCGATCGTGCCCGCTCCACCCGGCGCCCCTTTGGCTCGGTTACACGGTTATGCCAGGCACCAAAACGCCTAATTCAGCGCCGTTGAGCATTGCCTGCATTGAGTGCAGGATTGAGTTCTTACAGTCCTGCATTGAACTTAACTCCAACATGCCATGCCTGTCGTCTTTGAGTCCTGCAGCAGTGGCACCATGGACCGTGACCTTGCTGCCATGGACCGTGACCTCGCTGCCATGGACCGTGACCTCGCTGCCATGGACCGTGACCTCGCTGCCATGGACCGTGACCTCGCTGCCCACGGGTGAGATCGTCAGCTATGCACCCACACCAGCACGAGGACGTGGTCGACGAGGAAGAGGCACGAGGTCGTCGTCGGGTAGCCCCGCTGTCGTCGCCGGTTTCGTTGAGTGTCACATACCTCGAGCCAACAAAGGCCGCCTACAGCCTCTGCAGCCTGGCCATCGAACTTGCCCTTAAACACTGCATGATCAGACCGGCGGCAAGAGCAAGTGACTGAACAGATCTTCCAACTGCACTGTTAACCTATGGACCTCTATGACTGAACAGATCTTCCAACTGCACTGTTAACCTATGGACCTCTATGAATCCATCCCTCAACCACTCTTGCTCGCCCGTTTCTTCTTCTCCTTTTTCTCCTCCTTTTTCTCCTCCTTCTTCTCCTCCTTTTTCTCCTCCTTCTTCTCCTCCTTTTTCTCCTCCTTCTTCTCCTCCTTCTCCTCCTCCTTTTTCTCCTCCTTTTTCTCCTTCTCCTTCCCCTTCTTGGCCGCCTTGTCTCCATCACCTTGCCCAATCTTCTCCATGATCAGGCGCGCTCCAGGCTTGCCCGCGTCCATCTCGGACCCATGTGCCCTCAAAACCGCAATCAGCTCGTCTCCATGCTTGAACGTGCTAGACTCCAGCATGGCAAGAACCGTAAATGAATTCGCCCCCGAAGCCCAGCTGACTATTGCTTCCTGGCCCTTGGCAACAATTTGTTGGTACAGCAGATTGTCAAAGTCCAAGCCTGGCTCAACTGGAATGATCGAGTTGGTGGCCTTGTCAAATGGTCCGCCTTGGACCAGTGATTTGAGCATCCGGCCTACGTATGCGGCCTCCACCCCAACCGACTCGTCCTCAACCAGGCCTGCAACTGCTGCTAGAGCACTGCTCTTGTCGCCCGAGGCCCCAAATAGGACTTCGGTGATGAACTGACATCCAAAACTTGACCCGGCCAGCGATGCCGCTTGCGATGCGATCAGATCTAGCAGCGGCTGTGACATTGCCTCCACCAGCTCAGTCCGACGCTTCTCCGGCTCCTTCTTGGATGTCTCCTTGCGGATCTCTCGAATCTCTGCCAGAATCGACGTCTCGGCATCGGTAGTCAGCCACTTGGGCGGAGATGCAGACATCGGCCAGAGCAGCGCTATCCTGGCTGTCAGATGAGTCGCTTGTGCCAGTAGCTCTTCTTCTCTGCCCGTTTGATCCATGTCCTTGTTGAGCAACTCGGTGAAGATTGCTTTGGCCGTCATCACCGTATCGTCAATGACTTCGTAGGCTGTTAGAAGGACACGACATCCATGCACATCACCCGCAAGAGCTTTGATATGCGTCTTGAAGTGCTTGATAATCGTACGTCGGTCTTTCGCATTGCCATAGGCGAGTGCAAGGCACACCAGTCGACTTCCATCTTTTGTAAAGGCCAGGTTCTTGAACAGGTCTCCTTCCTCATCATCCTTTAGCATGTCTAGGAATTCGCCATGTTCTGGACTGCCAGGTTTGCAGTTGATAAAGTATTGCAGCAAAGCGTCGTGCAGCATTGTGAAGCCTGTCGACTTCTTCTGCACCAGTTGGTTTGTCACCTCCTTCAGATGGGTCATAATCGGCCCGCGTTTGGCTGGCTGGCCTTCGAGGATCTGGCTGAGATCTGCCGTCACCGGGCCATCAACGTTCATGATGACAAAGTCAGGACCATACCATTCCCGCAGAAGCCTCGCCTTTTGTTCCTTGGTTGCAATCCCTCTGTAGATATCGTCCACGATCCAGCCTGCCTCGGGATGCCGAATCAGGCGCCTCACATGCCCATAGAATTCTTCTACCACAGCGTCACGCTCCTCATTGCCGATCATGACAATCTTGGCCACGAGGAATTTGGCGTACTTGGACTCTGCCAAATCCTTGTACGACCCCCGCAGTTCTTGCGCAATTCCTTTCTTCTGCGCCGCTGTGGCATATTTGAGTGCACACTGGATCACCCTCACACTGTCGTGCTTGAACACAAAGTCCTTGACTCGACCAGTGATGATGCCAAACAACTCTTCCACAAGCTTGCCTCTTTCCTCCTTGGACACGCTGCTCTTGATGCGCAGTTTTTCCCATATCTTCTTCGATCTGTACACAGAATCTGCATTCGGCTTGGCAGCTTTTCTTTGCTGTGCCAGTCTTTTCTGCTCTGCATGCGCCTCCTTGGACGACATACCCTCCTTGGGAAAGACGTCCTGCTTTGAACCCTCCGCATCGTCCTTGGACTCTCTTGATTTGTTCGACTCCTTCGTACTCTGTTTCTTCTTCGGAACCGGCTCTTCCTCGTCATCTGTGGACGCCTCGTCACTATCAAGTTCATCGTCATCGGCATCTTCAAAGTCCGACTCGATCTCCTCGCTGCTTTCGCTATCCTGCTTCTGCTTCTTCTTGGCTGACGTTGGGTCGATTTTCAGCTTCTTGGATTGCGGGGCCGCAGCAGCAGCAGAACTGTCAGTGCGGCGCTTAACGCCATTAGATTTTGACATGATTATTTCTCTTTCTCACAGTGCGAGAGTGTGACTGCGGGCAAGTTGCAATACTGCGTGAACTTTTTTCTTCAGTTCAAAGATTCAAGTGCCCAAACATAGCAAACTTGCCAAGTAATAAAACCACCAAACATCAAAAATTCCTCCCAATCCACTTCCGTTTTTCTCTTCTTCATGAAAACTCAGGCCCTCAATTATACCCTTGTTGAACAGCATTAGCACGACTCACTATCGTGTTTCAATTGTGTCCACACATTCCCGAGTGCCGAGATAAAACTGCTTGTCTAATCTGGTGTGCCTTGAGCCCATTAATTGGGTTGTGGCTTCGACTGGTTCGCTTATAGCATACAAAACCTTTGTATCCTATCATGCCTATATTCCGACTCTTCTCTCAGAGAAGTCTGGCTGCCAGCAGCAGCCTGCTGTGTGCGGCCAACAATGTTCCTGCAAGGTTGACATCCACGCAACCCGAGAGTGGTTGATTCATGGCAACGGGCAGATAGGTAGGTGCCTTTCTCTCAATATGCAGAGCTGTCTCCCACTACTGGTTGATTCAAACGTGACGGCACATCGAAGCTTCATCCATCCTCGTGCACCATGGTAGATGTTGTCAAAATCATGCCAAGATCAAATCCCAGGTATTTCGTCAACGCGAAAGCCTGTCTCTGTTCGTGTTTCACTGCATTCTTGCTCCAATAGAGCGCCATGGATGCAGATGCGTCTCTGAGGAGAAACATCTTTCACTAGAATACCATGTTGTAGCAATCATACTATTGTTACAGAGGTCCTGCAATTGTTCATTATCACAGGCACCTCACTCTTCAGCCACCAGAAGCCTCCCTGTAGATCGATATGGCCTTGTTGCTGCCAGCAGTGACGAATCTCTCGGCTTTGCGCTGCTCAACAGCATTGTCCCCCTTCGGCAGCCACTTGACAGTCCATAAGCCCTTGTCGCTCTCGCTATGCGTTGCGACGCATGTGCGCCTCTCGATATCCCACACCTTGACCTTGCCGTCCAGACTGCCGCTCAGGAGGTACTGTCCGGTGTGACTCCAATCCAGGCTAGTAATCCAGGCAGCGTGGCCGGTGAGGTGCGCAACCTGCTCGCCCGAATTCGAATCGTACAGGCCAATGATGCGTGCGTCGCCCGCTGCAGCCACGAGCTTGGACCCAGGAGAGAACTTGACGGACCGGACAGGCTTGACCAAGCCAGGCAATGAGTGCAACAGCCGGGACGTGGCCGTACTGAACACGTAGATGTTGCCGCTCTCGTGGCCAGAAGCTGTGAACCGACCATCCGGGCTCTGAGGGCGCACGTCAGTCAGCCATACATATATAAAAGAGAGATAGATGAAGATCCTCACCAGGTCGATGCTGATGCCAAAGCTGCCTTTAGTCTCGTACTCTCGAATCTTCTCGCACTTATTCAGCAGATCCCAGACATTGATGCGGCCGTCGTGCGTTGTGCCCGCCAGATATTGGCCGTCTGCAGACAGACAGACCGCCCATAGCTCGCCAGCTTTCGCAGCCGCCGCAATCTCGCCGTCCTGCTGCCAGATGCCGCCGTCGGCCAACTTCCAGATCTTTGCCTCGCCGCCAAAGCCAACGCTGACCGCCCGGTCGCCGGCCTTGCTGGTGGCGATGTGGTGGCATCCCAGTCGGTGAGCGTCCTTCAGGACTTGCGTCAGCCGGAAGTCGTCTGCCGTCGAGTAGATTTTGATCGCTGCATCTCCAGAGCCAGAGAGGATCGCGGTGGGCGTCAGTGCCAGCGAGAAGACGTCGGTCGAGTGCGCTGCGTTTCTGTCAGACCCACGCCATATATATTCTGAGAGTAACACGGGCCGTATACGTATACGCACCGTCATCAATCGTGTGCAGCGAGAGGTATTGTTTCGACTGCAGAGTGAGTTAGTTTGTGTGCGTTTGAATTCTGTGTCGCCTTGTTAATGCCCACCATGTCCAAGCTGGGTTTGACGAAAATGCAGGACGGGATTAAACAGCATGAGAGGTGAGGAGTGAGAGAAAAGAAAGACTAAGATGACTTGAATGAAGGTGCAGTCCAGGAGCCAATCTAGGCGATGTATAGTACAGAGTAGTATGACATTCACAGAAGATATCCAAATCGAGTGACGCAATGCCTCTATCACGGCACCACGGTCCTCGTCGCTCAGCCCAAGACATATCCACGTCAATCAGACTCCCGCCTAGCTGGGGGGCCTTTCACTCATGAGGGTCACCCAGGTTGTTGTAACCTCTCCTACTCCGATGGGTCGGATACTAGATCAGACCATACAGGAGGTGTGGCCACTTGTTGTAGCCCTGCCGCAGCTGCTGCTAAGGTCTCAACATCCCTTTTGACCTTTTTCATGTCTGGATGCTTGTGTATGGTCACTAGATGCCGCTCTTTTGCCTCTTCTCTCTTCAGAGTAGTATTGAACCAGCCTTTCCTCGCCCGACGTAGATCCTTCAATCGGCCGAGATCGATAACCCCATTGACTGAAGCTGCTGCTCGTCGCTCGTCGCCGGTCCCTGGTGTGCCCAGCAGATCCGATTCTTCACGCCTTGGCAGCTTGCTTTGCTGCTTCTTTGGCTGCAATGTCGGCATCACGCCACCCGCTTTGGATTTCTGGACATGGTTAGCTTGTTTCTGTAAGGAAAAGGGACGACGCTCGTCGTCATCACCGCTTACCAGATACGCAGTATGGGCAGAGAGTGTGGGACTTCTTGGGCTTCCCGCACCCAGGGCAGGTGTTGATATTGTTGAGGTCCTTGAGCGCTTTGCCTGCCAGCTGTCGGTGCCGCCTCTTCATATGCGATGTCTTTTTCTTGGGCACAGCTTTCAGAAGTCCATCCCACGCCTCCGCGAGCCAGGCCGAGAGCCCAATGCTGATTGCTGGGAAGGCTGCGGCAGACGAAGCCCCGAACGGGATCAGGGCAGAAGCATTTAGGGCAGTCGCAGGGGTCCGCCGCGTGAGCAGTCCGAGGATGGGCGCCCACGACGCACCCAGCGATAGGGCCATCTTGAAAGGTCTGAGTGCTCTCTGCACCTTCGTGACCAAAACCAGTACAGACAAAGGGAAAGATTATTGGCTGGCTTGGCACCCATTTGACCTTGAACCTGATTGGCCAATATGCTCGACCAAAGTAGGTCTAGAGCGAAAACCCACTTGTCCAATAAAACGACGCGCCCTTCTCCACCAGCGGCCGCATGAAATAGGGGTCTGACACCAGTGGATTTGGCGCGTACTTCTGGGGAATTGCCAGTTTTGGCCGGTCGCAACTTCCCTTTCACCGCAAGGCACTTTCCCAGACCTCCGCTCCTGTCGCTGCCACCTTCCAGAGCCTTCGCCTTGTCCAGCACATTCAGTTCACTGCAATTCACCGCGTCAACACCATGGCTACCACAGCCATCCCGCCAGAGAATGCGGTCTTCCCCCGAAGCCACGTTGGTTTCGACAGCATCACCTCGCAGATCGAGAAGAAGCTGCTCAAGCGAGGCTTCCAGTTCAATATTATCTGCGTTGGTCAGTCGCCTTCTTCTTGCCCTGGCCTTTCTGCTCTTCCGCAATATGCATTGCTGACTGTCTTGACACAGGCCAGACAGGACTGGGCAAGTCTACGCTGATCAACACCATCTTCGCCTCGCACCTGATCGACTCCAAAGGCCGACTGCGACCGGATGAGCCTGTTAGGTCGACTACTGAGATCCAGACGGTCTCGCATAGTACGTTGCACGTCCGGGAACGGAGCAAGATAGGGGCTGATTGACCACAGTCATCGAGGAGAACGGCGTGCGCCTGCGCCTCAACATTGTTGACACGCCCGGCTATGGCGACCTGGTCAACAATGACCGATGGTAAGTTGGCTCCTGCGTTTTTGTAGCAGACCGGCCCCTGACATGCGCACAGCTGGGACCCCATTGTCAAGTACATCAAAGACCAGCACTCGGCCTACCTCCGAAAAGAACTGACCGCACAGCGAGAACGGTACATTCAAGACACCCGAATCCACTGCTGTCTCTTCTTCATCCAGCCCTCAGGCCATGCTCTCAAGCCCATTGATATTGTCGTGCTCAAGAAACTGTCCGACGTGGTCAATGTTGTACCCGTCATTGCCAAGTCTGACTCTCTGACGTTGGAAGAGCGCCGAGCATTCAAGGAGAGAATAAAGGAAGAGTTCGCGTTCCACAACATCAAGATGTATCCATATGACAATGACGAGCTTGATGACGAGGAGCGTGCGACCAATGCCACCATCAAAGACGTCATCCCCTTTGCGGTTGTCGGCAGCGAGAAGTCGATTGTTGTTAATGGCAAGCAAGTCCGTGGGCGCCAGAACCGATGGGGCATCATCAACGTCGAGGATGAGAACCACTGCGAGTTCGTCTATCTGCGCAACTTCCTCACGCGTACCCATCTGCAGGATCTGATCGAGACGACCAGTCAGATTCACTACGAGACCTTCCGCGCCAAGCAATTGCTGGCCCTTAAGGAGAGCAGTGCCGCTGGAGGCATCTCCGGCAGCAGACCCATTTCTCCCGCTGCCGAGCGTGAGATAAGCAGGAACTCTCAGCGCGCGACGTTGAACGGATATTAGGCCTGCTCCGAAGCCGGCAATTTGGATGGGACCAATCTCAGCCGATTTCGGGTGAAGCCGACTCCCTACTGACCACCATTGTGATTGTTTCTTAGTCAACAGAGCGTTGAAGCAGTGTGTGCTAATCGAGAGCGGGTCTTTCGCCATTCTTCCATGAGGCGGTGTATACGGTAGTCTAATGAAAATGAACTCGAATTAGCCAGCTAAGCGATCTGTTTTGCTGCCAATTCGATTGGACACTGGTGGTGGTGATCATATGCTTCCAGAGAGAAAGGCCTTCATCACCCACTCGTCGCTCTTGATCAGCTGTTTCCAGAAAGATCCTTGATCACCTACTCGTCTAGCTCTTGATCAGCTGCTTCCAGAAAGATCCTTCATCACCCACTCGTCTAGCTCTTTGTATGCTCTGTCAAGATCATCGTTGATAATGACCTTGTCATTCTTGCCTTCCTGCTGGCAATACGCAATCTCCCTCTGTGCCTGTGCCAGCCGCTTCTGAATCGCGTCTTCGGCGGTGTCGCCTCGGCCCCTAAGCCGTCTCTCAAGCTCCTCCACACTAGGCGGCTGAATGAAGCATATTCTCGGGTTCAAACTGCTCTTCTTCAGCTGCTTCACGCCCTCCATTTCAATGTCAAAAACACAGACACGAGGTCCCCGCGCAGGGCTTCCGTCGATGCTCTTGCCCTCGCCCTCTGCCACAGCCTGGACTGCGGCCTTGGAGGATCCATAGTAGTTTCCGCCAAACTTGGCATACTCCACAAAGGCGTCTTCCCCAATCAGCTTCTCGAAGTCATCGATGGTGGTGAAATGGTAGTGCGTGCCATCCTCCTCGCCCGGGCGCGGCGTCCGCGTCGTGTGCGAGACCGAGAAGCCAAACAGGTCAGGGTGGGCGGCGAAGAGGCGCTTGATCAGAGTGGATTTGCCTGTGCCAGACGGGCCTGAGAAGACGACCGGCCGAGCGGTGGCGCTTTCCGATGTCGACATCTTGACGGAGAAGGGACTTGCTTGGGTGCGAGAAAGGAAGCTCAGTTGGTGAAGCCTCGACTTGAAAAGCTCGGCGGTAGATAAAGCTGCTCGGGCAAGATTGACGGTCAGCTGTCTCATCTGAATTGCTAAACTCTCCAGTCGCAGTGCTGCCCCGTCGGCACATTTCTACACGTGTACGTGCGTCCGAGGTTTGGGAGGAGTTAGCGGATAACTTAGCCTTAAAGCCTGCTTAACTTAACCTTAACTTAACCATAAAAACGTGCCGCTCTCAAACCAGGACAACCTCAACGAAAGCCCCCTATTGCCAGCGAAGTATCCACTCGATACCCATGGCCGAGATAATGGGCTCGCCGTCCAACAGTGGCCTGGCAACACTGGTCGGCCAGAGATCCCTGATCGACAGCAGTGTTCAGTCCTTTTCCCCGCCACAGGATAGCCCGGTTAGTCGGTCCAACGCCCCAACATTGGAAAAATGGTCCCGAACGCCACGCCCGAGGGGCCGACAGGCCAAAGATCCTATGGGTATAGAGGTGCGATATCAGTGTGCGAGCATAGAGAACATGGAAGCGCAACTGCACGAATACATAGCCAATCCCACCGGCCCTGCTGAGCATACCACCCTCGAGTTTACCTTCCCAACCTCTGCAGCATTCATGATTTCCACCTCATCTTCTTCCGCGGCCAAGGACACGGGCAAGGCCAACTCTGTCGTCTTTTCCCCCTTCAGCCGCACGGCCGTCAGTGTTGTTGATGCACTGTCACAGGTAGAGCCTAAGGAGCAGCTGCGAAAGCAAAAGGCCATTGCCAAGGCCATTGTTGATTCCATATCTGGCGTTGACGGCTATCGGTATAGCTTTCACAACAGCTGGGTCAGCAAGGAGGATGACGCCCTCAGGTTTTCCTACTTCTGTAACGACTCGACCCTGAACAAGGGCCGAGCAGCCAACGAAGGGGCAGGCATGGTCGGCAAGAAGAAGGTGAAGCCAGTCTACGACTGCAGAGGTGTCATACATATCAAGTTCTCAGCCACCAAGCAGGTCTTGGAGGTCCACTACCGCCACGTGCCCTTGCACCAGACCTATGAGGCCCGTGCCCCGCCGCCGAGGAAAGGCAGCAAAAGACGAAAGATCATGGAGCTCTTTACACCTGAGAAGCTACCAAAGCAGAGCAGCAGCAATAGCAACAGCAATAGCAATAGCAATAGCAGCACCCGGCCACGGCCGCTATCGCTCAATCAGTCCAGCGAATCAACAGATCCAAGGCCGAGAAGGAGTAGACGGCCCACAGACCTTTCTTCCGATGGTGCCGCTGACGACGCCCTGGCTCCTCTCATAGATTTCCTTGACTCTACACAACGGGATGGTGATGATCAAGCCTTACAGGTCAATGCTGACTCAGAGCCGCCTGCTGGGACTTGTGAGCTGCCAGGATATACCACTGAAACAGTCGATCCAATAAGGAGCAGTCAGAGCAGGGACAAGCGACCCCGGCACTCGCTTCGTCCTTCCTCGATCCCGAACCAAGGTCGCCCCAAGCCGTCAAGAATCCCCGGTACAATGACCGGCTATCTTGTGGGGAACGACCTGGAGATCGAATGGGCTTACAACCAAGACAAACCGGCACAACAGGGGGTCATTGCGAATCCTCCAGGAACTCTGCAAGGTATAGCGGCTGCTGCTGCTGCTGCTGCGGCTGCGGCTACTACCGAGCCTGCTCCTCTGCCCGAACCGGCGGCGTCTGAACTTGACATTCTCAAGCAGAAGCTTCAGGAAGCCGAGAAGCGCATCAAGAGGCTGGAGGCTGAGAAGCAAAGAGCGATGGGCCCGCCAGGCTGGCCACCACCACCACCGCCGCCGCCGCCGCAGAGTAATGTGCAAAGATATCCGTACCCATATCAACCCTTTGGCCAGCCACACCCACAGCCCCAAGCCTACCCTGCACCTACCCAGTATCGGTATTCTCAGCAACCAGCCGGTACTACTACTACTGCTGCTGCTGCTGCTGCGCCTCAAGGCCAGCGACCAGGTGCAGCGACATTGGCGTATTATGTCGATCAAATCCGGCATCCACCTGCTGCAGGTCATCATCATCCCCATCCCCATCCCTCCACTGCACGTGCGACACGTGCTGAATGAAGAAGATTTTACGACAAAGTTTTTATATTAACTCTCTAAGCAGTGTAATATGCGGCTCAGTCCAATGACGTATTGTGCATCTCATTCGTTTAAATATCCCTCGCCGCAATTGGGCATTGAATTAATTTAATTAAAAAGGGAAGTGGCCGAATTTTTTTTTTTTAAAAAAAAAACTGATTTGATTTTTTCCCATTATTTCGCTCATACAAATTTTGTTTTCAGTCGTTGCAGTTTGCTATCTACAATTTCCAGCCGCCCCCGCAAGCTGTGACTATGACAGCTTCGTATTTTGCCTCCCGCTATTCTCAAGGCATATGAGGGCAGGCGCAGGTGAAGTTGCGATAAAGCATGAGTGATTTCTGGGATTGGCTCGTGCCCTTCCCCACCTGTGTGTAGATCTCTCCACATCCCCGTTCTCTCTTTCCGTCTTGGGAATGGCGCGCTCTTTCTCAGCGGCAGCACGGAGCAAAGAAAACCCCCCCTGAGCGTGTGTTTTTCTGGCATCCACCTGGCAGGTGCTGGGCTGCCAGCCACAGGCATCAAACATGCAACTTAACCGAGTCCGACCCGACGCACGCGTGCCCCCCGCTGGGGGAAACGCGAGCATTTGACCCAGTCTCAAACAAGTAGCTGGCCTGCAGAATACGCCCTCAGTACTGAACGCACGCATTGTGCCTGCCCAAACAAAAAACAGAAAGCGGTATTGGTACTGTATTAAAAGTGGCAGTGATGGCGGGTCTCATTGCCACCACCGCCCATCCAACATACCCCTCCTCCTCCTCCTCCTCTATTCCTCTTTGCATATAGGTAAAATTCCATCCTGTTTTATAGCCTTTTCTTTCCCTCTTTCTTCTCTTCTTATTCCCTCTTCCCTCGTCCTCCTCATCTCCTAGATATCGCCCTTTTCCTCGTCTTGTTTTGCATTTTTCTTCACAACTATGGCTGGCGAAATACCACCGGAGACAGACGTGGAAAAGCAGGCTTCAGCCGTGTCTTTTCCAGCGGATGACGAGGAGGATCTGCCCGCGGCGATTGCATCAAAGCGTCAAATTCGGTATTTTGACGACGATGAGATTGAAAAAGTGCATTCAACAGGACATGGCCCTACCCTCTCCAGACGGAACTCGATGGCATCGATACACAGCATTCACTCAGCAAGGGCTCTCGACCCCAGTCTAGCACTGCCAGTCACCTACCGCACCGTCAGCTTTAACATTGCTGCTTCGCAAGAACGGTCGGTGGCGCATGCCCAGGCAAAGGAGAAGGCGGCCAAGAAGGCGACCCAGGATCTTGAGCACCTTGAATGGCACACTCTGTCACAGGTGGAAATCTTCAAGAAACTGGAAACATCAGAGGCCGGTCTGACATCGGCTGAAGCCAAGGGTCGGGTTGCAAAATACGGTCGCAATGTGCTGTCACCGCCGCCCTCGCAGCTGCCCCAGAAGATCTTTGGGTATTTCTTTGGTGGTTTCGGCGCCATTCTGCTGGTCGGCAGCATCCTGGTCTTCATCTCCTGGAAGCCTTTGGGTGACCCGCCCGCAGTCGCCAATCTGGCGCTCGCCATCGTTCTGCTCGCAGTCTTCTTCATTCAGGCCGCCTTCAATGCCTGGCAGGATTTCTCATCCTCGCGGGTGATGGCTTCGATTACGGGTATGCTTCCTGAGGACTGTGTCATCCTCCGAGACGGGGCCCAGCAGACAATCCATGCCCCAGATATCGTGCCGGGTGATGTGATGTACTTCAAAGCAGGCTCCAAGTTACCCGCCGACATCAGGTTTCTCGAGGTTTCTTCCGATGCCAGATTTGACCGCAGCATTCTTACCGGAGAGTCTCTCCCAATTCCGGCCCTGGTTGATTCGAACGAAACAAACTACCTGGAAACAAAATGCATCGGCATGCAGGGCACTCACTGTACCTCTGGCTCGGGCATTGGTATTGTTGTCTCCACGGGTGACAATACTGTCTTTGGACACATTGCCAAACTTACCAGTCAGCCTTCGAGTGGGAGAACGACGCTGCAGAAGGAGATCCTGTTCTTTGTGGTGATTATCGTCAGTCTGATGGTCTTCATGAACATCATTGTCATCGGAGTCTGGGCTGGCTATATCAGGAAGAAATACCCTTCTTACATGCCAGTCAATCTGCTCATCGTCAATATTGTCAGCGTGGCAATCGCTTTTGTGCCAGAAGGCCTGCCCATTGCTTTGACTGCATCGCTTACTATTGTGGCCAACATCATGAAGCAAAACAACATCCTTTGCAAGTCGCTCAAGACTGTCGAAACCCTGGGCGCAGTCTCGGTTCTGCTCTCTGACAAGACTGGTACGCTCACCAAGAATCAAATGATTGTCACCAACGCTCTGCTCGGCACCGTGCAACTCGGGGCCAAAGATGCCGAGTATGAGATCAGGGGTGGAGAGGGTGCCAGTTCGTCCAGGCAGTCAGCACTCGAGCAACTCCGGGTTGCAGCTGCAGTTAACAATGCCGGTGAATTTGATCCGACAACTCTTAACCTGCCATTGAGTCAGCGTAAGATCATTGGAGATGCAACCGACCAGGCTGTCTTGCGGTTCTCGGAAAGCCTGGGTGCAGTGTCAGCATCCCGCAGCCTATGGAGGAAGCGTTTCGACCTGGCTTTCAACAGCAAAAACAAATTCGCGCTTCGAGTCTGCTCGGCGATGGACAAGGATTCTGAATCGCAGACGCTGTCTGAAGCCGAAGCACAGGCCTTTGACGCAGACAATGACCTGGTACTTTTCATCAAGGGAGCACCAGATGTTCTAATTGGCCGGTGCACCAAGTATGTCGGCGACGACGGCAAGGTGTATGAGCTCAATTCGGGCGTGCGCACCTCGATCGAGGCTGTCAAAGATCAATGGTCAGGTGAAGGCAAGCGCTGTCTCCTGTTGGCAAGAAAAGTGCTTCCGGCTGCATCCGTTAAGATCGATCCCAGCAATGGTGAATTCGAGACTGAAGCCGAATATCATGCAAAGACTGGTCTGACTGTGATTGCCCTGGTTGGAATCGTCGACCCGCCGAGAGAGGAGATTCCTCATGTGGTGACCACACTGCGCCGCGCTGGTGTCCGCACCATGATGGTGACAGGAGACTTCAAACTCACGGCCCAGGCTATTGCTCGTTCATGCAAAATCATCACGACAGACGACAAGTCCCGAATCCACGGTGCCTCGGATCTGCAGCGATATCCCAACGCGGAGAAACCTGCGCAGGCCTTGCCCGAAGACGCTGCTCTCGTCCTTTCTGGACCCGAGCTTCCAACGCTGTCAGATCATCAATGGGGCCTTGTGACGACTTACCCTGCCATTGTCTTTGCCCGAACTACTCCTGAACAGAAACTGCGGATTGTGCGTGAGTTCCGCTCTCGGGACTACATTACAGCCATGACAGGTGATGGTGTCAACGATGCTCCTTCCCTCAAGGAGGCCGATATTGGTATTGCTCCAGGCTCGGCTTCTGACATTGCCCTGGCTGCGGCTGATATGGTCCTGCTCGACTCCTTCTCTGCCATCATCCAAGCCGTCACCTATGGCCGTGTGGTCTTTGACAATCTCAAGAAGACGGTGGCCTACCTGTTGCCTGCCGGTTCCTTCTCGGAGTTCTGGCCTGTGATGACGTCTGTGATCTTTGGTCTGCCACAGGTCCTATCGTCGTTCATGATGATTATCATCTGTTGTTTCACCGATTGTGCTGCTGCAACTGCTCTCGCTTACGAGAAGCCTGAGGCCAATGTGATGCTCCGACCTCCGCGCAACGTCAAGAAAGACAAGCTGGTTGACTGGCGTCTGTTGCTCCAGGCATACGGCCTTGTTGGCATGATCGAAACGACGACCTCGTTTGCAATGGCCTTCTGGTACCTCCAGCGAAAGGGCCTCTATTTCTCAGACCTATGGTTTGCCTTTGGTTCATATGGCTCCCCGACCTCAGAGCTATCCACCGACTACATCAACCACCACCTGGCCGTGGCGTCATCAATCTATTTCGTCAACCTGGTGATCATGCAATGGTTCGTTGCCTTCGCCTTGAGAACACGGCATCTCTCCATATTCTCTCACCCCCCGGTTGGCAACAAGGCAACGCAGAACTTGCTGCTCTTCCCAGCAATTGTGTTTGCACTCGTCATCATCTTTATTTTCTGCTACATACCTGGAGTGCAGCCTGTGGCTACTAGCGCAGAGGTTCCAGTTGCACATTGGTTCTTGCCATTTGCATTTGGTGCTGCACTGTTGATAATTGATGAGGCCAGGAAAGCTGCAGCCAGGCGGTGGCCCAAGGGCTGGATAGCCTACCTGGCGTGGTAGACGAGGACAGTTCTGAGAGTGTCGAATGATGTTGCATAGCAGGGACATTATTTATAGAAATTGCTCGTACAAGCCGGCGTTTGACCAGACTAGACAATCCAATCGGCGAGTTCAACTGATGAATCATCCTTGTTTCTCTTGAAAGTATACCTCTGGAGGGGTATTAATTGTTAGTACGGCTCCACAGGGCTTTTATGGGCCTTGATTGGCTGCTACTCCATTTAA
>QQSL01000011.1:0-322238 GCA_003693665.1 Chaetothyriales sp. CBS 134920 | reverse complement strand
ACAGAGGAGCTAGCCCGGCCAAGGCGGGTGGCGCTGCCGCCGTCGTCTCACACTTAAAATTCCAGGTATGGAGTGTATTGTCACATAGTCGGCAAGTGGGCCAACCCGAACCTTACCAGTGGGCTAACCTAGTTGGTATTAGCCGCCACACCAAGCCTTATTAGCCCCTCAAATACGTGCACTAATCCCAAGATGGAATGCCCCATCTTGGGCAATATCCTTTTCACAGCCTCGCCGCAGCCTTGCCTGCCAATCCTTCATTCTGCACCACAGTCTTCGCCTGCAGCCCTGTATCCCCTCCGCTATAACCTGCCACGCCTACCCTGCATCTTCTCTCTTGATGCTCCGATGGCCTCCTCTTCGAGGCCTGTGTCTGTTCTGTCAGTTCGTCCATCGCCCTGCATCTCTACACACATCCGCAGTCCGGCTGCGTGGTGGCAAGCCTCGACCAAGCCGGGCTGAACGCGCAAAGATCTGGACGAAAAACCCTCCGTTCAAAAAAATTAGACTACAGAACCGAGCCAACACCGAAGGCGATGACGAAAATGATGGCAACGACCATGGCAACGACCAGAAGAGCAGGGCTCGCCGCCTAGACAAGCTGGTCAACCAGGTCTGGAGCACCGAGTCGGTATCTAGATACGGCGTCGGCCATCCTCGTCTTTTGGCCGAGCTGGACCCGACCGGCGACCTGTGGCCTGCCTTCAAGACTCGTGTCCGCGACGCCCTCGGCCGCGGCCCAACGACGGAGTTCGAGACCGAGCTTGCTAGACATATCAGTGCAACCGAGGGCTCCCCCACCGCGGCCGTGCACTTCCTCCGGTTTGCCTTCATCGACGAGGCCCTGGCCGCACAGGGCTTTGACTTCGCCAGGGGCATCGACAATGTGCCTGACACGCGCAATCCGACCGAGTGGTACCCGCAAGCCCGGCAGGTCCAGCGCAAGATCCATCTCCATGTCGGGCCGACCAACTCTGGCAAAACATACCATGCGCTGAAGCAGCTTGAGGCCGCCCGCACCGGATATTACGCCGGCCCCCTGAGACTGCTCGCCCATGAGGTCTACTCCCGCTTTCGCGCCCAGGGCATGCCAATGGACCTCGTCACCGGCGACGACGTCAGACTGGACGATGACCCAGCCACCAACAAGAGCGCCTCAACCGTGGAGATGGTCAGCCTAACGCGCTCATATGATGTGGCTGTGATCGACGAGATCCAGATGATTGCCGATGAGGACCGCGGCTGGGCCTGGACTCGAGCTGTGCTGGGATCCAAGGCCAAGGAGCTGCACCTATGCGGCGAGGAAAGGGTTGTGCCTCTGATCGAAGAGCTGGCTGCCACCATGGGCGATACGCTGGAGGTCCACCGGTACCAGCGCCTCAATCCGCTTAAAGCGCAGCCCCGAAGCCTACGAGGCGAGCTACGCAAATTGCGCAAGGGCGACTGTGTCGTCTCCTTCTCAGTCGTCAACATCCACGCCCTCAAAAAGCACATTGAGAAGGAGACCGGGCGCCACGTGGCTATTGTATATGGCAGCTTGCCCCCCGAAACTCGGGCACAACAAGCCGCGCTATTCAACGACCCGGACAACGACTATGACTTTTTGGTTGCGAGTGATGCTATCGGCATGGGCTTGAATCTGTCCATCAAGCGCATTGTCTTTGAGGGCGTGACCAAGTTCAACGGCCAGACACACGAGCCCATCTCCGTGTCGCAGCTCAAGCAGATTGCCGGTCGCGCTGGTCGCTACAAGCCTGCCCCAGATGCCAACGCTAACAACAGCGACACCAAAGCGCGAGGTGATAGCGCCAGGACAGCCGAGACTGCCATCACACCCGGCTTGGTCACCTGCCTGGACGAGAACGACCTGTCGGTGATACAGAGAGCGTTGAATACCGACGCTACACCCATCCAGCATGCCGGAATCATGCCTCCAGGCCAGTATCTCGACGAAGTCGCCAGCCGTCTGCCCGAGGGCCTGCCCTTTGAGTACTTGCTCAGTCGTGTCTGCCAAGCAGCTGCTACCAACCCCCGTCATAAGATCTGCGACATACGAGCACAGCTTGCCACTGCTCGAGCTATCGAACCCGTCCAGGGTCTGGATCTGGCCCAAAGACTCACATTGAGCGCTGCGCCGGTTGACCTTCGCACCGGCGATGGCGCCCAGGTCTTACGTGCCTTTGCTACGTGCATCGCGCAAGGCAAGGAAGTCACCATTGCGGATGTGCCCGAGATCCCGCTCGAGACCTTGGATCGCGAGCCCCAGTTCAACAAAGCCTACCTCGGCAGTCTGGAAGTCCTGCACAAGGCCATCATATTATATTGCTGGCTGGGCTATAGATTCTCCTACGTCTTTAAAGACTTGGACATGGCTTTCCATGCCAAGCAGATGACTGAGGAACGTATCAACACCTGTCTCAGCCACTTTTCTGCTAATATCCTATGGCGCAAACGGCTGGAGAGGATGAAGGCAGACCTCCACCAGCCGTCTGAGTCTGAGACTGACAATGAGGCACCAGAAGGCTCTGAGCCGTCAGTGACCCAACCTGGCCATGCAGACGACCTATTGGATGCCGATCGAGAAGAGGCTCCGAAAGACGAGGGCCAAGAACTCGATCTGGCCGTTGAAGAATTGCTGCATGAAGCTGAGTCGTCTTCCGAGCCAAGCAGCCAGGTCCAGGTCGCGGATCTGGATCTGGATCAGAATCAACACGTTGGACACATGCCAGCTAAAGCGACACCGGACATTCAGGCCGCCTAGAGGTTAGTTGGCGAGTGCCAGCTATTGCAGAAGAATGTATTATAGAATACCAAAACCCACCATACTGCTCGCCGTTTGTAAACCTCACATCTTTCTCTTCTCTGACATGCGCGTCTTCAATAACAATAAGACACTGAACGAAACACAAATTATTACCGTTGACCTCAGAAGTACCCCAGAAGACGATGAACGTGATCCCCAACTAGGAGCTGATAATATATTGGGCCTTACTAGTTTGTAGCTGCCTCTTCCCAGAGATCATAGTCACTGAAGTAGTAGCCATCGATCCGCTTCGCATACTCCATCAGCACAGGGAAACCTCGGATATCTCGCTGAGACTCCAGGCACCTTCAAATGTATATTAGAGTAGGTTCCATAAGTGGCAGAGAGGAAAGGAAAAGGTAGGTTAACGGGAGGGGGGGGGGGTGAGGAAGGATACGATACACACACCAGGCATGAGCTGATAAAGCCGAAAAGAGCGGGATCAGCCTCGGTGGGCTCCTGGTTGCCAAGGATCCAGAAAGGTAGATTGCCACGGGCAAAAGTAGTAGTCGTAGTCGTAGTAGTAGTAGCAGCGGCAGCAGCCTTGCTATAGGAGGCATTAATAGCCTCCCATATCTCGAGGCGGAATCCTGCTACCTCCTTTTAAGCGCCAAGAGCGAGTTATGTGAGCGAACACATGATGGACCATCCCCTCTGCAGACCTCTGTTGGCCGCCAGCATCACGGCTTCGTCATTTCTTGCCGGTAAGGGAGATCGTCTCAACTGCATGCCTGCGTCTGAGATGTTCTAGGCTGTCAAGTCAGTCTCTCCCACGTCTCCCTGGCCACCATCCTCGGCCCGCCAACCAAACGTTGGCACTGAACCAGTTCCACACCCTCTTCATTCGCGGATTTCACCTCTGTCTTTTTTCTGGCCTATGCTGCTTTGTCAATGCCGCCATGACATTCCAGCACACTGGTCAGGTGGTGTTTTCACTGGGAGGCAAAATCCCTTGACTCTTACTTGCTGGCTCTCTCATGATTGGCATTATCCCATATACCCTAGCCTTCATTGTGCCAGTGGAAGAGCTACTGCTGTGCAAGAATTCCAAGCTAGCCAAAGCTCGCAACAACAAGGCCCTAGATGCAGTGGAGCAGACTGCCAATGAAGGTATCTTCACTCAGGACACATTTGCGCTGCTGGCCCAATGGGACTCTTTGAATCTTGGGAGAACTTTGCTGCCTATCTTGGGTGTGGTGGTTGCATGGAGCTTGTGGTAGAATAGGTAAAGACCCAAGTGGTGTGGAATACACCATCCTCTGCTGTGCACAGTCAAGTGAGGAACAAATTGATGTTGTCTCTTTTGATCATTATAGCTAGCCATATTTGGACTAGTGGACTAACTTCTCTCCCCGGGTTTAGCATGCATCTACATCACGTGACTACATCCTGTATTGGACTAGTGCCTACAGAATATCTCTACTGCACAGGAACAACAAGTAAATGGCAACCGAGCAAACCCATAAGCATGGCACCCGGCCTCGCTTGAGCCCTTCTTCGCCATGGACGACCTCGCCTCCCTCGAACTCCTCTCGCTCGTGTCCAAAATCACTTCCGAACTCAACAACCACTTAGGCATCAACGACAAGACCCTTGCTGAATTCGTTGTTAACCAGCATCAAGAAGCCACTGGCGATGTCGACCAATTCAAGGCTAAGATCCAAGCCCTGGGGGCGGACTTCCCCCCCAGTCTCATCGACAGCATCGATCGCCTGATCCGTACCATGCACCCCGACTACAAGAACGCGCCCAAGCCGAAACCTGACCCTAAGAGTGAGAAAGACCCGCTGGCCGAGTTCTATGGGCTGGAGAAAAAGGCCAAGGTTTTCAAGGGGTTGGCCATGCCCGATCGAAAGCTCAACTGGGATGAGACTGAGGATGATGTGGCTGGTCAGAAGGCAACAGAAGACAGCACATTTGCCATGCTGGAAGGCCTTGCCCCGAGCAGGAACGGCGCCCATGCTGCCTCACGCAAAAGGAGCAGGAGCCCGGACTCGAACGAGTATGCGAGAGACCGCAAACTGAGATCGAAATATGTGTCCACGAGTTCGAGCCAGTTTGAGGACAAAAGGCACAGGAAGCGCTATGATGCCGAGTCGGATGAGGACACAAAGCACAAAGAAAGATCCGGCCGGGGCAGACAATACAATGGCTACAATGACCAAGACGATGACACCAAGCCCTTGGATGAGCATCCTGAACTCTTCAAGATCTATGACGGTATCGTCACTGGGATCAAAGACTTTGGTGCTTTTGTCGGCTTGAAGGGCGTCCGTGGCAAGGTGGATGGTTTGGTCCACGTTTCTGCCATTCAGGAGGGTGCAAGAGTCAATCATCCTTCTGATCTTCTGTCTCGAGGACAACATGTCAAAGTCAAGGTCGTCAAGATTGAAGGTACTCGCATCGGATTGTCCATGAAAGATGTTGACCAAGCATCTGGACAAGATCTTGGACCCTCGCGCCGCTTTGCTTCTGGTGCCAACATGGAGAGCTTAAATGGCGCATCGAATGGCCGAAATGTACCTGTGGTTGAGCACAGCTTGAATGCCAGCTCACACAGGACCAAAAAGCGTATGACGTCGCCCGAGCGATGGGAAATCAAGCAGCTTATTGCCTCTGGAGCAATATCTGCGCAGGACTACCCCGACATTGACCAAGAGTACAACGACACACTCAACGGCGGTGATGGTGACCAACTCGAGGAGGATATTGACATTGAGGTCAGAGAAGAGGAACCCCCATTCCTGGCTGGCCAGACCAAGCAATCTCTTGAGCTATCCCCAATCCGCGTCATCAAAGCTCCTGAAGGATCTCTCAACCGTGCTGCTCAAGCAGGCACGGCACTGGCCAAGGAGCGGAAGGAGGTGAAGCAGCAGGAGGCGGCTGAACGTGCTGCGGAAGAAGCGGCCAAGGTCAACCTGAATGAACAGTGGCAAGACCCCATGATCAACCCTGAGGATCGAAAGTTTGCTTCTGATCTGCGGCAAGCCCAGCAGCAGACTTCAAACGCCCTTTCCGCGATTCCTGAATGGAAGAGAGGCCAGGGACAGTCGTTTGGAAGACGCACGGATATGAGTATCAAGCAACAGCGAGAGTCCTTGCCTGTCTTCAAATTCCGAAACCAATTCCTCGATGCTGTTGCCGGGAACCAGCTTTTGATCGTCGTTGGTGACACTGGCTCCGGAAAAACTACCCAACTGACTCAGTATCTGGCTGAAGCTGGCTATGCTGACAATGGCACCGTTGCGTGCACGCAGCCTCGCCGAGTTGCCGCAATGAGTGTTGCCAAACGAGTTGCTGAAGAGGTTGGCTGTGAGCTTGGGCGAGAAGTCGGGTACACCATCAGATTCGAGGACCGCACTTCGCCCGAGACCAGGATCAAATACATGACCGATGGTATGCTGCAGCGCGAGATCTTGCTGGACCCCAACCTCAGACGCTACACCGTCATCATGCTTGACGAAGCTCACGAACGCACCATCGCCACCGATATCCTGTTTGCCCTCCTGAAGAAGACGCTCAAGCGACGGCCTGACTTGAAGCTCATTGTCACCTCTGCCACGTTGGATGCTGACAAGTTCTCGGAATACTTCAACAAGTGTCCCATCTTCTCCATTCCTGGCCGGACCTATCCCGTTGAGATCATGTACTCTAGGGAGCCCGAGGACGATTACCTGGATGCTGCTCTGACCACCGTCATGCAGATTCACTTGACTGAACCGCCTGGAGACATCTTGGTTTTCTTAACTGGTAAAGAGGAGATTGACACGAGCTGCGAGGTGCTGTATGAACGCATGAAGGCCCTTGGTCCTTCCGTGCCCGAGCTCATCATCCTTCCTGTCTATTCGTCCCTCCCCAGTGAGATGCAGAGTCGAATCTTTGAACCGGCGCCTCCAGGCAGCCGCAAGGTTGTCATAGCCACCAATATTGCCGAAACCTCTATCACCATTGATCAGATTTACTACGTGATTGATCCCGGCTTCGTGAAGCAGAATGCCTATGATCCAAAACTGGGTATGGACTCGCTCATTGTCACTCCTATTTCTCAGGCCCAAGCCAAGCAACGAGCTGGCCGTGCTGGTCGAACAGGCCCTGGCAAGTGTTTCCGCCTGTACACAGAGGCTGCCTACCAGTCGGAGATGCTGCCGACCACGATTCCTGAGATCCAACGCCAAAATCTGTCGACTACCATCCTCATGCTCAAAGCTATGGGCATCAACGATCTGCTTCATTTCGACTTTATGGATCCTCCGCCAACCAACACCATGCTTACCGCGCTCGAAGAACTGTACGCCTTGTCCGCTCTCGATGATGAGGGCCTCCTCACCCGCCTGGGTCGCAAGATGGCGGATTTCCCCATGGATCCCGGCCTTGCCAAGGTCCTAATTACCTCCGTCGATGCTGGCTGCTCCGAAGAGATTCTTACCATTGTTGCCATGCTCTCAGTAGAGTCCCAGTCTGTCTTTTATCGTCCCAAAGACAAGCAGCAGCAGGCCGATAAGAAGAAGGCCAAGTTCCACGATCCTCACGGTGACCACCTCACTCTGCTGAATGTCTACAATGGCTGGAAGAACTCCCGGTTCTCTGACCCGTGGTGCTCTGAAAACTTCATCCAAAAGAGACAGATGCTACGTGCCCGCGACGTGCGCCAGCAGATTTTGCAGATCTTCCAACGGTACAAGCATCAAGTCATTTCATGCGGCCGTGACACAGTCAAGGTCCGTCAGGCCCTCTGCCTGGGCTTCTTCCGCAATTCTGCTCGCAAGGATCCACAAGAGGGCTACAAGACACTGATCGAGGGCACACCTGTGTACATGCATCCATCATCAGCCTTGTTTGGCAAGCCTGCCGAGCATGTCATCTTCCATACTCTGGTCATGACTACCAAGGAGTACATGCACTGCGTGACTGTAATTGAGCCCAAATGGTTGGTCGAGGCAGCCCCAACCTTCTTCCGGGTTGCGCCGACAGACCGGTTGAGTAAGAGAAAGAAGGCTGAGCGAATCCAACCGTTGCATGACAAGTATCGTGGCGATGATGACTGGAGAATAAGCGCGCAGCGAAAGCAAGGCCGAGGAGGCGGAGGAGGCACCTGGGGGTGATTGAAGATGTGAGAATCTGACGAGAGACATTGCAAACACCCTTTTCCGTTCTCATTCCGTTCTCATGCCGTGCACCGCCCACTATCACGCCACTGGGCATACTGTCATTACCTAACTTATTGCTACTATGCGTCTGCAAAGCGGCACACTGTTGCGCATTTCAAAACAACTGACCATCAATGCAGAGCGGCAAACAAACACGGATCAAATGATGCACTCCAAATCTCGGTGTGTTTTTGAGGCGGCGACCCTTTTGTCAACAACCACTGGCCACTGACTTTTCGGCGACCATGACCGGCTACCGACCAGCGACAAACGTGTCGTGTCATCAACCTGTTTCGGGCGAATGCGCCGCGCGTGGCCTGATCTGATCACGCGCGCCCCCTTATCAGTGGGTGGTCCAAGTTGTACTCACTCCTTGGCTTTCCTGGCCACGACATATCTCCATACCTTGTTCTTTTTTGGGGGCCAACCGAAACCGAAACCGAAACCGAAACCGGTATAGGCATACTGTATCAGATTATTACTTTCTTCGGGCGAAATGCTCGGCTATGTGGCACCAGTTCGTTCTTCGGTGATGTGTCAATCAGTCGGCAACATGGTGTGATAATAACATTGCACGCGCGCGCGCGTGCGCACACATTGATGCTTATCAGTCTTTCCGCGCCACTCTCTCTCTCTCTCTCTCTCCGGCGATGTGATCGGATTTCGCCGAGTCATCGGGTCTTGGGTGATGTGTCATTGAACAGGTCTTCAGCGGGGTGGTGGTGGACATGGTCTGATCACCGACTTCTCTTCGGTGGTTGGATTTTCCGCGCGATGGTATCTCAATACCCACGTTATTTATTCGGGACGATATCACACCATTATCTTTTTTTTATACTCCTCGGCCTCCGAACCTTTGGGTGGCACTTCTCCCGGGCCCGGCGGCATAACCACCGGGCTCTCTGCCCTTGGGCGATGTGTCATAAGTCACCGACATATCTGTCATCCAATCTTCGGCGATGTGTCACAAGTCAGCCATGAATGTGTCTCAGTGTGTAGTGAGTCGGCAACATGGTTCGATCTGATTACTTACTCTACTCTCTGCAACGAAATGCTCATTGGTGCTGTTGAAAGACAGTACAAAGCGCGGCGTGACGTGTCTGTCGGTGCTTAGCAGTGTAGAATAGTGAAGACATGCCATCCTTGGGGCAAAAAATGCTACCGTCACTTGTCATATCCTAATTTCAACCTCATTCCATCACTACTTGGTAGGAGGATCTTGTAGTACTTACTACCTTTATATACTCGGCAAGGGCACTGTGTTATATAACACCGACCTTTCTCCAGGCCTCACTCAGTATCTTCAGTTCGAGTGATGCTGGATCCGGCACTAGATTCAGAACATCAATCTTAGCCTGCATTGCTTCCTGTTCATATCTAGCCTCGCGTATATGTCGAATAGCGCTGGCAGAGGACCGATTTCCATCGGACTCACTATCTTTATTAGCTGAATATATGTGCTGGAAGCGAATCTATTACCGTTCTTAATGAGCCTCTAGCTGCTTCTTTTCTTCTGCTGGAAGCTCAGAGAACTTTGGCTGCTGATGTTTCATTTGTTGGACATGGCGCCCTGCAACTTGAACACTCCCTTTGGAAGCTATTTCCGACGACACAGGTGTCTGAGGCCTTTGAAATAGTGTCGAATTCATATTTTTGTTGCTTTAGAAGTTTGAGCAGCTCCATAATAATATTTTGGCCATTTCAGGATTGTTCTGAATCGACTGCCCTTGATGAGGCGCCGGCAGACTGAGTGCACCTGTTGTGTTGCAGCACCTTGGTGGTTGTTATCTCAGTGTTCTAGTCAGACAGTCAGATAGTTACTGGATTGTTTCATGATGATATTTTGTCTTTGTAATATGCCCCATACTATAGTGTGTCTCATCATGGCTAAATGATGAGTCAGGCTCGTGTTGTAATGCTGTCTTGTTCTTGACGAGGATTGTAGCAAGGATTAAGCGTATATTCCACGCGAAGAGGGTTGCGCTGTTGGACTGTTGCTGCGAATCGATCTAAGCTTGGGTTGGATTGCACTTCCATGGGTGCTTGATGGCATGTGAACAGTAAGCCGATGATGCCTTATATTATATTATAGGCTGGGAAAATAGGCGTCATCATGCCCCAAGGAGGAGTCTGGATCGTGTTGCGAGATTGGATTTTCCTTGTTAGGCATGAACAGAATCGTGGATCATTCCAGCATGATCTTTCCGTGCAAAAGGCAAAAGGCAAAAGGTGTGTCTATGTCTAGACTGCTGCTCCGGATGGTTTCAATTTGCATATGCTCTGGTAAGTGGTATCTGACATTGGCATCGTATCATTTTCCATAGCAGCCGATACTTCATGACTACTGGATGTTGTTGTCCTGAACAAATCCAATAGTGACTTATCTCGCCTCAGCCTACCGCTATAGGTCGTTATACTCCCGGTTATACGGAGGCGTCAAAGGTGGTTGTACCCTGCGGGCACGTGGTGATCATCATGATCCGGTATAGTATTAGTGACTGATGAAATGGAAAATGGTTTTCTCTCCGTCCGACTCTAATGTATAGCTCTTGGCGCCAAGACAGAAGAGAGCAATCAAACGGTTGTGATTGGTGGAGACGCAGTCACGTGTTTGTAAATGGGAGTTGAAACTTCAGTCAAACCCTCCTTGGAAATGCTCATCAAAGACATGCTGGAACGACACCTCACAACCCCGGTATGACTCCAGCTCCACCTTGATATCATCGAACTGGGAGAACAACTCTCCCCGCAGGTGGTTGGAACAGACGACCGAGCGATCATCAAGAGCTTTACCAAAAGATGACAACTTCAACAATGGTAACCTGTTCTACTTGGGAAAGAACGTTGACAAGGCGAACGTTGCCTCTTAAGGCTAAGCCATTTTAGACAACTCTAAGCCATAGATAGTTAGCCTGAGTACCTAAGGTCGCTGAAAATCCGAAGATATCACAGAGGTTCATCACCCATCATCGCTGAAAGGCTCCTGATTACGCTGCCGAAGCAGTGGCAACGCCTGACACCAGGTCGCAAAAAAGCCTATCATGTCACCGAAAAGCTGATGTACTGTTGTTACCGAAACGCTCGGCTACCGAAGAGCCAATTGCGATATTGAGATATTGTCGCAGCATACCGCCAAAGAACTCATCACACAATGCTGCTAATTGATGATATATTGCCAAAGTGCTGATGACACATCCGTCGCCGGCAGCCGATCATGTCGCCGAAGAGCGGATGATTACACCCGCTGACGGGAGCTAATCCAGTATTTCTCCTCAAGGCTCGGTTACCGAACAGCTGTTGAAGACATCGTCGTGGGAAAGCTAATGAGTAAGAGCTATCGCCCCATACCGGAAGCCGATCCCATCGCCGAAAAATTGATGAGATCTTGTCGCCAGAAACCAATTGAGAGATTGCCCTGAAAAGGTCGAAACGGTCACCGAAGGTGATCACACTGATCTATGACACATTGCTGAAAGCCAATCATCATCATCATAGAGCCGAAGAACTGAGAGGCTGAGAGACATTGTGGCTGAAAGTGACAACTTTTGCCGGCTCATGACACATCGCCAAAGAGCTGGAGACAGATTTGTCGCCGAAGCTGGCTCCGATGATTCGGCTGCCGAAGAAGTTATCACTGATTGAGATATCGTCTCAATACTGCTTTTTGAGACGAAACCAGACACAGCAACCGAGATACGCATGGGACAATGCTAGAAATCATGGAGATCACAAGTAAGAAGATAGCTACCATTGGCCGCAAGGCCGGAGACCAACCTACCTTCGCCTTGCTTGCAGATGTCCAAGGTGCGTGCAGTTCGCGAGCGGTCCCAAGATGATAGCATACGGGTTAGTTGTACTCAGACATTGACTTGGTTTTCGCGATTGGGACCGCATGGACGCGTCGGTCCACTGCAAGATGCTGAGACAACTGCAGCCAAGCTCCCGAGCGGGCCGGTTGAAAGATTACATGTAGTGTCAACGGCTCAGGATTCAGCCGAACGGCCCGTTGCTATCTTACCCAATATGTGTATTATTGACAAGCTGTAAACTGCAGAGGGGTGATGGCTTTGTCAATACGAGGGAGGGAGGTCAGGGGCAATGGCTTCCGATTTGTTCGTGCGGAATTTCTTCAACATGCGCGCGCGCACTTGTCAATTCCGTTCATCCAAATGGTTCAAAGATTCTTGCCATGTGGCTCAACGGAACTAGCCCCGTTCACTGTCGGTCTGCCGTCTGTGGTCGTACAAGTAAGTCGGCTTGTCGTTGATTGAGGTTATACCTTCCCCTTCGGCACTAGTATTAAGTATTCTCCACCTTTTCTTGCAGCTATGCCGCCTCAGCCTTTTTCTTGTTCGTCCCAGCGTTGGATCGGGGCATTGATTTTTCTGCAACGGGCCGATTGCTGTTGGAAACCAGCTTGTTTCTTGGGTCGTAGCAGCCGAAATCGACGATTCTGTCCGCTCCGGCCCGGCTGCATGGTGGGGGGAATTGACTCAGCTGAGTCTGACTCAGAGACATCTGTGGCACTATCTGTGCTCACCGGAATATATGCGCCGATAACAATATCGACCACCACCACATGATGATGATCAATCAAGAATATTCGACGCTAAATTGAGATCCACAAAAAACTCCCACAGTAAGCTTAAATTGATGCTTAAAATTCGGTATCCATATCGAAAAATGATACCACGTGACTATCCCGAACCTTTTTATTTTTTTGATTGGCGGTTCTGTCCAACCCAAGACCGCACACCTCAAATGCTCGTACACTCACAATGCCGCATAAACACAAGCGGAAAAAACCTTACAATTCCAGTGGCCCGGGAGGCGAGCACGATGACGACGACTTTGATCTACCGCCGGAGAAACGGGCACGGCCGTTGATTGCGCGGCCAGCAGCAGCAGCAGCAGCAGCAGCAGCGGGGTGGAAGAAATACGACAAGGAGAAATTTGAAGGGTTTGGCAATGATGATGATGATGATGATGACAAAAATAATAACGATGCACGACCAGCCGAATCAGCGCAGTCAGACAGGATAAAGAGCAACAAGCGACGGAAACCGCAAGTCAAAGATGGACAAGACGCCAAAAGCGGCAAGAAGAGTACGAAGAAGAGCGGCGGCGGCGGCGGCGGCGGTGATAATAACAATAGTAAAAAGGATGACGATACGCCGAAGCAATTTGCGCGGATGATGGCGTGGCAGCAGACTCGACAGCTCAAAGAGAAGGAGAAGGAAGAGGAAAAGGAGAAGGAAAAGACTGCTGCACCACCAGACCATGCAAGTTCTGATGGCACGACAACCACAGCTACAACCACCACTGCCGCTGCCGCTGCCGCTGCCGCTGCCACAGCCACAGCCACGCCCACAGCCACGCCGCTAAAAATCCAACACGGCGAATCCCTATCCTCCTTTAGCCAGCGCGTCAACCGGACTCTGCCACTATCTTCATCGTCATCTAATCCCAACCCAGTAGACAAAGATAACAAACCCTCCAAATCGAAATCCAAAACCACACCAGAACTGCCGCTCCCCAAGGACCCGCTGACGCGACACAACAAGCACCTGCAGCGGATGCAGAGCGAGTGGCGGAATGCGGAGACGAAGCTGCAGGCGCGGCGGGCCGAGGCGGACGAGGATGCGGCGGAGCGGCGCGAGGAAGATGCGTTGCTGTGGATGGATGTGGTGGCGGCGCGGAGTAGGAGGAAGGGGAAGAAGAAGAGGAACACCAAGGGCGGCGGCGGCGGCGGCACGGGGGGTGATGATACTGGTGATGTATGGAAGGTGCTGGAGAAGAAGAGACGGTTGGAGCATGGCGCGGGCGCGGGCGCAGGCACAGGCGCAGGCGCCGAAGCTGTCGTGATCCCAAGCGTGGCTGGGTTGACAGCGAGTAAGAGTGTGCAGGCGCCGCTGCCGCAGTCAACTGTGCACAAGCTGAATGTCGAGAGGGTTAAGAGGATGTTTCGAGTGCAGTGAGGTCGGTATCAACACCAATGTTGTTTCTAGAAAAGTTATATATTGCACACAACTTGAACTCTATAGTGGTAATTGTAAACCCGCTTTGCATCGTCATTCATTCGGGCTGGTCCCGTCAACTGGCTCTTTTCCTTTGCCCTTGCCCTCCTGTATCGTTTCCAGCGCAGTAGAAGACCCTTCTTCAGTTACGGTTTCCAGCCCATGTGTTATAACAGACATCGGCATAGGAGCGACGCGCTCAAAATCTTCGGTCAGCATTGCTGGGAATGGTTCTGCACGTGTATATTCGTGTCGGATCTCAGGCCCGACATGTATGCTCAGTGTCGGAGGCTGTCTGTTGTCGACAACATCCCCAATGGATGCTTGGCCCTGTGGCCGTATCAGGGGATGGTTATGTGTTGTCGGTCTCATCTCGCCATGTATGGAACCCGTATTCGGGGTTGGTTCAACAACAGCGCTGCCGTAGGGCATGGCTTGTGATTGTGGCTGACCGTCCGGCTTTGCTGGCGCTGCAACACCTGCTTCGTCGGGACTCCACGTCCGGACATCTGGTCGCGGTGCTGGAATGACAGCAATAGGCAAATCGGCAACGTCTACCTCCCTGCTTCGCGCCAATCGCTCCAGCTGTCCCTGGCTCCATCCACTGAGCCGCTCCTTTAAATTCATCGGTCGGTCGGTCGGACTTCGCCGGGCACCCGAGGCGATCTGGGCTCCTATCACTTCGGCCGGGGGCTCGGCCCGGCGCCGCTTAAAAGGACTAAAGACCGACGGCCAAAAGGAATGAGAACTGCTAACAGAAGGACGACCAGTCAAGGCAGCCGAAGAGGCGGTGGGAGCTTGGTCTTTTGATGCTGGCGACGAGCTGGTCGAGTTTTCGGAGATGGAGTGGGTGGGTTCAGGCCGGGCCTGGTGCTCATTTGTTTCTTCAGCCTGCTCGGCAATTGCTGGTGAAGGGCTGGTGATGTTGTGGTAACGAACGGCATAGACAGTGCTGGCTGCACTGGCAGTGTCGCTTCTGCTGGGCGCGGTGATTGTATTGATGGGACGGGACACCACGATATTACCAGCACGAGACGTGCTCGCGCCGGATACGTCCCCGTTGGCTGAAATCTGCGCGTCGAGTTCGTTGGGATGCAACTTCATGCGGCGTCGAAGCGGTAGCTTCGCGCGTGCTTGAGCGATACGACTCGTGAAGCTGAGGCCCGGTCCTTTCTCCACATCAAGAACCGACAGACTGCCAGTTCTTTTGTTTTTTCTGCGTCGTCGCCCTGATCGGCCTGTTCGGCTATCGCCATCGTCAGACATGTTCAGATCGAGCATCTCATCGCCGTCAAAGATCTCACGGCCCAGAATGCCGTCCTTGCGCTCGTCGCGCTCAAGCGTCTCGATCCTCTCGACCCATTCCCACACGACCACACTGGCCGCGGCTGCACCGACCCATCGGATGTACTCGCCCCAGCCGGCCACATCCGGCAGGCTCACATCAAGAATGAAGAAGACAACAGGTATGGCAATGGCCAGGTATGACAGCAGGGCCACGAGACAGATGTTGCGCATTTTCGGGTGCCAGAAGGCAAAGCGGCGCTTGGAAAGGGAGTAATAGACCACACAGGAGGCGTAGATGAGCGAAATGGCCAAGTCAAACAGGTAGTTGAGGGCGGGGATCGCATCCTGCGTGTTGCGCGGCTTCTCGCGCCCAGCGCCGCCCGACACAAACGAGTCCAGACTGCTGAAAACAGTGTCGCAGGTGACCATGGCAAAGCCCAGCCACTTGATCGTCACCTTCTCCCTGTGCCGCGGAAACAGGCGGATCAGGGTCTGTACCTGGGCCAGCCACAGAAAAGTGTCGGAGATGACCTGCACGATGCGGATTTCCAGACTCTCAACCACTTGATCGGCCAATGTGGACGAGTCGATGTAGCCCTGGTAGTACTGCGACTCGGCCACATGGAAGGTATCGGCCGAGGCAATAGTCAGAGAGGCGGCCACCGCGATCGTGGCAATCTTCTGCAGCAGCGGCCGTCGCCCGACGCCAACGACCGAGTTGGAGCTGCCGATTCCCGGCAGCAGGCCACCGCGTGAGAGGTAGCCGCCGCGCCCGCCGCCGCTGGGACCGCCGACGTAGAAGGTGCGTGGGGTGATGAAGATGAGGATGACAAGGATGTAGCTGATCACGGTGGCCGCGGCCAGCGCATAGATCTGCGGCGAAATCGAGGCATAGAAGGGGCCGGAGAAGCCGAGGACGCTCGAGTTGCCGGTGGTGTCGGGGCTGATGACGAACTCGTTGCTATCGCACGGGAGCTTGAAGGTCGCCTTTGCGTCGGTGATGGTGATGGTCGCATCATTGAGCACGATTACACCTGCACACAGTGAGCGGCAGCACGATGTTGGTGAGAGCAAAGGGCGGTCGTACCACCGGTGGGGAGAATCAGCGGTGAGCACCATGTGTTGGTGTTTGGCGCCGTCGACGTGGCGACGGAGCCCCACAGCTGGCGAGCGGTGATGAGGCCATCATGGGACATGCTCTGGCTACCATCCAACCAGCGCAACCATCTGCTCGTCACACTGCCACATCGTCACTGCAAGGAGCAAGGGTGAAGCCGGCGACCTGGCGGCGTGCCTACCACATGATTGGACAGGGCGGCAGGGAGCAAGACGGAAGGAACGAGTTAGATGAACGCGCTGGATTGGCGGGTGTCAATGAGCAAGCGCGCGCGACAAGAGAAAATGGGCAAGAGGCAAGAAGGGTCGAAAGAGGGGCAACTACGACCAAGCTTGGCCAAGTCCGGCGGAAGGACTAATCCCACACAGCGGGACAGGGAGCGGTAATGGGGAACAGGGAGCAGGGAACAGCCAGGGAACAGCCAGGGAACAGCCAGGGAACAGCCAGGGAACAGCCAGGGAACAGCCAGATTACAGATATGAACAGGGTCTTCTGCGAGGTCTTCATCCTCGGCATGGACTAGAGGACAGGCATGGAGAACGCTATGGACAATTAGTGCAGATCATCATCGCTGTCATCGCTGTCATCGCTATCATCATCGGTCTGGTGCCTCAAGATCATGAGTAATTACATTGGTTCATCGTCCGCTCCGTCTCAACATCAGCCTCTTCCTCTGCCTGCCCACATGTTAGCCTGGTAGTCGTTGAACCCGGTCGGACTGGCCAGCGGGAAGTTGCTGGGCCCATTCACCAGATTGCCGTGCACCAACTCGATCCAGTCACGGTTGCCCACGGTTGGTCCAGTGCTGTATGCTCCTTGGTCAGCCTGTGCCAGTGGAGAGTTCCAAATGTTGCCAATGTCGGCTGCAAACCAGTCGCCCGGATCACCACTGATCACGCTGGCGTCGACGTCGCTCAGCATTTGATCAAAGTCGAACTCGTGTGTCGAGATGTTGTAGTTGGGAGGCGGCACAAACGTCTTGTCCTGCAAATCAGTCATTGGCCGAGCGGGAATTCCAGCCAGCGGATCATGAGAGGCCTCATGCAGGGCGCTGCTGACTTGCGGGAGCGTCATCGCAGGATCGTTCTCTACGTGGCCGCGACGTGTGTGGTCAACCTCATAGTGCGGCGAAGCCGGGTGAGACAGCTCGCGACTAGCGACATTCGACACGTTGGGCACACGTTCTACCCGAATCAACGTCTTCTTGACCTTGTCGACCAGAATTTGCATCAAGCGGGACATATGCGAGCTGACATGGACGTCGTCAATCACTTCTTTGCCCAGCTTCACCGTCGCGAGCTCCAACTTCTCGATAATGCGGCGCACCACCTTTTCATCAGCGCCCAGGCTGAGTCGCTATAGACTGAGTTAGCAGGGAGCGGGTAAGCCAATAATAGCACTACGCACCTTCAACGCAAACATCATGGCAGACAAGTTCCGCAAGAATGTCCGGACTGGGGCATTGACAAGACTGGAAACACGACCAAGGTCAAGGGTGAAGAGGTCGAGAACGTTGCATGCTGCGTCCGTGAGTTCGTCAATGTAGACCTTGTTCTCCGCCACCAATTTGGATCGAACCAGCATCGAACGCTGCGAGTCATTGTCGCTGAGCAAACGAGAGACGACACTCTGGAAACCGAGAGAGTTGAGATAGAGTCGCGCATACTCATACTCCATCAGCATGACAGCCTGCATGACCTCGCCAATGTACATCTTATCGGCGTCAAAGTGCGCCTTCCACTGGGCCAGCCGGGGGGCGAACTCGGCAATGAGTTGTCGATATCGTGAACTCATGATGATGTCTCGCGTGTATTCCTTTGACGGAAAGATGTCACGATTGACGTGATTCATGATGTGTGCCATGCCGAACCACAGACCCAGCATTCGATCAACCGGATCGTCGGTGAGCTGCTCATCTACCCGAGGCCAGTCATCGAGGATCAGGGGTGAGGGCACAATACCAATGCGACCGCTTGTCTGGGTGACGTAGATCAAGACCAGGGTGCGCAGTCGCAGCTTGCGGTGACGCTCTGGATCGCTATCCGTTCTGTCCAGGTCGCGATCAAACACACCCAACTCGAAGGCCAGGGCCTGGGCAATGCCGAGTATCATCCACGACATCTTGTCGGATCGCCAGACCGGCTCAAGCCAGGCCGAATAGGGGACCGACTGCAAGGTGCCTGGCAGTTGCTCCTGCTCAGCGTTCCCATTGACGCGTTCGCGATCCTGATAGTCGGCACGGAGCAGCTGGTCATCATCGTTGCCAGGCGGGAAATGCAAACCACGCGGTTGCCAGTCCGTCAGGAGGAGCAGCGCCTCAACAGTGCCCAGCGTCCGCAGGCTGCCTTGCCATGTGATCTGACCCGCCGGCCCTTCTCTCAGCTGGGAGGCACCGGCCCCGGTGAAGCCACCGCCAAACTGTTCCTGGGCCCACATCAGGCGTTGAATCTGGGTGCGAAGATGATTCCACAGTGCCTCGTGAATGAGGAAGGCGCGCGTCTGGTGGGAGTGGCCTCGCAGGCGCATGTGACGCGAGGTGATGAGAAGAATAACAACAGTCAGCACAGGCTCGTTGATCAGCAGCTCTGGGTGCTTGCGGGGATGCAGATAGTCACTGATCACGGTTGGAGTCATCGGCTGCAGATGGGTAGCGAAATGGGCCATGTAGGCCATGGCTTCCTCGGCGGTAAACCAGCCAGCGCCGACGAGGCGCATATGCCGCCAGGCATGCAGAGCACGTTCGTGGTAGTGGCGGTCCAGCTGGCTCATCGGCTCTTCGGCTGCGGGCGGAGGGCCACCAGCCAGGCTGATAGCCAAGATGCGTCTGGTCTGAGGGCTTCGCTGGGATGCATCGTCGGCCTGCAGGGTCTCGGCCGCGGCCAGAAGATCACCAAAGTGGTTCATAGTGGTGGTGCTCAAGTCCTGGCGGATGGCCTGATCGGCGGCGTTGCTGGCGAGGTTGCTGCCTTCCTTTCTCATCTCAGCCGACCGGGTCTGGTGGACCACGGGGTCGAAGTAGGGGACCCGTGGCACGCTCGAGGACGGGTGCGAGAATGGTGGTGGAGAGCGCCGATGTGGGGGTGTGGTGGGAGCGGAAAGAGCGGACAAGTTCCACGGCGCGTTGCCATGGGCTGCGCCTGCCATGTGTTGCGGTGCATAGCCGGGGGAAGGAGTAGAGGTGGCATCACCGGCAGGCAGGCCCTTGAGCCGCTTCACCGGTCGACTGTCAGGGTCGACACTGCCCTCGCGACTGCCGTCGTCGCTCTGGGTGGGGCTGCCATCCTTGGCCTTGCGTCTCTCCGCTGCAAACAGGCACTGCTTGTTTTCACGACGGCATCGTGCACAAGGCGGGTCGTGCGGAGCATCAACGGGGCCGAGATCGCACTTAACCTTACGCTGTCGGCAGCGGTTGCATGCTTGGTAGTTGCGTCGATGGCGAGCTGCCGCACCTGCGCTGGTGTGGCCGAGGCCCGCCGGCTGCGACGACGGCGTTGGCGACGGCACACTGAGCGGCAGGGAGAGGCCCCGAGCTCCATGCTCGAGCTGGGGGAGGGCCATTCCCATTGTGTATGGGCTGACTGTCGTGGCAGCCTGCTGGAATGGAGGCCGGTTACCTGCGGTTAGTGGGAGTGGACCGCCGAGCAGACCCAGCATACCCGGGCTTGGCGCCTCGAATGAAAGTTGTGGTTGGGCAACTGGTGGCGGGGCATACGGTGGGCCATATGGCGCAGGAGGGTAGGGCTTGGCGCGTTGCCTGGTTGCCTGGTGTTGAGCCATCAGGCGGTTCAGCGTGGCCAGCGAGGGGTTGAAGCCATCCATGAGGATGTGTGAAGCTGATTCACAGATGGAATGAATGACAACCAAGGGTGGTGTAACCAGACAGCCAAGTGAATCTGATGCCTATTCTTGAAGAAGGTTGATGATAGTGATGATGTTGATGATGGTGATGATGATGATAGGGATAGAATAAGAAGACAGAGTGCGTCAAGAGACTGAGAAGCAGCTTATGTGTGTTACTAGTACATTCACTGTGACTGCCATCACCGAGCAACCAAGCTGAGTGACAATCGCCGCCGGCACCCAACAATATCATCCTCCATCACCGAGCAACCAAGCTGAGTGACAATCGCCGCCGGCACCCAACAATATCATCCTCCATCACTTGGTCTCTATGACAACCGAGCTGTGGCCTTGACTTCAGCCCCTTCCTCGCGAGTTGAGCTGACACTGCCATTTCTCTGTCGTCCGTAGTGAGCCTTTGTCAGGCTCTCCTTTGCTCCCAGCCGACTGTCCTGGCTGTCTCGACGAGACAGGGGCCCGCTACCCAGCAGACCGCGGATACCACCAGCCTTCCGTGCTGGCAGCTCTCCTGAGCCCGCAGTCAGTATGTAGAGAAGATATTTCAGGTTCGGCAAGGTGTGCCGGGTGTCTAATGCTCGAAGGTTGACCCGGTTCATCAGGAATTCAATGTCCTTGTTGAGGAGAAAGACGGCATACTCGAACTTGTAGGCCACGCCAATAGGATGCAAAGGATACTTTCGTTGCGCCAGACCGATGGAGATTGGGTCGTGGACGAACGCATTGGCACCGCCTGTTTCCAATGGATAGGGCAGCGGTGCAGCGAGATAGAGCGACAGCAGATGAACGAGCTGTGCCGTGAAGCCAAGCGCAGCAGCGATTGCGTCGCGATTCGTGTCGTCAAAGACCGAATTAGGCAAATATAGCTTGCGAATGGTGAAATGCAGGGGTTTGCTCTTGAGAGGCTCAATGGGGAAGATGGCGAGCAGGTCTTCGCCAACGCGGCGCAACTGACCCACTGACTGGTCCCTCGCCTGCTCGACTGCCTCGTTGCGTAATTGGAGCTCATCTTCCAGACGCTGCCGCCAGCCTGATTGGGAGCCAGTGTCGGCAACGGCGGCTTGGATGGCAGCTCGACGCGACTGCAACACTGCACCGAGGTCGGCTTTGCGCCGGTTCAGATGCTGTGTTTGCCTTCTTAGGGCCTGCACGGCATTGTACACAGTCGAGTGCTGCTCTTGCTCACTGGCAAAGACCCGACGCAGGGCACGGTGAGGGTGGCTACCGAGGAGAAGGTCATTAACCTCTTGTTCCAGCTGCATGCGTACCTGCAGCGCGTCCTGGATACAGTCGTCCAGATTAGCAAGCTGCATCAGCGCGTCAAATGAACTGGCAAACTCTCTCGGCTCGGCCCTGTGCTCTTGCCCCAACAGACAGCGCGAGTCTCCTGGTAGATCGGTGAAGGCGGTGTAGATGCCATCAGACAATTGGAACAAGAGACAGTTCGGAGGCAGTGGATGGTAGAAGGCGTCGAGGTTGCGGCCCACAAACTGCAGTGACCGCAAGTTCACATCGACCTCGAGCAGGAGCATCCAGTCCTCGTCCTTGTCAGCGTCGGCCTCGTCGGCCTCGCCCTCATCCCCGCCGCCTCTGGCCCATACACGCACAATGCAGTCGTCGGCACGCGTCACTGCCGGCTCGGTGTGTTCGAGATCAAAGAAGGCAAAGCTTGGGTTGATACTCTTCTCCATCACCTCGCTGACGTAGATGGGCTCCTTCAGCTGCTTGTTCTTGCTATGGAGCGAGAACCAGGTGTCTGGCAGACCATCAGACACAGCATCGTCCGTCTTCGGCTGCTGTGTACGTGCACCGGTCGCGTTGCGCTGTGCCGTATTTCGGCGGCGGCGTAGACTGGCATTTGCCTGGCGTGCTGGAGACTTGCCCTCCAGTTGGGACGGCGTCCCAGTTGTCGAGGACGCTGGGGGGGCCCGGTGCCTGGGCGGGGTGGCCGCGGGTGTGTTGACTGCGGCGGTGGCAGCTGCAGCGGCAGCCGCGAGATTGGTAAAGGACTGTGAATGAGACACACGCCGGCTCTCGTTCTTCAGCGCTCGCTTGGTCGGTGTTTCGAGGTTGTAGGGCACGTCGTCATCGGTGATGGTCTTTGCAGGAGCTCGAGACGCGACGGCAGAGGTGTGGACATTGCGCAGCAAGACTCCATGCAGGTGCCGCAGTCGGCGGTTCTATCCACGCGTCAGAATGCATAGACCTGACTCGGCTCGCTGGCGACAGTCGACAGTCGACAGTCGACACCCAGCAGGGAGGTGGTCCATACCCAATTGAAGAGAAAAGGCCGCTCATGGCGCTGGACAGTGCCATTCCCAGCAACAGCGGGCTCACTGGTCGACATTCCCCTGTTCACACAGCATTGTGCCTCTGGTAGAGACAGGCCACAGTGAGATTATTATGCTGTGTGCAACTGATTAACAATCGGCAGTTACTGGAAGGTGACACGGTTGAAGCGATGAATCAACATTACTTCACACGGAAAATCAGAGACAGAATCAATCACTTTGCCTTTTCTCTTCTACTCGGGCATCCAAGAACTCATGGTGTCTCAAGAGGGGGTCAATTGAGCTCCATTCCAGTCTCACTGACGGTTGCAAGGGCCACTCACTTCACGGTCACTATCGACCCTCGAACCCCCTCCTCTCTCATTTTCCCCGCCAGCGGTCCTAGATCTGCAGCGACGATGGGTCTTGCTCCTGCACCCATGTCTGAGAGGCGGCCGGCGGCCGATCTCTCTTAGTCTCTGAAAGAGGTCCTCTCGGGCAACAAAAATGGGCGACCCTACCATGTCGACGGCGTTGAGCGGTTCAATACTGCATCAGTCATGATTTCTGTTGAACCTGATTCGTTGTTCTCCTCTTCGTCCGAACCGCGTGTGTTGTCAAACGACCCTTGGCAGACCTCGACAGACCGCGACAGACCGTCTGTCCACGTTTGCTCGCTCGCAAAGGCCACCAACGGCGCAAGAGCTCAGGGCTTCAGCTGCGGCTCAAGAATAGGGGAGAGGCGCACAGAAAGGACAAGCACCTCGCTCCTAGACCAGCATTGCTATCAAGAGTCTCATAACCTGCAGACCCCATAACAGGCCACCCCTGATGGGACGTATACATGAACCACTCCTGCCAGGAATGCGCGACGATTCGATCATGCGAGATTTCCAGTTGAGGTTACCGCACACTCTGTTGCAGGCTTCGGGCGTGCTGCAGTCTGTCTGTGCCTTGACAATTCTCCTTCACAGCTGCCCGATTTGGAGCCGCAGGCGGAATCTCGCTATTCGCCCAGTGGCCAGTGGACCGACCAGTCGTTGTGCTCCTTCTTGGTCAACCTCGGCGAGAACACATCCGCCTTCGAAGCTTTCGCTTGACAGGAGGTTGACATTGCTCTCATGAGACTCTGCGTCGCCTGTCGCCTGGTAAGCAACGCCTTTTTCTCCCTCACGTCCAAGAAACAACGACCAATGGTATGGTTCCCCCTCGGCCTGACGCCGTCTTACAAGCATGATGATCTTGGGAGATGGTATCTCCTGGCGAGGACTGTCCACCTTGATCCATTCTTTTGTGCCGACTCGCCGACTGTATTCTTTACCATGTGACTTGGTATACTCGCGAGTTCCGACGCGTGTATGGACATTCTTATAACCGGAGGCAGGATATGATCATATTAGCAGGATATTAACAGGATATTAGCAGGACACTAACAGGATATTAACAGGATATTAACAGGATATTAACAGGATATTAACAGGATACTAACAGGATATTAACAGGACCGGACAGCTCCTCAGAGAGGGGATCTGTCGGGGATTATAGCCGCAAGACGAGTTCTCCAAGGGGATTCTCTACGCGGAGAGCGAGGACACCATTGTGCTGAAAGGAAGGAGTGCACTTCCTTTTGGTATTCACGGCTCGTTGTCCTATGGTACAGACGGATATCTAATTCATCCTGTTGTTGTTGCTGAGGGTATCATAAGCAAAGACTACCCCTGAGATTGAGGCCTTGGTGGTCTTGCAAGAAATCAAAAGATTGCTACTTTTCCTAGCTAGCCTTCTGTCACTGTCACTGTCTTCTCGACAGCCTTGCTGTCAGCAGTGTCTGCAGTAACTGCAGCCCTTGGCCCAGATTCATCATCGCCACTCTCAAGTATCTTGTCGGAAGGATCTGTGGTGTCGATCTTTTGCTTTGGGTCCAGCCAGCCGTAGACGGCGATGAAAGTCATGCCCAGAACGGCATTGATGGCGGAAAAGACCAGGGCGACAATGCCCCTGGTCGTGAATCCCGAGGCAATCCAGCCGACTTGCGCGGGTTGGCCGTCCAGGTCGAGGAAGTCTTTGGAATTACCAGCCGCATTGCCCGTGGTGGCAACTCCTCCGGCCTGGCACGCAGCCAGGTGATCCGCGTAGTCGCCATCAGGGAATTGGGCCTGCAGTTGCTCGGGTGCTTCGATGAAAATCATAGCCAAGCCCTGTGACAAGTGCCAGTCAATGTGGCAGTGGAAAAGCCAGACACCCGGGTTATCGGCCACAAAGCGGATGACGACTGAGCCCTGTGGGGGAACCACAAAGACGTCGCGACGCGCTGGATATGTCGGCCAAGCCGTGTGATTGTCTGGGTTGTAGTTGACGGGCGTCGGATAGTCTGCGTAGTCATAGAAATGCTCGTTGAACGGAGGGTCACGGCTGAGAAGCTGGAAGTTGTGGCCGTGCAGATGGAAGGGATGGGTGCCTCCGTCCTCGTTGTTGAGGATAATCTGCACAACACTGTTGTGTTCGAGGACAACAGGGTGGGTAAACTCTCCGTAGATGACCTCATTAGTGCTGTCGTTGCCAGAGGACAGAACGGTGTAAAAGGTGGGGACCGTGGGTGTTGTATACGAAATATTGCCCAGGAATGTATAGCCCTTGCCGTCCTCGAGGTTTGCCATGACGATCGAGGTCTCAACGGTAAGGTCAGGGTCTGGCAATAGGGGGAAGTGATCAGCAGGGATCAGGGAGAAATCGTCGAACGGAATCAGCTCTGAGGCGTCATCAACTGTCATCACCGCTTGTGGATGGTCCGCGTCTTTATTGTATTCCAACCAGTTAGTGTTGTTGAGCTGGAGATCCGATGGGATTCCGTCCAGGAGGTTGGAATCGGCAACCGTGACTATTGGATAGTTCTTGTCTGTCGAGTTCTTGGTTGTGACCAGGACTGCATATCGCTGAGCAACAGCAATATACAGGATGTCTGCTGTCGTCGGCTCCGTGTAGACGCCGTCAATTTCGACAATCGTCAATTCGTGGTCTTCGATGTAGAAGTACTGGGCCACAAATGCACCGATATTGATCAACCTCAGCAGGTACGTAGTATTTGGTTCCACCGACAAACTCGTATTCTGTGTGTCATTGAACAGGAAGGCCTGAGGAATGGGCTCTGCACCAGTCGGGTTGTAAAGCGAGAGAAAATCGGGTGCGATGAGCTCTGTCAACTCGTGATACCAATCACTCATTGTCAGCGTAAATTCCTCCGCGTAGTCATCAGCAAAGTACGCATCGTCATCATGAACGATCAATGCCTGCCGGTAGCCATCAGGGTAACCTGTATACACCTTAATTAGCGCCTCGGGCCTTGCACGCCATGCGCGCCAATCGATCTGGAGGGTTTTCACCTACAGTAATCCACATGGCAATGATACCAATATGTCCCGTTCTGGTTGACCGTGAAATTGTATGTGAAGTCGGATCCTGGTGGCACTCCGCACTGGCTCACTCCAGTTGCTCCGTCCATGTTCGTTGTCCCATTCTGGTACATGCCATGGAAGTGGATGGAAGCAGATTTGTTGCCGAGGCCATTGTGCAGGTGAACAAGCAACTGGTCACCCTTGTCGACTTCAATCAGTGGCAGTGGCCAGGTATCGTTGATGCCCACGACCGGTCGCGCGCTCAAGCCATCTGGATTGGCAGAAACCCAAGTGAGATTGAAGTAGTACTCGACTGTTTTGGCATTGCAAGTCGAGGCAAGGAAAAACAGGGACAATGTCCACTGCCACAGGCCTTTCATCTTGTCCAGGCAAAGTATTATGATGATGGGTGTCCAAGGTACTGGCAAGTCCCCTTAGTAGGAGAAGATGAGGGCGGCGTTGATGGAATGATCTATTTCTCTTCGGCAACCCATCGGAGCCAAAGGCCGCCAGCTCGGTTGGCAGAAGACCGGACATAGCTCCGTACGTCAATAAACATAAAAAATCTGCACACGGGTGGACTGTACAGAGGCTCCAGACGGGGACGGATCCTGGCGTAGGAGGTGAAGTTACGTTAGGTTACGATAAGTTACCGTACACGAGGTAAATTTCACAGTACCGTTTCGTCATACTCGGTCGTCGATTCCTAATGCGGAAGCAGGTGGGGTTCCTGCCCCACAAGTGTGCTATTCTAGTCGAGTCGGTTAATGCAAAAATTCACAACAAGACTGAGGTTGACAGTGTTTGTCATGAGAGTCGCCACGCTCTGAGAGGATGGCGACGAACAACAGCAATTTCTTAGCCCTAAGAACCCGCTTCAAGCTCCAGATCCACCATGATGATGAGATAAGATAATGTCATTACCAAAGATCAATCTAATTTAATCTAATACAGTCAATTACCGCACGCTTGTCCGCGTGGCACAACCGGTCATGTATCGGCCGGCTGGAAGCAGAGGAGATTCATAACCCAGCCTAGACGATATTATGGCCCTGTGGTCGTCCTGTGTCTGCTCGTTGCAACTGGAACTTGAACGCAGCCGCCATCATGGTCAACGTCTTCGCCCCCCAAGTCTTCTTCATTGCCTTTCGAGAATGTCTCGAAGCAGTGATCATTGTTTCGGTTCTTCTCTCCTTCCTGAAGAAATCACTTGGCCAGAGTGGCCAAGATCCACACATATACAAGCGACTGGTTAGGCAGGTCTGGTTGGGCGCAATCGGCGGTGTGTTTGTGTGCCTCGTCATCGGTGGTGCCTTCATTGGCGTCTTCTATACCGTCGGCCATGACATCTGGGCTCAGTCGGAGGACCTGTGGGAGGGCATTTTCTACCTCATTGCTTGCCTCATGATTACGGTCATGGGACTTGCACTACTACGGATCAACAAGATGCAAGACAAGTGGAAGGTCAAGATTGCTGAATCTTTGCTCTCGAAGAAGAAGAGCAGGGGCTTGGAATGGTTCGGCGACTGGGGCAGGCGACACTCTATGTTTCTTCTGCCCTTCATCACCACACTTCGAGAGGGTGTCGAAGCCGTCGTCTTTATCGGGGGTGTTTCACTCGGCTATCCTGCAACTGCATTCCCCATCCCTGTCATCACCGGACTCTTGGCCGGTCTCCTGGTCGGCTTCCTCATCTATCGAGGTGGCAATGCTATGTCGATCCGCATCTTCATGATTGCATCGACCTGTGTTCTATACCTCATTGCAGCCGGAATGTTGTCCAAGGCAGTCTGGTTTCTGCAATACCACGCGTTCGCGGCAAAGGTTGGCGGGGATGTGGCCGAGGCAGGCAATGGCCCTGGTTCATACGACATTAGCCAAACGGTAGGTAACTGCTATCCATCGAGGAGGCTGGGCTAACGATGCATCAGGTGTGGCATGTCAACTGCTGTAATCCAGAAACGGGTAATGGATGGGATGTTTTCAACGCCCTCCTTGGCTGGCAGAACACTGCCACATACGGATCGGTGCTCTCCTACAATATTTACTGGGATTTCATCATTGTTGTGATTCTCTTCATGCTCTACGAGGAGCGCACAGGTTCGCTGCCGTTTGCAAAACAAGCTCGATCTGTTGGAAAGAATATCCCTGGACTTCGTGGTTACATTGCCCGGAAGGAAGCTGAGAGGGCATCGGCGCCAACTACAGAGGAGAAGATTCGTCAAGCTCATGACATAATAGCAGAGCAAACAAAAGTCAGTGCTTAGCTGGAGATTTCCTCGACGAGGGCCAGTTGTCTACCCAGAGTTTGGCGGAAGATTCTGTCAGCTCAGAAGGTTCGCGTGTTTTATACTTTGCACGCGAGCTCTGTGGGACTAGGAGCGAGACAATTCACCACACATCACACTGCCATGAGGACGGCGATGAAGAACGGCAGTGACAGCTAGTGATTGGCATAACACAGATTTCTGGCTTGGTTGCAGACTTGGACGGATACAGACAGAGGCCTCCATAAGTTTTGTCTAGTCAGAAGTTTTGACTGAAAAAGTTTCTGCTTCGATTTCGACCTGAGTCGACATGGTTACGTGCGCAACAAGTAATCACACCACTGATCTAAAGAAATCTTTATCTGATTATCGCTAGTCAATAGACTTCTTGGCCCCAACTGGCAACGGCGCAACAGCAATGTTCAGATGTGGGTAAAGGTCCGCCACCGCAGTCGGAGTCGCAGTCGCAGTCAGCAACCAAAAACGCACAAAACGCTCAGCGAAATCGCAAGCGAACAGTGCGCGCGTTGCCACATCCATTGTGAGGAAACGGTTGCCAGCTGCGTCCCCACCCATCTCATGTCGATACGTGCAGAAAAGACCAAGCAAAGCTTGTGCAAGGCTTGGTATGAAGCTTCTCGTTGCTTATCTCTGTTTAGGACAAGGGTGGGGTCCACTTTACCGTACGAAACAGAGATCTTCTACTCCAGTATCTGCATTACAGTACAAGTAGCGAACTTAGATTATCAGATAAGAGCGACGCAACGGTGTGTCGTCGTCCAACTCTCACTAACCCACGCCCTTTCCCCATTATGATTACTGAACCCGTTTGAGCCAACGTCCAACGTTGCTTGGGAAATGAAGATGGGGGGGGAGGGGGTGAAGAAAGGCCAGTGGTGGTCGGTGGTCCCCTGCTCGTCAGACAAAAGGAAAAAAAAAAATCTAAACCAAACTCGTGGTTTTTTAACTTCTTTCGAGTTTATTGATCAAACATCCACGTGGGAGGAGTGGTTCTTCGTCCTTACTCCTTACAAGGAGCTAAGGGAAGGGAGGAAAGAAAAGAAAAGGAAAGAAAAGAAAAAGAATGGGGCTTGAGCTTTGATTGACGTCGAAAGACGTCGAACGAGGGTGACTGGTGACTGAGTCAATGACGAGATCTCGAAAAAGAATGGCACACCTGGCCACTGGCTAATCTCCATCCTCTCGCCCCCTCACACACAATATAAACAAACAGCAGCTTCACACCCAGATTGGTCGTCATTATGCTCGGTAGTCGGCTCAAAAAAGTAAATAAAATAGTCTGCCCAGCCGTTGTACTGCCACCCTGTGTGTTGAGTGCCTTTTCAACCTCAAGAGCCCATCGGAAGCTGGAGAGAGGATTGTGCAACCCGTCTCGTCACCTGTGCACAGCACTGCCGGACAATGCAGGCAGTTCTCGTCGTCATCTAGCTGGCAATGCAAGCTTCAAGCAACCAACTCCGGAAGAATGTTCTGTGTCCCCTGCCTTTGCCTGCTGTTTTAATGTCGACATCTATATGGTACTACCTACCTCTTTCCATATTCTTGGCGAGAACACGGTCAATCCCGTCGTCTTTTGTTGAACGTTCCCGCCGCTCTCTCACTCGCTGGGTGGCTGGGTTGGTCAGAAGACCCGATTGGTGAGCATGGTTAGGCTGAAAAAAGGGGGCTAGGACACGGCGCGCGCCCAAGAAGACAACGGCTAGCCAGCCATGCGAGAGGCAGGTTTTTTTTTTTTTTTCTTCTTTCTTTTTTAACTTTTTCGAAGCATGCATGCATGCGCGAGCGCGCACGAACCTGAGCAGTGTGGTAGTGTTCGGGGCTTTTTTTCTTGTTCTTTTTCTTTTCTTTTTTTGAGTTCGGCATCAAAAGCCGATGCTTCCCCCACAGCACCCAGACGGTCGGCGCCAATTGCCTGCGGCCGGCCTTTGCTGTGCCCCGTTACCGTGCGATGCAGCTGCAGTCAGTACCTTCCCGTCGCCCCGTCATTGCATACGGTCCCCATTGTTACTGAGTGTCGGTAAAGGGGGGCAGTGTGGCGGTGAGTGACTGAGTGACTGAGTGACTTACTCTCGCTATGCACACATGCAGGCGCAGGCCAGCCATGCATCACATTCGACTATTGCTCTCCCCCTTTTCTCTCCCGCGCAAGAAAGAAAGAAGTAATAGCTCAAATGCACAGAAAGAGCAAGAGCGAAACTGAAAAAAAAAAAAAAAAACGACGGAAAATATAGCAAATGATGCGGTCAACGAACTGCAAAGACGACTTCCCGCCTTTGAAAGTTTCTACCTTCTGGTACAACGGATGCCACCCCCGCTTCGCTGCTCTGCCGTCGTCCGCATTTCAGCATCCAATAACCTCACTGTTTCGAATGCGAAGAGTTTATTATTCATCGTCGCATCTGATCACCGTCGATCCTCCAACAACACTCCGATAGACAGACATAAATGGAAGTAAAACATCAGCATATCAAAAAAAGGCCAACCGGGCCAAGGAAAGCAGTGAGCGACAATAGCAGAGGCACTCCTATGTGTGTGCGTGTGCGTATGCGTTTGTGTGACCTTGGTCGGACCAACGGCACAATCGATTCCGTTCCCCAACCCTTTCTCGTGATGTTCGCCAAAAAAAAGAGAAACCAAAGAACAACACGAGAAAATCAGCAACAGTTAGTGCCCACGCACAAAAATAATACGACTGGTCATTCGCCTTGGCCTTTTCTCCAAGTCCCAAGCAATGGCGGCCGTTGCGCGATGCCCGGAAGGTTAGTTAGTTCCTTTTTGTTTTTTTTGTTTTTTGGTTAATGCATGCTTGGAGTCGCTGCGCCCGCCTCTGTGCAACGGCACGGCAAGGCCGGGGATTCAATTATCAATGTCCTCATTTGGCGGAGCGTGAAACAACAACGGCAAGTTTGGGAGTTGGTCGAATGATGGGGAGGGATGGGGAGGGGGCCAGGGAGAGAGAGAATGATGTCAAGAGGGCTAAAAGCCAGCAATTAAAATTAAAATGGCAAGAAACGATCGACAGTTTGAGGAGGAGGAGGAGGATCCAGGTAGGGATGCATTATCTTGTCTAGCTGATTATTGGCCATGTACCACACAAGTAAAATCCTTGGAGAAGCGAGCGAGCGAGCAAGCCAGAGAGCTGTGTGTGTGTGTGTATGTCAGTCAAGTCACACAGCTCAACCAAGGTTGGAGTGACAAGACGACACCAACAAAAGACGTTGCCGAGTGACGTCTGCCAAAAATTCCCGACGATCGCTATTAAAATCCCACAGAGCTGGATTACCTCAGGTGGGGCAGGGGTGGAACTCTAAGTGGGTATGTGATGTGATGTGGGTGGGTGGGTGGGGCGTGAGGTTCAGGCGTGCATCCCGCTCGCTCGCTTGCTCGCTAACTCGCTTGGCTTGGACCTCGTGCCGTGCTGTCGCCACTCCATTTTTATAACAAGAGAGGGAATGAAAAAGGGAAGGGTTTCTGAATGGTTAATCGGATTGGTTGGAGAGTCGCGATCATTTATACGAGTTTTGTGGTCACTATTACGGAACGAGAAGGAGGAGGAGTACGAGGAGAGAGTAACGAGCAGGGGAGTAAACAGTAGTAGGCTCGACAAGCTATATTTATAACCCCGTCTTGGCAAGTCGCCACCTTACAAACATAGGGTTAACTTGGAGTGGTTCTTAGTTCATCAATCTGCTGACGGGGGCGGGAAATATTGTTTAGGTGGGGCAGGAGGTAGGTAGAACCTGTGTGTTATTCCCTGTCGATTCTGCACAGCATTCGATGCCGGGTATGATAGTCAAGTTGAGCGAGAGAGCTGAAATGTTAGATGTAGATAAAAGATGAAACAGATCAAGATGAGGTTGTTTTTGTTGTCAATATCTAACGAGTTAGATACCAATAGCTATTGCAATTATCGCTATTTCTTGCTATTTGAGCTGCTAAAGAGAGAGTGCCATCACATCATATCACGTATATCTCCATGTCATGTTCACTAGGCGCTGTTTGACCACACCAACAAATTCGATGGATGAGAAGATCGTACAAGGCCAGAAAGGTTTGCCAGGGGGGGAGCGATCTGGGTAGAAATATAGCGCGCGTGGCTAATTTACCAGTTGCCCCAGCCCTTGCCGGCGGTGACGGTGACGGTGTTGGTGACAGTCACGGGCGCTGCGGGAACGGTGACGGTGACGGGAGCAGCGGTGATGGTGTTAGTCACGGTGACTGGTGCCGGGGCCTGAGGGGTGATAGTCACGGTGTCGGTGACGGTCTTGGTGACTGGGGCAGGGGTGACGACATTGGTGACGGTGACAGTTGGGCCGGGGACAGTAACCTTGTCAGTTACGGTGACCTTGTTGGTCACGGTTGGGCCGGGGACGGTGACAGTGGGGCCAGGGACGGTGACGGTGGGGCCAGGAACGGTGGCAGTCTTGGTGATGGTGTTCACGACCGAGCTGACCACAGTGGTGGTCTGGGTCTGGGTCTCGGTGACAGTGACGGTCGATCCCCAGTTGCCCCAGTTGGCACCGTTGCCACCGCCGTTGGCGCCACGACCCCAGCCGAAGCCTTCACCACCGGGAGCAGCAGCAGCCAGGGCGACGACGGAAGCGAAGACGATGTACTTCATGTTGATGGTTGAAGATTGAAGATGTTGTTGAGAAGTTTTAGTGAAAGTCTTGTTGGAAACGATTGACCTGGCTAATGTTGTTGATGGTGATGATGAGGATAATGGACTTGATGGGGGGGGGATTTCATCAACTCTTATACTCCTCGATGCCAGTTCCTATTTTTGCCGTCGGTGAATGAGTCTGGTGGTTGGAAATACCAACCTTGCTCCTCATTTGCTGCCGATGATTGAGTTAGGCATCTGCATGGCGTCTTCCCAGGTCGGCCTGGGGGTCCATCACTTGTGTCTCATATGTTATGGTTAGGATGGAACCACGCAGACCATACAAGGAGCTCCATCTGGGACATGCACATCGCGGCAAGCCCTGCGTCCCTCGAACAACAGGCGCGGGAGGTTGGCAAGTTGGCACCATGTTGGCACTATGATGTCGACATTCCTCTTCGCATGCACAGTCAACCTGCAGCTGCCTGCATCTGTTAAATATAGTACCGCCTTTCCCGAAATGGACGCTCATCCTTCTCGTCCAGTACGTGCAGTACTCCGAGTAAACCGATTCCTCAGCCTCGTTAGCTTTCCCCGCGCATTTTAGTTCGAGCCCCCATCACGTGGCGGCCCTTCGATTGGCCAGGTCTTAGAATTACGAGTGTTGTGGGGAGCGGGATTCCCTGGCTAGCCGAAAGCCTCAGACGCTAAGCAACGTGTTCAAGGCTGGGTAGAGCTTGGCATGTATCCTCTTGTAACCTTTGAGTCGGGTGGCCAGTATCAGCTCTTGCAGCAGTGATGCGCCTGCGAGCCTGCGAGGTTGGGAGTTGTGCAATGTACTTCTGTGCTGCAGCTGCCGAGTTGCCGCTAAGACAACCAACTCCCCAAAGGGTGGGAAACTGGGAACATGATGCTGGAGGCCCTAAAGGTGGATCTGACCAAGTTGAGTGATGCCTGGTCAATGTCATCTTTGCACAGACATCATGTCACCCATGTCAGATAGCACGTGTTTTGTCGAGTCCACCTAGTCCTCGAAAATCTATACCACAGTAGTGTTACCCAACACACCTTGTGAACGGCCGGGAGAGGAGGGCTGGACAAAGCCTGCGAGTGCCGATTCGGGCGTTGTGCGGGGGTCCGAGATTATTCGCTCAGCTTCCACCGCTCATCCCTGTATCCCTGGAAACTTACCCTTTCGGGGGAGAAGAATATGCAAGATTTGCATTTTCGTCTTCTTGACTGAACTCTTTTTCGTTGCATTCTCCTCGATTGACTTCCTCCTTACAGAACTTGATGCCGCTTTTTGCTGTGCCGCTAGTGGTTGGCCTGGCAGCGTTGAACAACAGTCTTCGGACCCAGCTAGGCCCAAGACAGCTCATCCCAAAGCGAATACGAGTCTTGATGGCTCCAAGCGTCGGACTTCGGCTCGGGACAAGAACAAGTGTCGTTGGCTGTAGTCCAAGAATTGCACAGCTGTGGTCCTGCTGCCTGACTTAGTTGTCCTCCCGCGAGTTTCCAGCGGGAAGCCTGTATGATGGTGGTGCTGTCAATGTCAATCAAACAACCCTTTCTCCACGACAGCAGCTTCAGGGGTACGCTTTCTGGAGACTGGAGCTGACGAGTGATGGGACTCCTGTGGATGACATGCGTCAATACTGGGTTCATCTCCTTGGGCCGGTTTCAACAGAGTTAGGTAGGAGAAGAGACTAAGACCTGTTCATGAAGTTGGAACAAGGGATACCAAGGTTTGGCCATCATTGTCAAATCATCACTCTCCTTGCACTCGAGTTGCGGTTGTCGAGAGATCCTACTCCAGGAACTGCTACCATATATGCAGGAGTTCGCACGCCGATCTGCATTCGAACCTCTTCAAGACTAGAGATGGTCAATCTGCCTCCCAAGGAATCTGGCTGGGTTATTGAGCAAGCACATGTTCGCGTCAGATGATTGCATTGACTAAAAGAGATGGAAAGGAGATCCTATTGATCGTCAGTGTGCATTTGGCAACCTTCGGACCCAACGGTTGGAGCGGTGAATAGGCCAATGCAGCGGAATCCACCTGTCGATGATCTCGGGGAATTCTCGTCCTTTCGATCTTTATATCTCTGTGCGCAACCTATTTTGAATGGGAACACGTCGCTCCATCATTCTTCCCAGAACCGATACTCACGCTTCTGCAGCTCGCTGGGTCAGAGTGGACAGCATGTTTTATGATCTTGTTCTGTGATGGATGAGTAGGATCAATGAATGACTCTGGCCCCAAGAAGCGGTATCATGCACGTGATTTCACGTGATACCACGCCAAGACTTTCGCACTCTATCCACAGTCAATCAGCACCCATCCACGCTTTGTTAGGCGATATCTCGGAAAGTTCCTCTGTGTACAGTCAGAATTCCCAAGAAACGGAGAGCAGTTCTATATCTAGAGCTGTGTACTCCCATCAAGCCCATGATGAAAACTCGGAGCATTCTCTCCTCCCAAGAGTCCAACAGGGCCATTATCGAGGTGCTGGCCAGATGAGGAACAAAAACGAAGGATATCAACAACATGTTGTGAAGAATTAGGCATAACCAACGCGCGTCGATCCACATTTCAGAGTTGCTTTCAGACAGCGTTGGAGTCCATCCAATGAGAAATGCCAAATACCGATCCCCAGGCCAAGCTGTCTGCCAGGCAACCCAAAACCCAACAGCCAAACATCTAGCACTCCGCGCGAGATGACAGACTCCCCCTCCCCACCTCAATGACATTGGCATGCACACCAAATGACTGGAGAGTAGACGAGTGGACCAGGCTTGGCAGTTCACATGTCTTCTCGGTAGGTCCCCATATGGAGCGCGGATGAGTCGGGTGTGATGGGTAAGAGCATCATCATCATCATCCGAGTATCGATCGAACACATACAGGCTCATCACAGTGAATACAGCAGCATGTACATTAAACAGCTATCAATCCAGAGGATACAGCTTCTCGTGAGAGCTGATTGTTCATACGAGCGACTTCAGGCACTAGCTGGGTTCAAATCCAGTCGCCGCCATACGTACACTCGGCAGATATCTGTGGAATAATCTCCGAATTCACAGTCGCCTGTGCTTTAAAGTAGACGGCCTTCTAGAAGGTAGACGATCTTGCATTTCTAGCCAGGAATCAGGTTCAACATAATATATACGTGTCTCTCAATTATAATAAACGACACTATGGATATGCACACGGGCAACAGCATCCTCGCCGTCTTTTTGTCTTTTTGGAATATTTTTTGGAACAGAACTGTGGATTTCAGCCTCCCTCACAAGAATCATCTACACTTGCAGAAGTAGTGCAAATCTGGTTCCACTGCATAGCCCGGTCTCTGTGGCATGCTCGACTTGACGCTCGCCATGGAGACTATCCAAAACGGTTGAATATGGTCCCTCATTGCATTGTTGCGAATCGTAACGACGAGGTAGCTCCCCATACGGCTGCAACTGTAACTGTAAACTGTAACTGTAACCATGACCGCGACCATTGCAATGCCTGAGCCCACTCCAAACGCCGCGCTGCAGTTAGATGCCAGTAGAGCCCATGATAATGCTGAGAAGAGGGCGTCTACCTCATCTCCGCAAACTGTCCAGGCGAGCCTGCAGGTCATCATCTTCACCTCCACCGCCGACTGCCTGTGCCACCCGTGTCTCGGGTAGGGCGTTCTTTTGCAAGCCAGAGGGTGTCTCGCCCAACTGGAGAGTTGTTAGTATGGGAGAGGAATCGCAGAGTAGAGCGGCACCACTCACGGTCTGGTTTAAGTCAACACCAATCTCGTCCAGCACTTGGTTGACAACCTCCTCGCCCTCATCTTCATCTTCAAGGCCGGTCACATCATCAATAGCGTCGTCCATCATCTCCTGCCGCTGGTCCATGATATCATTCTCCCGCTCAAATTCCATGGCGATGCGTTGTAAGGCTGGCAGGTTCATCTGTCTGTTCATACTACCCAGCAGCTGAGTGGCTCCCTTCATCGACTGCATCATCTGCTCGTTGCTTCTCACTGTCTGCATCAACCCAGTTAGGCCCAGTCTCGGTTGGAGGTCGCAGCAAGGTCACTTACCTGGATGCGCAGGGAGATTGCTTGCAGCTGTGTCCGCATTTGGTAAAACTTGCCAATGTAGCTAGTCACACGGTTAGGCCTGAGCAGAATCGAAGCGTCAGCGTCACCAGTCCCTACCGTCGAGTGCGCACCAAATCTTTGGCCTGGATTTTGGCTGCGCCCATCTGCCCGTTTTTGGCACTTCTCTTGATATCCTGCACCAGTTTCCGCTCTTGATTTTCCAGCTTAACTCGTTCACGGTCCAGCTCGCGCTGTGTCTTCTCCAGGGCTCGCTGGTGTTTCCGCAGTCGCTCGGCCGGCGTCAGGCGCTTGCCAAAGGCCCATTCGATCATCTGCGGGGCTGATTAGTTGGAGCAGTCGGCAGCTCGCCAGGGGCCGGCTCACATTCATGATGGGCGAGGAGCAGAGAGATAGATGAGCAAGCCAGTTGTATACAGCCTTCTCTCACACTCCTCCAGGTTGTTCTTGTCGGCGCCTGCCGCAAATGCCCTGGTTGTCCAAAGTGGCGGCGGAAGTTGCCGTTAAGCTTAATTTTAGCTGCAGTGAACTTTTAACTCGACGTCACGGGAGCTTGCAATTCTACGTGTATCATCCGTCTTATTATTCGCATAAGCAAACAGCCTGGGCCTTCTCTGCCGTTGCCTACCAGCCCCGATCCCCGCCTATCTGCTCCGATGTTGAGTCCACGGAGATGAGTCAGCAATATTTTGAAGAAGAGCCAGAGACGTCGCAAGGGGAGGGAAGCAGCGCACGGGATGGCGGGGGCGATGTGGCGAGCAAAGATGACTGGGCCGCGCCACAGTATGTCACCGTTGGCACTGGCTCACAACCCTCCCACGCTGCCTCCCTGATGGCCCAACTCGAACGCGACTCTGGCTACGGATCGATGCCAGGTGATAGTCAGGCAGCCGGCGGCGAGATGCGGGCGTGGCAGGATGAACTGCTTCAGGACCGTCCAACTCCCGCACATACGCCACGGCTGCCAGGCCAAGAGGACTCTCTAACGGAGAACGAGAAGCGGGTATTGGCCAGCCATGTGCACCAGCTGCACTTCAATCAGAACCGCGTTGCACTCGCCAAAGCCATCAGCCAGACTGTCGAATTACTTAAACAGCTCCAACAAATGAACAACCAGTGGCCTGCTCACTACCCATCAGTGCAGAGACCTGACTCACCTGGGCAACGGGCGCTGCACGCACCGGCTCGGTCATCTACCGACCTGGCGAACGGGCCGACCTCGTCGCCCGATCTGGCGCGCCCCGTCCCCATTCGCGCTGATACATGGCGGGGAGAATCTTCCAACTCGGCCAGCCAGTCAAGTATAGATGGGCAGATCAAGAAGTCAACAGAGCCGCGCTTGTTGACACCTCAGATTGCACAGGAGTTTTCAATCCTGAAACTCGACCTTAAGGTTGGGTCTCTTTCCCAGACTGAGCTCGTTCATTCGCTCGAAAAGAAATCGATTGCTTCACTACTGGACGGCAAGATAAGCCACAGTGTGCGCCATCTCCTAGCATTGCGCGACCGCATCGAAGATACGGCGAGCAAAGTACTTGTCACCGGCGATCTCAACGCGGGCAAGTCGACCTTCTGCAATGCGCTATTGCGGAGAAAGATTCTGCCTGAGGACCAACAGCCTTGTACCAGCATATTCTGCGAAGTTCTGGACGCCAAAGAGAACGGAGGGCTCGAGGAGGTGCACGCAGTCCACAAGGACAGGATCTACGACCGCAACGACGAGAGCACATACGATGCTTATTCACTTCAGGAGCTGGACAAGATTGTGGTGGACAATGATCGGTACATGCAGTGCAAGGTCTACGTCAGGGACAGTCGCAGCGTCGATCAATCACTGCTCAACAACGGCATTGTCGACATTGCCCTGATTGATGCCCCTGGGCTCAATTCCGACTCGGTCAAGACCACGGCAGTATTTGCGCGCCAGGAAGAGATTGACGTTGTAGTCTTTGTCGTCTCGGCCGCCAACCACTTCACCCTGTCTGCCAAGGAATTCATCTGGCAGGCCGCGCACGAGAAGGCATACATCTTCATGGTTGTGAATGGATTTGACAATATCCGAGACAAGGATCGATGTCAACGGCTCATTCTCGAGCAACTCAACAAGCTGAGCCCGCAGACCTTCAAAGAGGCCAAGGAGCTTGTGCATTTTGTTTCCAGCAACGCGGTCCCGGTCGCACCGGCGCTGCCACCGGGCGGCCCTGACGGACCGGGTGACGGCCCAGGCTCATCAGGCTCAGCTGGAAGCCCAGGTGATGATGATGACGGGCCGGATAAGAAGGGCAAAGGAAAGGACAAGGAGAAGATACAAGACTTTGAAGAACTTGAAGGCGCCCTGCGCCGGTTCGTGCTGGAGAAGAGAGCGCGATCAAAGCTGGCTCCGGCCAAGACATACCTGATGAACTGTCTAGGTGATATGAATGTGCTCGCGCGCGTCAATCGCGATGTGGCCCAGTCGGAACTGGACAGACTGTCCGAAGAACTTGCAGAGCTCGAGCCGGCGTATGAGAAGAAGGCAAGCACGAGAAGTGTCGTTGCAGAGAATCTGGACAAGGCCACCGAGATGACGACGACGGATGTGTACGATTACTCCCGGTCCAGGCTGTCTCAGACAATCTCTAATGTTGGCCAGGCCAACTTGGGCATTGAATATCCCGGTCTCTGGTCGGTATTTCAGTATGCGGAGGACCTCCGGTTGGCTATGCTCGAACAAATCTCGGGCTCGGTTCGACAGTGTGAAGAATATGCCAGGGAGAAGACTATCAGTGGCGTGAACAACATCAAGTCCCTCGGGCTACTGCATGTGGGTGACAGCTACCAGAATCTAACGTTCCGCGCGGATATGATGTTCCAGCGCAAAAAGGACGCCCTTGCTCGAACTGTCGACACTGACATTGAAATCTGGGACTTTTTCGATGTGGCCACTCTCTGGGAACGGCAAGAAAAGGCAGTTGGCACCGGCTTGGCCCTGACCCTTGCTGGTACGGTCGGATCTCGTGCTTTAGGAGGCATCGGCTGGGTAGACGGGGTGTTTGGCGCTGTGAAGCTGGTCGGGTCTCAAAATCTGCGCCGTCTCGCACTGCCAGCGACTGTAGCGACGGGTAAGTTGATGCTGGCCTTTGGCAATGTGTTAATGTATGGAATGCTAGCTAACCACGTACTAGTCGGACTCATCATTGCTTATGTCTTGTCGTCCATACCCAAGACTCTACCCACGCGGCTTGCTCGGAAGCTGTCAGCGACCCTGTCGTCGATGGACTACACGCACGCCAATGCGCAGCGCATCTCTGCGGAAGTGCGACGCGTGCTTCGATACCCGTCGCAACAATTGATCCTCGACCTGCAGCAGGGAGTAGAAGAATTGAAGCAGAAGAGAGACGAGTTCACCAAGACCAAGGACGAGTCTGAGGTAGCACAAAAGTACTTTGGAAACCTTGTGCGCGACACGGCTGAAATCCGGCGGCGAGTAGGGGGAGTTGACCTGGAGGGCCCCTTGCCTGGCGCGGCCGGGGCCTACATTTCGTGAGTGGGAGACCCGACAGCCTAATGGGCGGGAGGCCAGTCTGTTTCGTTTCTTCTTCACTCAGAGTTTAGCGGCATGAATTGCATAAAGTTCTTGTTTTGATACACTGTGGCCAGCCATTTATTCAGTTGAATAATGGCCAAGCTTGGTAACTACGTGTCCATGTGTAGTTAATTAGGCATTGACTTAGTCATGGACTTAGTCCCCTAGCCTAAGTTAACCATAAGTTAGTACCTTGTGTGCGGGGAGTAATTTATGGGGAGGAATCTTTCCCGCTATATAATTCCAAGCCTTGAGCTAATAATTAAGTTACAGTAATTAATACTGCTAACCAGCTTGGACTTCTCTATCCGACAGGTGTGGCATATGCACCTGCTCGTCAGAATCAAGCAAAGCACGCGACCGAGTTCCGGTATTTACAGGCACAGCACTGGATGGTTATGATTCGCAACGGGGCCTCGTGGCGGGCACGGTTCTGGCTGTAGATGATTCGCATGGCCATTATTATGACTGTTGGAGTGCTGACTTGAGAATGGCACGACAGGTTCAAAAGGACCGACCTGTTGGGGCGCTTGAACACTTGCACTCGAGGTCGTCGGAGTAGTATTATGTTAGCAATTGGTAGGAGCGGCGGGTGCCGCCCCTCCCCCGCAAGCTGAACGGTAACGGGGGTGTATTAATTACTAACATCTGGAATTTTAGCCTTTCGAACCGCCGCCGAGTCACTCTGGAGTCGTTTGCCGACCTCAGACTACTACTACTACTATTATTATTATTCACACCCAGCCTGTAGGCTAGCTAGCTTACCTGCTGAGTGTCTGCCTCACCTGTTGTTTGTGTGTGTGCGTGTGTGTTGGCCTGTGTTTGTGTGTTGTCAGTTTGTGTATAGCCTTGCCTGTGTTGCCCACACACTTGCCTCCCTGCGGCCCTTCTAACTTGACCACAACAGTGGTGGTGGTGTGTTTGCGCCAATCACTGCTGCACAATCAAGCTCGCTTATCCTCCCTCCCTCACTCCCTCTTTACCCTGCCAGTCGCCTCTCTCGGTCGTCAACAGTGCTGTTTGCAGCCATCAAACTGGCTGGCACCACAGACCGAAGAAGCTCCGCCCATGGGGGGATCTTCAACCGGATGTTTGGAGGGAAGAAGGACAAAGACGACCCCGAGTGCGCAGCCGACCAAAACTCCGCCACAAGCCCGGGCGGCTCAGCCAGCGGCGGCAAGACTGAGGAGGTGAACAACGGCGCCAACCACAAGGCCAACGACTCGTCGGCCGAGCGAAAGCGGAAAAGCAGCGGCACAGCCAAAGCGCGCGAGATTTTCACGCAGGCGAAGAACTCGCTCATCCACGGCGACAAGGACGGTCCGCAGACGCCGATGCAGAGGCTGAGCAAGACCGACCCGGCGCTGAGCGTGCCTCAGGGCACAAACAACAACTCGGCCGGCGAGTCGCATCCGACGCCCAACTCGTCCTTTAGCGTGGGTGTGACAGAGGACAGGAACAAGAAGTGCCGGCGCACAATGGAGGACACGCACTCCTACCTCTACAATTTCCTGGGCACCCCAGCCCCTGTAGTGGATTCATCCCTGTCATCCAAGAGCAGGCAGTCGCTGGACGACAAGTCAAGCCCAAAGATGGCGCCATTGGATCAGGCACGGCGCGTGGCCGAGACTGACAACGGTTACTTTGCCATCTTCGACGGCCATGCTGGCACCTTTGCAGCAGAGTGGTGTGGCAAGAAGCTGCATGTCATCCTGGAAGATCTGATGCGTAAGAACCCCAACATGCCCGTTCCCGAGCTACTCGACCAGACCTACACGGCGGCAGACAACCAACTGGAGAAGCTACCGCTCAAGAACAGCGGCTGCACGGCCATCACGGCGGTGCTGCGGTGGGAAGACCGCGTGCCAGCCAGCCACTCGGCCACGGGCTCGCAGGCAATCGCCGCCCTGGCAGCCGCGGCAAGTAAGCAGGCAGAGGCAGCCGGGCAGACCGAGGGCGATGGGGAGGCCAAGGATCGCAAGTCCCGGCCGAACTCTACAGCCTCGCTGGCGGCAGTGGCGGCAGCAATCGAAGAAGCTAAGCAGAAAGCAACACGGCAGCGAATTCTGTACACGGCGAATGTGGGCGATGCCCGAATCGTGCTGTGCCGCAATGGCAAGGCCTTACGGCTGTCATATGATCACAAGGGCGTGGACGAGAACGAGGGACGGCGAATAGCAAAAGCCGGAGGCTTGATTTTGAACAACCGAGTCAACGGCGTGCTGGCGGTGACCCGCGCACTCGGCGACTCTTACCTGAAAGACTTGGTCACCGGCCATCCTTATACAACCGAGACAGTCATTCAGCCAGATCAGGACGAATTTCTCATTCTGGCATGCGATGGGGTAAGTGGACATGCGCTCCCCCGGAACTGGACAGTACTTGACTAACCACAACTCTAGCTTTGGGACGTTTGCTCTGACCAGGAAGCGGTCGACTTTGTGCGAAACGTGCACGACGCGCAACAGGCGTCGAAGCTGCTGGTGGAACACGCGCTAGCTCGCTTCTCGACCGACAACTTGTCCGTCATGGTTGTGCGTTTCGATGCGGAGAGGCTACAACGCAACGCAATGGCCGACATCGGGGTCGAGCACGAGGGCGACAGGGAACAAGGCACAGTGAGCGAGGTGGAGATGCTGGTGGGAGAGGCACGGCAATCGGTGCTTGCCCGTGAAGGCGGCCTGCTGGACGAGGCGGAGGAGGAGCGAGACACGGGGGTCAAGAACGAGCAGGACGAGGCCGATGGCGTTCTGGCGGAGAAACACAATGGCAACGGGTCACCAACCGGCGTTGACGAGTCCAAAGCAGCCGACAAATCCAAAGAGGTTGAGGTCGAGCGTAGTCGACCGCTATCGAGCTAGCGGGATTGCAGCAACATCATCGTCAGGTCGACAGCAGCAGCAGCAGGATCAGCATGCAGCCATTGGTCCTTGAGGGTTTCATTTACGTTGTCGTTGTTGGAAAGGGGCTGTAGACAGTTCTAGGAGGGCAACGACATAGGAACTTTTTCTCTCTCTCCTTCTTTCCTTCTTCGTCCTGGTCTCCTTCTTTCCTTCTTCATCTTTGTACCTCTGTGACATCAGCGCCAAGGAGGGCAAGTTCGACCTTGAATACTGGCGAGCTACCCCAGGCAGGAGCGCAGAGAAGGGGTTCTGTCTGGCGAGAACGATGTGAAGTGCGGGGCATTCCTCTTGATATTGGTATGTCGAGCTGCGCCTGACCGATCCATTGTCCCGCCGGCTTAAACAGCCGAGTAGCAGGAAAGCATCGGACAGGCGGGAGGTGCCTATTAGCCCTTTGGCCCAAGCTCCACTCGATTAGATAACAGAGCTAATTACTCAGAATAGCTTAGGCTAGATAGGCTAGTGTAGAAATTATGATTGTGGTCGCTACTTCTGTTGTTGCTGTTGCTGTTGCTGTTGCTGCTTCTGCTGCTGCTGTTCCTGCCTCCTTTCCATCCATGTCGTTGATCTAGCCTGCTGAGCAAGCTCAATGCACATGGCCGCCAGCAGACTGGCCTCCCGGCTGGGCCCGCTGACGCACCGCCCGGGAGTGGCAGTCCCAGCTGGCCGTTTCGCTGGCTCCAGCTCCCTCCTCACCTCCTCCTCCTCCACCTCCGGCCCCTTCCGTGCTGGAGTCCGCTCCCTCTCGTTCATAACCTACCAGAGCAATGGGTGTGCCAGAGCCCGGACCGCGTCTCTGACTCGCTCACACCTCCTGAACGTGCGTCGTAGCTATGCTGATGCAGCCGCCCCTGCTCCTACCCCCGCGCCCAAGAAGAGCCGTTTCCGCTGGCTGCGCTGGATATGGCGCCTGATCTGGGTGTCAGCCCTGGGCACAACCGGCTGGTTCGCGTACGGCATCTACGAACTGCGCCATCCTGCCGACCAGGTCGACCCCGACCCGAGCAAGAAGACCCTTGTCATCCTAGGTGAGATGAATGGCCCAGGCGGCGTGTGTACACGGCTGAGCACAAACTAACTTTGGTTGTCACAGGCACTGGTTGGGGCACTGTGTCATTGTTGAAGAAGCTCGATGCGGAGAACTACAACGTCGTGGTGGTGTCGCCGCGCAACTACTTCCTCTTTACCCCTCTGCTGCCCTCGTGTACCGTCGGCACCATCGAGCACCGATCGATCATGGAGCCGATCCGGAACATCCTCCGACACAAGAAGGCGTCGGTGCGCTTCTACGAGGCTGAGGCGACCAAGATCGACTATGAGAAGCGGGTGGTGTATGCCAAGGACGATTCGGACGTCAAGGGCGACATTGTCGAGGCAGAGATCCCCTTTGACCTGCTCGTGGTCGGCGTCGGGGCCGAGAATGCCACGTTTGGCATCCCTGGAGTGCGCGAGCACAGCTGCTTCCTGAAAGAGGTGGGCGACGCACAGAAGATCCGCAAGCAGATCATGGACTGCATTGAGACGGCCGCGTTTAAGAACCAGAGCGCAGAGGAAGTCAAGCGACTGCTGCACATGGTCGTTGTCGGCGGCGGCCCTACCGGAGTCGAGTTCGCGGGCGAGCTGCAGGACTTCTTCGTCGAGGACTTGATCAAGTGGATCCCGCAGATCAAGGATCATTTCCGTGTCACGCTGGTGGAGGCGCTGCCGAATGTGTTGCCGTCCTTCTCCAAGCAGCTAATCGACTACACCGAGTCGTCCTTCAAGGAGGAGCACATTGAGATCCTCACCAAGACAATGGTCAAGAACGTGACGGACAAGTACATCGAGGCCGAGTCGACGCTGGCGGATGGTAGCAAGAAGCTCGAGCGGATTCCCTACGGGCTGCTGGTCTGGGCCACGGGCAACGCAGTGCGTCCGGTGGTCAAGGACCTGATGGCACAGATCCCGGAACAGAAAACGGCACGGCGCGGGCTGAATGTGAACGAGTACCTCCTCGTCAATGGCACGGACAACATCTGGGCTGTGGGCGACTGTGCAGTGGCCAACTACGCACCCACTGCCCAGGTTGCCGCACAGGAGGGCGCCTTCCTGGCCCGATTCTTCAACTCAAAGGCAAAGACTGACGAGATTGAGGCCGAGCTGGCCGAGCTGAGCGCCAAGCAGGCAACGGCCAAGGCAGAAGACCGCGAGCTGTTGCTGAGCGGGATTGAGCAGTGCCAGCGGCAGCTGCGCCGCACCAAGCAGGTCGGCCCTTTCCACTACAGCCACCAGGGCAGTCTGGCCTACATTGGCGCCGAGCGTGCCGTGGCCGATGTCAGCTGGTTCCAAGGCAACATTGCCAGCGGCGGCACCATGACCTATCTTTTCTGGAAGAGTGCCTATCTGAGCATGTGCTTCAGCAGTAAGTGTTTTACTCCTTTGTCGAGTGCCAAGTACTGACAACTGTCTGCGCAGGCCGCAACCGCATCCTGGTTATGCTCGACTGGGCCAAGGCCAAGTTCTTTGGCCGTGATGTGAGCCGGGAGTAGGTGGACATCATCAAGGATGATTTGTCTTGACTTTTTTTCCCTCTTATGTGTGTATGAGAGTACCAGAACCAGTTCCCAGAACCCGTACCAGCACCAGTACCACATAACTGTCATTACCGCCTTGTTTAGACTATTCCTTCAGATAGAAATGGATAATTGACCCTAATATTGAAGATACAGATATAAAGTACAAACTACCACAACCGGTTTTCAGCAACGGCGGTCTGTTTGGCCACAACAGCACGGCGTTTGACGTCCAGCTCGGCCTCGTCGGCCTTTTGTTGGGCAGTCTTATGGTACAGGCTGTGGCTGTAGCCTGGCTTGACAGTGTAGCGCAGGTATCCGCGTGTCTTCTCGTCGCGGTAGTACTCCAGCTCCTTGCGGCTGGTTGGGTCGGGGAGGCGGTATTCGAAGCCGAGGCCGGTAATGCGCTGCTCGGGGGTGTCGGCTGCCCCAGCACCAGGCGCCACGTGCAGCGCAGGCGGGATCGCAGTCGTGGTCTGGTCCCATTTAAGCGAGACGTAGGGGTGCATGCGGCCAGCACGAATGTGGCGGATGGCCAGAGGGGTGTAGTACCGCGTGGTGACGGTGCCGCCGGCGGCCTCGACGGCAGCAATGGCAGCCTGCGAGGCACGCGACACGACAACGTTGATCTTGGTGCGCAGTGCAGAGCTGCCGCGGGCCAGCAGCTTGACGCCGCCCTCCTTGACGCCGTGGATGGCACGCGACGCCGCCAGCTCCTTGAGCGTGATCGGCACCGCCGGGTTCAGCCGACCGGCGTCAATCCACGCCTGGATCCGGTCCAGGTTCACGGGCGACAGCTCGACTGCATGGTTGTTCTTGAACCCAAAGTGTCCGTGTGTGATCTCATCCGGCGTCTGTCCGCCCGTCAGGTGCGCAGGTATTTTGCCCTTGGCCTTCTGGCCCTTCTGGCCCCGTCCCGACGTCTTGCCCTTGCCGCTCGAGGGGCCTCGCCCGCGTCGGATCTTTTTCGAGTACGACGAGGGTACGTTGGACAGCGAGGCCAGGATGGAGCTGTGTCGGAAGGATGAGGGGCAGGGAGAAGGGGTTATCGGTACGGTTGATGATGACAGAGGGCCATGGCCGAACAATAGGCTGCGCAACCCGCCCAGGCTGCGCAGGCTGAAGGGTGGCGGCATTGCTGGTTGAACGACGGCCACCTAGAGTGAGTTGTTCAAGGTCTGATCTCTCTCTCTCTCTCTCAGCCATGATGGCCTTAATGGGCTGCCGTACATCTGGTCTTTGTGTCGAGCTAGTGTATTGAGCTAAACTTAATGTGTTTTGATCTGGTGCGTCGAGCTAGTGTATCGAGCTAAACTTAATGTGTTTTGATCTGGTGCGGGTCTGGGGAACAGCCAACCAGGAGAGTGGTCTGGTCCGCCGTTCCCAACGCTGATTTGGTGGATGCGCGCGTCTAAACTTGAATAAGTCAAGGGACACGGCCCAAGAGACGCTAAACTTCTAACGACGAGACAATCTACGATACAGCAGTAACATAATTTACAGGACATAAGTTCAGAATGGACGAGGAAGCGAGTGCAGCGCTGTAACTTATTTGCGGCTCGTTTGGATATTGATAAAAGAATGAGAATGGTTGGGCGGTAGCCATTAACTCCATCTCCCGCCGCCATGGGCCGCATTGAACTCAACAAGCGGCGGATCTCCATCCTCGTCGCCGCAATCGTCGCCTTCCTCATTCTCTTCCGTCCCTTTGGCTCTTCCTCCACGCCAGGGGCGCCGTTCAAGGACGATGACCTGGCTTGGGACTACCCCGAGCTCGAGCACGAGCACACCCCAGCGCCGCCCGTGCTGCCTCCCAGCAATGCCGCCCACGACGCGGTCTCTGTCGACCTTCCTGTCTCTGTCGACCCCGAGGCTGATGAGCCCGCTCCGCCCTCACCCCCGCCGGTCGAGGACCTGCACCCGATCCACACGCTGATGGACAAGGCCGACCATGCTTTCCGTGTCTATGAGGGGTCCATATCCTCCACATTCAGACAGACAGTGGACAAATACCGGAGCAAGTACGGTCGCCACCCGCCGCCCAACTTTGCCGAATGGTACAAGTTTGCGCGCAAGAAGGGCGTGTTCAATATCGACGACTTTGACCACATCATGGACGACCTGCGGCCCTTCTGGGCCATTGAGCCTGCCACCATTCGCGCCCACGCCGCGCATATATGGGGAGACGACCTAGGGCACCACGCCTCCGGAATCCATATCCGCGATGGCCAGGTGGCCAAGATCAGCGAGGGCATGTGGCGGTCTGAGGTGATGGAGCAGGTTGTCAACAACTTCGTCAGCTACCTGCCAGACATGGACATCCCCATGAACAGACAGGACCAGCCCCGTGTGGTGGTGCCGTGGGAAGACATGCAGGACCTGCTGAAGCTGGAGTATCAGGCACGAGCCATGCCGCCTGGCGCGTCTGACTCTTTCACCGCCAACCAGGCAGGCCTGCTGGATGTGACGATAGACCCGGCCGAGGATAAGTCGACGCGGCTCGACGCTGGCTGGTTTGACGCCCCTGGCCAGCGCTTTATGACCATTGCGGCGGCCGCCTGTCCACCCGAATCTCCTGCCAGGCGTAGCACGTTGGGAGACAAGGCCAATGCGCTGTACAAGGAGAAGTTGGGTGGCTTTGTCAACAATTTCAACCTCTCGACCGATCTATGCACGGTTGGCCCAGCAATCGACAATTTGCATGGCATGCTGTACTCGGCAAGCAGCATGACGGCGACGCGCACGCTGGTACCCATCTTCAGCGAGTGCAAGACCAGCGTCAACAACGACATTCTGTTCCCTGCCAACATGTACTACAAGCATGACGACCGCTACGACTACGACCCGACCGACGACGTCGACTGGCGTGACAAGGAGGACAAGATGATCTGGCGTGGAGTCACGTCTGGCGGAGTGCAAACGGTCGACACGTGGAAGACGATGCATCGCCAGCGCCTGGTGCAGCTGTTCAATGGAACACAGGTCTTGGCCGATGGCACTGAGGCCACCGTGCTCAACCAGGCCGACGCAGGGCACACGGCGACCAAAATCAACTACAAGGAGTACCCTCACTTTGAGCCCTCGGCCTTTGCCGATAACCATTCCGACATTGGCTTCGTCGAGTCTTGGGGCTGTGTGCCCGATTGCTCCTTCTATGACTCGATCTTTTCGATGAAGAACCAGACCACTCTGTCGTCTCAGTTCCTGTCCAGGTACCTGATTGATGTTGACGGCCACTCCTTCTCGGGCCGATGGCATGCCTTCCTGCAGAGCAAGAGCCTGGGCTTCAAGGCGACCATCTTCCGCGAGTGGCATGACAGCCGGCTGTTTGCGTGGAAGCACTTTATCCCCGTTGACAACCGATACGACGACCTATATGCGCTCCTGACCTACTTTGTCGGCTATAACGGACACGCTAGTAGCAAGCATGGCCTGGAACAGAGCAGCCCAGACCCCAACCCAGACCTCTACATTGCCCGGCATGAAAAGGAGGCGCAGAAGATTGCGCGCCAGAGTCGCGAGTGGGCCAAGACGGTGCTGCGGCGTGAGGACATTGAAATCTACATGTTCAGACTGTTGCTGGAATATGGCAGGATCATTGACGACAACCGCGATCGCATTGGATACTCGGGCGACGGCAGCGAGCTGGACGACTTTGACAGGGGCCAGACGGCCAAGTCGATCTGGAACTTGAACGATTGGTTGAAGGGCTCGAGTCCGAGCTCGTAGACTCTGTTATGTACCACTACCATCTAGCGCTGCAATGTTGCAAATTCTTCTCAGGTTGTGTAATGAAGATATAATATTTATATTTATCCGAATTCGGTTCATCCATCATGTGATCGGTCGTCTGCGCCTCGAAGGCCATCACGAGGTCAGACAATGACCGATCAGACGCTCATCTCTGTGCGGGCACGGAGCTGTCGCTACCCCCTCTCCTAATGTATCTAATCAGTCTTCTGCTCCTCCTCCTGGCTGTGGTCCGACCTGGCGTTGCTCTCCGAGAGCGCGGGGAACAGCCAGGTACGCGTATCTGTGTCTGCGCCGACTGAGGTTGTCTCACTGATCAGGATGATTATACTCCAGGGCAGCAAGTCTTGGGCCACAGCACTGACAGCCTGCCACCAGAGCAAGGCCATGAATCCATCATCCAGCAGACCGTCTTTGGGGAAAGTGCTGCCAGATTCCCCGGTATAAGGACAGCTGTGTCGAAGCCCAGGACACCCATCACTCCCGATGACTATAACAAGACTTGTACGCTGTTATTTCCTCCATCATACCTGCTCGGTAACATCCTCCTGCTTACGATTGCAAGTACTGCCGCTCCGCTTCGGACCTCTTCCCCTTGGCACCATCAAACCGAAAGGATGGTGGCGGCAGCAGATGCGGCTCATGGCCGACGGTCTGCCCGGGCACATGCACGAATTCTACAGGCTTGTCAAGGACGCGCCTTGGAGGGGCGGCAGCTCCGAGTACAGTCCGTTGAATGAGGCCTATACTTACTACTTTGACGGTCTGGTGCCTCTGGCGTACGGGCTCGACGACGAACGGCTCATCCAGCACCTGCTGAGGAGTCTTACCTGGCTCCTCGACCACCAGCATCACGACGGCTGGCTTGGCCCCGAGACTGATGTGCGCAGGAGGAACTTCTGGGCCCGCTATCCTCTCTTCCTGGGCTTTGCGCAGCTAGCTGAGGCCGAGCCAGGCTTTACCTCTGTTGTTGTCAAAGCCATGCACCGCTTCGTCAATCTCATGCATGAAATGCTCGTGAACGGGCATCAGGGCTATGTCTGGAAACCAGGAGACATGTTTGATGAACAATGGGGCCGGTCGCGAGCGGCTGATATGATTATAGCACTGCAGTGGCTCTACGACCACCATCCGCGTGAGAATGCCGACAAGATCCATGATTGCATGGTGTTGATGTATGAGATGGCATATGACTGGAGTTACTGGTTCAGAGACGACGTCTTTCTCAAGGACGATCTTGACAATTTCCCCGTCGAGTTGACCAACAGCCTGTACCCATACGTGCATGGGGTCAACGCCGGACAAGGACTGAAGAGCCCTGCGGTCATGCGGAGGCTCACTCACGACGACAGGCTTGCTAACAGCAGCAGGAACGGCGTCAAGTGGACATTTGACTATCATGGCAATCCATTTGGTGCTGTCATCGGCGACGAGCGAGAAGCTGGTGCCAGCCCTGTGCGAGGCACGGAGCTCTGTAGCGTGGTGGAAACGATGTACTCGCTCAGCTACCTCTATCAAGCTCTCGGTGACAGAGAGTTTGCAGATCGAGCGGAGCTTGCTGCCTACAATGCCATGCCCACCATGATTATGCCGCACTGGTGGGCTCACCAGTACGTTGCTCAGACGAACCAGCCAGCCAGCAAGGAGCTGAATCGGCCGCCCTTTTGGAATGTTGGGCCGTGGGGGCAGACCTTTGGACTGGAGCCCAATTACCCATGCTGTGCCGTGCGATTCAGCACCGGCCTGCCCAAGTATATTTCTGCTTCGTTTGTCAGAGACGGTCAAGACGGTCTGGTTCACAGTCTTCTTGGTCCGGCGGAAGTACGAACGAGGCTGCAGCCGGACAATAACAAGATCCATATCCGCTGCTCTACCAACTACCCATTCGCTAACCTTGTCGAGTACAGCATCAGAGCCAGCCAGGCCTTCCGCTTCTCTGTCCGTGTGCCAGCCTGGGCGAATCTGACCAAGTCCGGTATCGAGTTCAACCATGATGACAACCAACTTCCGCTCCATCCAGACTCCCACACCGGCCTGCACACGGTCACCATTCCTGCGGGCAGCACCACGGTTGAACTCTGGTTTGGCGCTGACATCCGAATCCAACGCCGCGCCAACGACACCATCGCCGTGCACCATGGCGCCCTCGTCTACGCCCTTGCAATCAACGGCCAATACCACTCGCGGCCACCCAGCCGCTACCCCGACGGCCAGGCCCCTCCCCAATCCCGCGACTGGACCATTCTGCCCGCCAGCCCATGGAATGTCGCCATCGACCCGTCCACGCTGAGGTTCTACCAATACGACAACCGCTACGATGACGAGTTGCCCAACCCCATCTGGAATGAGCACGCTCCGCCCGTGTCGATATCCGCCCTGGCCTGCCAGATCGACTGGACCCTGGCCGAAGGCGGCTGGGCGCCTGAACCGCCGAGGAAGGGTGCAAGGAATTGTACCGGCCCAGCCTTCCCTGTCGAGTTGAAGCCGGTGGGTAGTGCAAAGCTACATGTCGCCGAGCTGCCCACCGTCGACTTGAGTCCAGGCAGTGTGCATCTGTGGCAAGACTAAAAGCAGTTATCTCTCTACTTGTATGATTAATGAGTATGAGTATTCTACAAAGAATCATGAGCATTGAGCAGCGGAGGAATCATCATCCCACTGGAGAGACTTATTTTGGGGGGTGATAATGACGGGGTGCTGATTTTAGAGGAGGCAAGCTCCTGCTTTGGGTGCTTTGGGCGTCAACCATCACAATCCGGCCCGTTCCGTAGCCTCATTTTTGTTTCCTTGACCCTCCCTGGCATGCATATTCATTTCACAATCACACATGGGTAGCCGGGGGGAGGTGTAGTAGTGACTTCTGCTCAGCTGATTGAGCGGCTCGAGCAGACCGCTGACTGGGCGGGCGCCGCCTTTTGCAGCGTCTACCGCGCCTGTTTCAAACACCCCCATTCTGCTTTTTTTTTGCCTGAATTTGTGCTGTAAAATACGCAAGTATCAGTCCACAAGCCGAATGGCACTAGTCTGACTTTTTGACGCGCCTGCTGGTTGGCCCCCAAACTGGGACACCCCGCCCAATCAGAAGGCGCGTCCTGGCTGTCGATTTAGCCGCCCAGGCCTGTCGCCCTCCCATCTACACCTGCCCAATGGCTGTCTGTGACGGCCACAAGCAACAGCGCGGGGGGGGGGGATGTGTGTCCAAGATGTGTGGTGCGAAGGAAGAAAAAAGGTTGTTTGGTAAGAGAGTGGTATAACTTCCAAGTCATGCCCTTTTGACTCTTGTCCCCCCTCCCCTTCTCTGGCCCCCTCCCCCTTCCAAATGGCTCCTCCGTACCAGTATCCCCAAGTGCCTCGAATCTCGCACCATGAGATCTTGCTCGCGCAGCAGGAAGCGGCGGCGACGGCGGCGGCGACCGACTCTCGCTTCTCCTGGGTTGCCCAGACGCCCGCTGAGTTGAGAGGCGGCCGCTCGTGGCGCAGACAGAGTGAGGTGCCGCCAATGCCAGTGCCAGTGCTAGAGCCTGGGATAATAGAGCCGCCACCTGCTGCTCCTGTTCCTGTTGCCGGGAAAGCAGGGCAGCCCTACTATCAAACTCCTGCACCCGCATACATCCCAGACCAGCACAAGGCGAGAGTGGAAATGGTGGACACGTCAACACAGCAAAGCCAGACCCAGAGCCAGAGCCAGAGCCAGACCGAGAACGGGGAAAGCGAAGCCAAAACGCCGCCATCGTCCTCGCACATCTCGCGCTCAATCGACATCCACATCGAGCCTGACGAGAACCCGCTGTTGCAGTCGCCGAGGCGGACAGCACCCATAACAACAGCAAGAACACTTACCGCGCCGCCGCCGCCACCACCACCACCACCACCACCATCATCATCAACAACAAGGCCGCGGCGCGGAGGCACCTTCAGCCACGCGCTCTGCTCGTGCTCGCAGCCGGCAATCTGCCTCCCGACGCTGGTCTGCCCGTGCGTGACGTACGGCAAGACGCAGCACCGGCTGAACCAACGCGCGGCCCGACTGGAGAGGAAGGTTGGGGGGAGGAGGAGTAGTAGTAGTGAGAATATGCACGATGACGACAAGAACAACGATTTTAACAACAGCAGCACTGCTGCTTCCGACTACTCCTACCGCGCCATCAACGCATCCTGTCTGGTCTTTGGCCTGCTGTTGTGCTGCACCGGCGGCATCCTCACCGCCATCCAGCACACCCGCATCCGCAAGACATACGATATGAGTGCGGCTGCGGGGAATGTCGTTGACGACTGTGCGCGCGGGTGCTGCTGTTGTTGCTGTGTCCTTGCGCAGGATGAGAAGGAGGTTCGGCTGCGTGAGGGCGAGGGCGGTGGTGGTGGTGGTGGTGCTGGTTATGTCGATGTCCAGGCGATGGTTTTCCGTCCGCCCCACGCGCAGGTAAAGTGAAAAGAAACAAGGGGTCTGTGTGTGTGTGTGGGTGTGTGTGTGTGGGTGTGTGTGTGGGTGTGTGTGTGGGTGGGTGTTGTAAAAATATAAGAATGCTGGCTTGCTGGCTTGTTTGCCCTCTTGCCTTGATCAAAGAAAGAGAAATCTATCCCGTTGCATCATTAACTTGACTCGTCTTTGAGGAAAGAGAACCGCCTTCTTCGCCCTTGACGCCTCCTGGTGCTGGCGCTGGTGCTGGTGCTGGTAGCCTGGTGGTGTGTTGGTCGGGCATCGTCGTCGTCGTCGTCAAATCTGAATCTGGCTCTGGCTCTGGCTTGCGAGACGGTGTCGATTTCGATGTTATTGTCATTGTTCTTGTCTTGTTCGTCATCGTCATCGTCATCGTCATCGTCGTCTTCGTTCTGAGTGGTAGTAGGAGTGGTAGCACCACCACCAGCAGTATGCTGTCTGGACAAAATACTGCCGCTGCTGCTGCCGCTGCTGCTGCCGCTGCTGCTGCTGCGACTTCTGCCGTAGAGCGCTGGGACTCCTGGCGATGGCAACGCACGCTCATGCCGGGTCTTTATAGTCTTGGGCGAGATGGCGGACGAGGACGAGCTGGATGAGAAGCGCCGGCGGCGGCGGGGCAGGAGGATGGAATTGGGTTTCGAATTGGCATTGGCATTGGCATTGCCGTTGGAAAGGAGGTAGTAGGCAGGCGGCGATGGTGGCGGAGATGGTGGAGGCGGATCTGTTGTTCTGAGTCCGTTTGGGTGTGGGGTGGCGCTGGCGCTGGTTGTCGGGATCGTCTTGGGCGGCGCGGATGTAGCTCGTCGACGCCGAGGCAGAGGAGAAGCAAGCTCGATATGGGTGGGGTTATTGCTAGACTGCCTGGGATTCAGTTGTAGGAGGACGGTGTCGCTGTTGCGGTGCAGTGGGCCTTTCCACGGGTCGACGAAGTCGACGGGGCTGCCGGGCGGGTTGCGCATCCAGGGGGGCACGATGATGGTGTCGGTTGACGGTGTGGGCGAGGCACGGTCGGCGGCGGCGGCGGCGGCGGCGGCAGCAGCAGCAGCAGCAGCAGCCATGGCGTCGGCGGCGCCGTAGTATTCTTCCTCGGACTCGTCAATCCCGCAGGAGCAGTGGTCGGCAGGTAAGTAGCACCATGAGCAGGGCTTGCCATATACGCTGTGAAGATTGTCTTGGTAGTAGCGCCGGTAGTCGTCGTCGTCGTCGTCATCATCGATGCCGTCGTCAGGGGTGGGATCCTGCGTGGTTGGCTTTCTGCTGTCATCTGCCAGGGAGGCAAACAGCGGGTCTGCGGGTGGATGTTGGTTGTCCATGTCAGCAATGCCATCAATGTCACCGTCGCTGCGGACCAGCCGACTGGTGTAGTCTTGTGTGGTCAGCCTCGGCCACCCAGCTCGTGCCGTCTGTGCGGGTTGCGCGCGCCACCGACGCTGCGCAACCTGCTGGCGAATCTCGGCGATGCGCACGCCGATGGATTTGTCTTGGACCTTGTCGAGAAACAGCCAGGCCTTCTGGATGAGGACGTCTGTCTTGTCCAAGTCGTCGTTGAGCAAGCACACATGCATGTGGTTCAGAAGCGCCCTGATAGCGAGCGCATTTGCCATGTCCAGGACTTGGTCGAACTCTTCTTCAACGTCCCAGTCGTCGTCGTCAGAAGCGGTCCCGTTACTGGACGCTGTGCCGGCTCTGCTCTGCTCAGACATTGTGCTGGCTGCGCAATCTCCAATGAAAGAGGAAGAGGCGGACTGGGCGACGGCCGGCGTATGTACCTACACATCAGCACGTATGTACCTACACATCGGCACGTCCTGGGCCTGTGAACAAAGCGCTTATCGATCAGTGTATAGGACATGACCTTTGTGCATGCGCCGGAAGAAACCAAGTCGCAGCACAGGCCACTGGCGAGAAATGTTTCGCATGCTCTGGATGAAAGCGGAGGGAGATCAACTGCAATGCCTTTACCATTTCAAACTAACTGTGGACGCAGTGCCATCGCCCAGTCGTTTCTCCCCATGGCCTGTCTGGCCGCCAACCGAGAGCTGGATCTCCCGGATTCCCACTCCCCTCTCCTTGATCCATTGTTCGTCCTCTTCTGACGTCGGCACCCTGACAGTAATGACCGGGCCACTGCCCTGGCTTGTTGGAGTCGTCAGTTTGAACAAGACACCCTTTTTGGTGCTGTGATCTAGCGGCTGAGGCGCCTCCCCAACAAAGCTGGAGTACAGGTCAGAGTAGTGTGTCAGTTTATCAGCCGGGACAAGCACGTCCACGCCAGCAAGACCCTGGGCTTTGCTCGGATGAGTGGTAAAGTCCTCGTTATCAAACGGCACCCGAACAACCCTCGGGGTGAGATCATGGCAGAAGAAGGGCGTGTCGATTCGCCCAGTAGGGAAATAGTCGGCGGGCGGCGTGTTCTTGCCTTGGGAGTATTCCGCTCTGGTGGTTTGCCATCGGACCTGATATGTTTAGCTGGTGGCCGACAGAGGCAGCCCAGTGGCAGTTTCTGCATTCCCTACCTCGCGCCCGTCTGGCGTTTCCCTGCCACCATTCACAGGCTCGGACAGCCTGACGCCCAGGCCACCATCGCCGCCCGATCTACTCAAATTCGCCTGCACGGCCGTGTACGTCTTCTGCGCATCAAAGGGCCGCAGCGTCGTCAGTGCAAAGTCAATCAGTCCAGGGGGTTTGTCAGCCCAGTGGGCAAAGTCCACAGGCTTGGAGACCCATGAGAAGAGCTCGAGATAGGTGCCATCGCTGAAGACAACGAGCTTGTTCCTGCTGGAGCCGCCCTTGTGGGTGCCGCCCTCCACGATGCGAAAGTTGTCACTGAGCCAGGACGGCAGAGTGTCGAAGTCCTTGGGGTCGATCAGCAGGACAACATGGTCGTGGCAACAGTACGAGACTTGGGCCATGGTGTTGATTGCACAGACGTCGACTGAAATTTGAAGCTCAGCGCAGTGACCAATAAAACGAGCCAAGCGCGGATGGCGAAGACAAGATGTGACTCAGAGATTAGCTTACTGTTATTTTAAGGATGACAGCAGATCAGTTGCCGATCACCAAGCTCACTGCCCGTCTCTCATTGCATGGGGAGATTTACTTTTCGCCTACTGTTCCACCATTCTGTGGCAGATGGCGATGGCGATGGCGATGGCGGTTACAAAGTCACATTCGACTGGTGGCACCTTGGGTTAGCAGGGGCGTTGCTTATTTAGCTACAACCTGTTCTGGATAATGACAGGGGCGCGGCATTGGGCAAGTCTGAAGTTGCAGTGACGAAGGCGGCGTCAGAAGCTATACTTGTTATCATTATTAAGCGACACTTATGCTCGATCTGTGTGCACGTGATGGGCGAAAACCTTGCTAGGTGGAGAGTCACACGATGCGCTATGATTGGCTGTTGTAAATAGAGGGGCAACGGTCCCAGCGCCACCATGCAAAGCCCCTCCTAGTGCTCGCCTCAATGCTCCAGAGGCGGGTTGGAGGCGGGTTGGAGGCGGGTTGGAGGCGGGTTGGGGGCGGGTTGGGGGCGGGTCATGCTCCTATGCACAAAGCTGGCTGTACGCGTTGCTGCAGTTGAGAATTCTCTTTCTGCGCCTGCCGATGGCACCCTTGCGTAGACGGTTGTTGTGCCTCCTGCTTGGCTGCGCACAATACGAAGGTGTGATCACGCAGCTAAATCACGTGTACGTTGGTACCTGATCGTCACTGAACTTACCGAGCGAGAGGATACAACAGTCCTGCGCAATGGGAGCGAGATTATCTGCTGTCCAAAGTTGGGGAATTTCCAGCACAGGCCAATAATAGGCGCAAGAATCGAGTGATTGTTTTGACGGAGGTTCGACCAAAGCACGTCGGTGCCAGCCTCATCTCCGACCTGCCAATAGGCGATGGCGGTTTCGCCCGTATAGAAGCTCACTAATCCAGGAGATCAACCCACGAGGACGGAACCCCAGGAAAGGGGTGTGCCTGAAATTGATCGTTCCTGCTGCGCAGCCCTCTTGGCGATCTTGGCAGCCGCTAGCCCTGATCCGGCCTTGCCACCTCGCCCGTCGTGTGCTTCCTCCCACCAAAGCGGCATGGCCACGCCATTTCCCTACCACCCAGGAGGCCTGGCGTTGGCTGCCAAGAGCCCGGCCAGGACTGCTGCTGCACTGTGAGCAATCAACAACCTTCTTCTCCACTAGGCCGTTGAAGCCGTGCCTGTCTTCCTCCGCACCAACAAGTTGTCTCCCTGCTCGGCTCGCACAGGGGTCTCCAGCCCCGAGATGAGGCTTCGCAGCCCTCGAACCAGTCAGTGCTGACAGGGGATGGTGCTAGTGTCAGACTGGTTGTTGCCTCGACTGAAAGCGGCAAAGACAAGAGGCTAGGCAAGTGGAAATTGGCTATCGACGGCTAGTCCACCATCGGCATGATCAAGCCTCCTTGTTGAGTGAGTGACCCAACTCGGGAGGTCATTTAAGATCTGCTCGTGTTCCTGTGCCTCCCGATTTTTCTTTCCATCAGTCTTTCGCTGCTTAAACGGTATACCTGCTCTCGTTCCAACTACAGTCATTCGCTTCTACAGCAGCCCCCCCTCAAAAAAACCAACATAATGAAGTATACCGTTGCTCTCTCCTTCGCGGCCCTTGCCGTCGCTGCCCCTGGCAAGTGGAACGACTGGTCGGGTGAGTAGTTGTTTGGGGAACATAACAGGGATATCTACTAACAATGCCCAAGACGCTTCCCTGGAGTCGTCCTCCGTCGTCGAGTCGACCACCACCCCAGTTGCTGAGTCGACTACTCCTGCTCCTGAGCCGTCGACATGGGCTGCCTGGTCCTCCGAGCCTGTCGTGGAGACCACCACCGCCCCTGCCCCAGAGACCTCTGCTCCCGCTCCTGAGCCTACGACCTCATCCTGGGCAGTCTGGTCCTCTGAGCCCGTTGTGGAGACCTCCGTCCCCCCGGCACCCGAGACCTCTGCTCCTGCCCCGGAGCCGTCGACCTGGGCTGTCTGGTCGTCGGAGCCGGTCGTGGAGACCACTGCTCCCCCAGCTCCCGAGACCTCTGCTCCCCCAGCTCCCGAGACCTCTGCTCCTGCTCCGGAGCCATCCACATGGGCCGTGTGGTCATCTGAGCCCGTCCCAGTGACGTCTGTTCCCCCGGCTCCTGAGACCTCCGTTCCTCCCGCTCCAGTCACCTCTTCTGCTCCTCCCCCAGCTGTTGCCACCTCCAGCTGGGCTCCGTGGGGCTCGGCCAACGTCACCTCCGTCTGGGTAAGGCGCCAGTATTTGGAGGTCACTGAACCATGCTAACGTTTGTCAGGTCGGCTCCTCCGCCCCCGTCACCACACCCGCTCCTAGCGCCAACTCCACCAGCGTTCCTGTTGAGGCTGCTTCGACCACCACCAGCTCCAGCACCTGGACCTACACCGGTGCTGCTGACAAGAACGCCCTGGGCGCTGGTGCTTTCGCTCTTGCTGGTCTCGCCCTGATGCTGTAAGCGGTGCCTAATTAGGATCTGAAGGTGATAGACAGGTGCAAGATTTGGTTTCTACTTAGCGCGCACGTTATAAATAATAGGGACCTGTCCAAGTGGACGAAGTCATAAAGACGACGTACATAGACAAGCCTGTATACAAGCCCTTTTCTTCGTTCCCTTGCTTTGGACCGCCTACGCAAGAAACTACCCAATGATAGCAACCAAGTTATTCCCTCTTTCGGCGCTGTTCACACTCCCCCCAATGAGATTGGGAACCATACTTGTGTGCCTTTTAGCGAGCTGCCTTCCCCTTCCCGCTGGTTTCTGATCCTGCCTGGGAGTGGAAGACAAGCCCTCTCCGTTCTGCCCGCGCCCCTCGACATCTACTCGTACACACTTTCCTTGCGAGGCGCTGTTACCCTTTCTTTGGTCTTGGCCTCTTGGCACGCATTCTCATTGTTAAGATCAAAGACGAGCAGCGTCTTATTGCCCTTTTTCGACGCCTATCCGTCGTGCAAGGCGATCCAAACTGGAGATGTCGTACCTGGGTTGCAAGCGCACTTGCCGAGATTGCGAGGGATGGCATGTGCGTTGGCACTGCTGAGCTGAAGATCGAGGCGGCTTCGAGGCAATACGTAGCCGACAAGACTGCTAGTGGCCGATATGGGTTTGATGCAGATATGACAAAACCAAAGCCAACCTGGGACATGGTCAAGAATAATAATAATTCAATTGATGTCTATGTGTGCCCTGGTCAAGAATAAAGAAATTGTACCGTAGGAGCTAGTTGGTTCGTGATATCGTAGGAGAACGATTGTTGACCCGAAGGTGTTCGAATGCGATGTTGTCGGAGGTGTTTCATTCTCTAGTCATGTTATGACAAGCAGGACGAATGCCCTCTTGGTATCAAGGCGCATTCAGCATTCGCCCCACCATTTGTTGCGAACTTGTTCCATCTTGAATTCTTCAGATCGTGGTCGGTTGAGAAACTGGTCAAGCCTGTGCTGCCATCCTGTTCTTGTAATGTTGCTAAACCAGGCTGATGTATATTCCTAATAATGAGGATACTATCCTGAGAACTCCCAGTCAATGATTCTAACCACATTGCCCTTGCGAATAAGAATGTTGAATAGATTGAGATCACCATGAGTGAAAACTGGCTGAGGCCATAGCCTATCTTGTAGACTCATCATGTCCTGGATGTCATCCCAATCTTGATCCTTCTCCCGATCCTGGAGGTCCTTAGGCCTCAGGTCTTGTCTGAGCCAAAAATGAAAGTCTTGGATTGTCTTGAAGGGACCAAAGTGTGGATTCCCCTGAGATATGCGAGAATCATACAGAGACCCACCAAAGCAGCTTTCTACCCCTGTGCCTGGAGGAGGGGTTAGGGCGCGTAACTCCTGGAGGATCTTTCTCAACTGTGAAAAGACACCCTCAAGTGATTCTTTAGACATGGTCTTCAAGGCTTTTAGTAGCTCTTTGCCTTGGATCCTTTCCATAACAATGTATGCTCTGTTTGTGTGTAGAAAAGAGCAATAGACCCTCCTGAACCATGCCAAGAAAACCAGTCACATGACCACACACTTTTGGACTATCACTTATCTAATGGAGGACTGGGTATACCTGAGTAGTCAGAATTGTAGATGTTACCTTGTGTGCCAGTAGACACAATAGCAGAAATCACCATAGCTGATCAGTGCCTAACTGATCTATCTATTGATGTAGCTGTGGCCTGCACTTCTTACAGGCTTTATGCAAATGTGCCGCCAAAACTTGAGATCAAAGCAATTTCAACCATCAGCACTGTGGACCTTCAACCCAAGCAGAAAGTTCCTGACATTATCAGGTCCGCCAAACGTCGGATGGTAGTAGGTGCTCCATTGTCGCTAACAGTGTCCATTTAATCTAAGGAGGCGAATGTTTTCCCGCCCATGTGCTCTCGTCGCCCTCGTGATTGGCTGTCACCGTGTTCTACAAACAGAGACAGAAGAAAACAGAATCTTCAGGTACTCCGTGCCTCACCCATTGGCTATCGACCAGACCGGGCCAAACAGCAGTAGTCGATGCATAGATGTATATAACGGACAATGGCACCCGCCAGCTCTTGGAGCAAGACCAGAAGTAGCTTCAAGATGAAGGTGATTGCAACGTTGGCAACAGTGTTGTATGTGCCCAACTCAACCTGCTCTGGGCAGCGAGTAACGTGTCTCTAGGTCGCTGTCCTTGACGGCCACGCGCGCGCAGTCCTGCGACTCTGTCGAGGACGGGTACCAGTGTGAGCCCAACATCTCCCACTTCTGGGGCCAGTATTCGGCCTTCTTCTCCGTGCCGTCGGAGATTTCAGCAGACGTCCCAGCCAACTGCGAGATCACGTTTGCTCAGATCCTGTCCCGCCACGGAGCGCGTGACCCGACCTCGTCCAAGACGGAGCTGTACAATGAAACCATCATCGCGCTCAAGGCCAACGTGAGCAGCAGCGCCTTGACGGGCAAGTACGCCTTCCTGGCCGACTACGAGTACGACCTGGGCGCCGATCTGCTGTCGACGTTTGGCCAGCAGCAGCTGATCAACTCGGGCATCAAGTTCTACAACCGGTATGCTGGCCTGGCCGCAACCACGACGCCGTTTGTGCGTGCCGGAGCGCAGACGCGCGTTGTCGAGTCCGCCCTCAACTGGACCCAGGGCTTCCACGCCGCCCGCACGGCCGCCGGCAATGCCGACCCCGACTTCCCCTACTCGGTGCTCGAGATCAGCGAGGAGGACGGGCAGAACAACACGCTCAACCACGCGGTGTGCACCAACTTCGAGGACGACGACCAGTACTACGCCAGCATCAACGAGAATGCGCAGGAAACGTTTGCCGCCACGTTTGTGCCCGCCATCCTGGCCCGCCTCGAGGCCGACCTGCCCGGCGTCGAGCTGACCACGACCGATGTCATCAGCCTGATGGAGCTGTGCCCCTTCAACACCGTCGCCTCCGACACGGGCGCCATCAGCCCCTTCTGCCGCCTCTTCACCGAGCAGGAGTGGCACTCGTACAACTACTACCAGAACGTCAACAAGTACTACGGCTACGGCGCCGGCAACCCGCTCGGCCCCACCCAGGGCGTCGGCTGGACCAACGAGCTCATCGCCCGCCTGACCGACCAGCCCGTCGACGACCACACCAGCACCAACACCACCCTCGACAGCAACCCGGACACCTTCCCCCTCGGCCGCAAGCTGTACGCCGACTTCAGCCACGACAACGACATGATGGCCATCTTCTTCGCCCTCGGCCTGTACAACAACACGCCCGTCCTGAGCAACACCACCATCGTCGAGGCCGAGCAGGCCGGTGGCTACAGCACCAGCTGGCTCGTTCCCTTTGGCGCCAGAATGTATGTTGAGAAGATGGCTTGCGCCGCCCCTGCCTTTGGTGCCGGCCCTCGTGATGGTGCTCATGGCAAGTTTGGCCGCTCCAACGCCTGGAATGCGTGGAATCCTTGGGCTGGGGCCAATGCTCCCTCATCCTCGTCGCCCCAAGAGTTGGTCCGAGTCATTGTCAACGACCGGGTCATCCCGCTCATCGGCTGCGGTGCCGATCATCTCGGCAGATGCACGGTCGACTCCTTTGTCGAGAGCTTGAGCTTCGCCCGAAGTGGTGGACACTGGGACGAGTGCTTCAGCTGATTGATTACGTTCTGTATATACATGCTGCGTATACACGTATGGTGTCAAAAGTAATAAGCTAATGATGATATCTACTTCTCGTTCAAAGTAATAAGCTAATGATGATATCTACTTCTCGTTCAAAGTAATAAGCTAATGATGATCATCTACTTCCACAAAGCAATAAGCTAATGATGATCATCTACTTCTCGTTCACAAAGTGATTGATCAGGGTGCCCACGCCGCCGCTGACCTCGACGCTAAACACATCGCCCTCCCTCAGACTGACCTTGGGCTTGCGCGTAAATCCGACGCCAAAGGGTGTGCCGGTAACAATCAAGGTCCCCGCAGGCAGCGTCTGGCCCTGGCTCAGATACTCAATCAGCTGGGGGATGGAGAAGATCAAATCATGCAAGCCACTCGTCTGCATAACCTTGCCATTCAGGACACCCCTGAGCTGCAACGCGGCCGGGTCGGGGACCTGGTCACGATGCAGCAGCACGGGGCCGATCGGGCAGGCGCCGTCAAACGACTTGCTCCACGACCACTGCCCGCCACCCCCCTGCAGCTGGCTCGTGCGCGAGCTCACATCGTTGACAGCCGTGTAGCCGAGCACATAGTCAAACGCATCCGCCGCCTTGACATTCCTCGCCTCCTTGCCCAGCACCACGCCCAGCTCAGCCTCGTAGTCGGCGCAGTCGTCCACCTGGCTCAGCTTCGGGATCACCACCTCCCCGGGCCCCGTCAGGCTCTGCGCCGGCTTGAAGAACACCGCGGGCGTGTCCGGGATCGGGAACCCGCTCTCCTCCGCGTGCGCCCGGTAGTTGAGCCCGATGCAGCGGATCGTGCCCACCTCTGCCTGCGACAGCGGCGCCAGCAGCCTGCCAATCGACTCCGTCCGCGTACGGTCCGTGATCGTGCCCGGGTTCAGCACCGACGTGCCCGAGAAGATGTGGCACCGCACCTCTTCGCCAGCGTGCACTGCCCGTCCGACGTCGACGTCGGCCGACACTGGCTGGCCCAGCAGAATCGATGATGCTGATGATGATGATCCCGGCGAGGATTTTGGCTGGAAGCGGACGAGTCCTATTTGTTTCCCAACAGAATAAAACTTAAGTTTCCCATCATGGATATAGCAGGCAATCCCTGTAATGATAGGTATTGTTTGATTCCGACCTACTTTGAAATGCCATTCTCGACGCTCTTGATACCATACTCTCTGACTTATCACCTCTTTTCGTGTGCTGGAGGAGCAAGGAGAGGAGAAGAAGATGACATTGAATTAAAATGAGAGCTAATGTACTCGTTCTGCAATGATGAAGCAACTCATCTTCGATTGGTTCTGTATAAGTTCTGTTCTGACTAATTATTATAAAATGCTGATCGATTACACGTCCACGTGGACGTTCTTGCCGGGCTCGGCGCGTACCGTGCCTTCCTGTTGTGGTTGAGCTGAGAAGGAGCAGTGAAGCGCAAAGGCAAAAGCAAAGGCAAAGGGCAAGAGCGACCATGTGACAAGAGCAGTGACAGTGACAGAGACAGAGACGACCGAAGAGAATTGAATCAACCGACTCACTCCTTCCCTTCTTCCTATCATAGGTGCCATGTTGATGAAACTAACTGATCTCACGTCGTCGGCATGAGCTTCCTCCGCGGTCTCCGCGACCAGGCCCATGAATGGACGCAACGCAATATTCTAAACCATCATCGTAACCCATCGAATCCATCGTGCGGTGGTAGTGGTGGTGGCGGACCAGGAAGACGACAATACAACCTGCAGCCGCATGATCTGCGCTTTGAGGTCGGTCACACACACACACACACACACACAGCCATTGCCGCTGACTCTGGGCCCCGGACAGCCGTATCCAATTGATACCAAAGGCGAAACACGGGCATTGACCCAAGATTCCATCGCCTGCGTTGAAGAGCTTGGCGACGTGTGCAGCGCGAGCACCTGGGTCAAGCGAGACCTGGGCTTCGCCGGCCAGATTGGCAGCCACATTCTCCTGAGCTACGGCGACACGCTGTACACGGACGAGCATGGCAGCGATGAGTTCCGCGGCATGACCAGCGACTCGGTCGCACTGGCGACTCGTGATCCCTTGGTCGTCTTGGACACCGACCTCGACGACCGTGGCTATCCCAACCAGGCCTGTCCCCTGATGCCTGACTGTGGCGAGGATGTGGCTGAGCATGCCCTGGGGATCACCAACGTTGTTGAGACTGAGCCTGGGAGAGGTAAGTAAGATTGATGCTGGGAGATTCTACTGATAGGTTTTTTTTTTGTTTTGTGCGTAGGCATTGTGTACTTTTTGCTTAATCACCGCGCCCGAGGGGTTAATACCATCAAAGGTGCGGGGGTTGCGACCGTTTGCCTGCCCGATACTTCCCCCCCGCGTGCAAGGATTGAACGAGTGGCTCGGTACTGGTGGGACGGCGAAACGGAGCCGTGGTGGGGAGATGTTGGTGCTATCCGCTGGAAGGATCACATCTACTCATACGGCCACGCCAAAGACAGTCCCTTTGTCTATGCCGCTCGCGTCCGATGGGATGAGGCCACCAAGCTCGACGCATACGAATACTGGAATGGCCAGAACTGGCAGAAGGAACGACCAAAGACGAAAGAATGGGGCAATGACCAGCGCGTTTTCTGGATGGTCAATCAAGGACAGGTCATCTATTCTAACTATTTCAAGTCCTTCTTGTTTGTCTATAGTGGTCTGTTATGCTCAAGGCGCCCGCCCACACCTACCCGACACGGTTGTACTAATTCTATATCTATATATATCTCCCTGCAGACAACTTCTGGAACAGCAAAATCCAGGTGGTCACCGCGCCCTCGCCAGAAGGTCCATTCACGACCCAGCCAGTCTTGCTGTACCAGGCCAAGCCCATGACCGAAGGCAGTACAACCTATGCAGCAGTCCCGCACCCCTACTTTGACTGCAGTGGCAAGACCCTGGTCATCACCTTTACGAACCACCCGAACACGATCCAGGCAATTCGTGTGGTATGATCCATGTATTATTAATCGAAGGCTGTGTGTGTGCGCGCTGACAGTCTGACAGACATTCAAGTAGACTGACCGCGGCCTGGGACTGGAGAAATTGCAAAGATAATGCAGAGGGTAGCCTCTGACCAGATAGCAAATCTGCTCCTTGGACCAGATCAACCAACTTACTCAGACCTCTTTTGTATCTTGGGCAGCAAGAGCCAGCTAATGGACATGACTGCGAATGAGAATAAGACGATCGGGTGAAGCACAACGGTACTCAGTTTCTGCGCCATCAGACCCGTGAGGAAGGGAATAAAGGCGCCGCCAGAACTTCCCATAGACGTGACCAACGACAGGCCGGTGATCTGGATGTCGTTTGGCCACAGCTTCGAAAACACTGCTGTCGCACAGGGATAGACGGGGCCCAGGAAGAGGCCGACGAGACTGACGGCCACGGCATTGGAGATGACGTTGGGGATGGCCCAGACCAGAGCCTGGAAGACGGCCGCGCCCATGACGAGCACGACGACCGCTCGCTTCTCGCCCATTTTATACGCCAGGGGCGTCAGCACAAAGCGGCCCAGCGTGATGCCGCCCCAGAAACCGGCTGAAGAAGAGACATGGTCAGTAACTTGATGTCCCCTCGCCATCGCTTGTCTCTGAAAAAGAGAGGATAAAAAGAGAAAGAAACTCACCAGTTACATTTCCGACTTTTGAAGGCGCGCCGCCCCGGTGTTGGATAAGGTAGGAGATCACCCAGCCGCTGATAGCAACCTCACTGCCTTGATAGAAACTAGTGTCACGGGTCAGGAGATGATGATAGCAGGGGAGTTGGGGTACCTACAAGATGAATAACGCGCCAAGCAGGGTGGTCTTGTCTTTCAAGGATTTCATCAGCAGAGGCTTCTTCTTGGTCGACTGGCCTTGTTGGCGGGATGCGGTGCGCTCGAGCACGGTGAGGAGCTGGACGGGAGCTTCCTGCTCAAAGCCGCGGTACGCCCAGCCTAGGCAGGGGATAGAGATGGCCGCGGTGCCGAGCGAGATGATGTAGAAGCGCGACCATGGAGCGCCATGGGATACGATCGCGGTCGCGATCAGAGGTGAGACGACTCCGCCGATCTATGATGAGCACAGGTGAGACGAAGAAAGAAGAAAGAAAAAGAAGAAAAGGCTTCCTTCCTTACCCCATAGATTCCATGGCAACAGCCGAGCAGGACAGTGCCGTTCATGAGGTTTACAATCCAAGAGTTGGTTACTGAAAGGAAGATGGCAAAGGCGAAGCCCTGGAAGAGAAAGGCCAGGACGACGACGGGGAAGGGGGGGGTGAAGATGAGGGTAAGATAGCAAATGGTCGAAAACACCTGTGACAACATGAAGAGCCGAGAACGGCCCAGCCTGGCATCCAGCATGCTGACCAGAGGCGCCGCGGCGACGTATCCCAACGCATATGTGATGAAGAGCAACGAGACAATCGCATAGCCGATGTTGTAGTCCTTTTCGATGTACGGGATCAGAGCACCGGTCTGCAGAGGATGAAATCAGACTCAAGTCTTTTCTGAACTTGTTATGAACGAGCCGAGTGAGGGTATGATCCAGAGGCGGCGCAGGCAGCAGCAGCACTCACAGCAGCATCATTCATCCCCATCAGCAGGAAGATGATGGACGACGATCCAACCCGCCATTTGTTCCGCGGAGGACTGGTCAGTGAATTCACCAGGGCGTCCACTGCCATCGGCTGCGTTGGCGTGGCGGGCTGACTGGCCTCGAGGTCCCTGGGTGTGGCAGCCGGCTCGGAGACATCATGGTCGGTATGATCAGGGCCCCTGAGGCGCTCTCCCCATTGAAGCTGGTCTAGCTCGAAAGGAGCCGGGGTGACGTGGATGGGCTTTGGAGTGGCCAGCGGGGAAGAGGCAGAAGCAGATTGGAGCCGGTCACCGCTCTCATGCTCAATGAAGGCGCCAAAGGCCTTGTTGGACAGCATTATGGAGGTTGAATGTGGTGTATACGAGGTATTAATACCTCACCCTGGGAGTAAAATGGGAGTAAAAGGGGGGGGGAGGATATAGGTGAATCCGGTACGAGGATGGAAAGCCACACAGTTGTTGGCCTTGCCCAGGCGAGGAAGCGTAGGAGAGAGTAGATGCATCTTCCCGCGTCGCACTGCTCATAATAACAATATTAACCACCCACCATCTGACCAGCAAAGCAAGCGAGTCCTGAATTTTCGACACTACTACTTACTGCCTGTGCGGACCGCCTGCCGAATTGGGAGGGCCCGCCCGGTGCCAAGCCCCACCCACTTACCAGCAAATTTGTTCGGCCCGATCTCTGCTGTCGGACATGCGCTTCATCCATTCTCACTCAGTCTGTAGATATTGGTTGTTGTCACACCACACGGTACATAGCCCGTGCCGCCCGTGTTGAAATCCCGCCACTATCCACTATGGGTCCTCCTCGACGCCGACTGCAGGAAACAGTCGAAGAGACTCTCACACCGCCCGATGTGCTCCAGCAAGGGCAGTCCATCGCACGAGTTGTGGGCGCGGCGGGCAAAAATCTCTACAATGTCGAATTGCCGTCTTCAGCAAAGGCCCTGGTTGAACTCGAGGCCAAGTTCCGTTCCACCATCTGGCTGAAGCGGGGTGGCTTTGTGGTCATCGACACCACCACTCTGGCAGACCGTGATAACAAGATCGACGGTGAGATTGTCAACGTCGTGCGTGACGAGAAGCAATGGAGGAAGGCTCCATTCTGGCCCAAGGAATTCGTCAAGAAAGCTGTGCGTGTTGATGACGACGACGACGACGACTCTGTGGTCGGAAAATTGCCGCCGTCCGATGACGAGGATTAGTTGAGGCAAGTCGTCTTCTTTTGTCAGGCTTCCACCTGCCTCTCATTATGTCTTGATCTCGGGTCTGCGGCGACCCTCTTCGACTTGGGGCGCGATGAGAATCGACCAGACCTGGAGAGCTAGCTCGGTGACTACTGCCACTGAACTGAGACTGGTACTGGGGAAGACCAGCCAGGCCATCTCTTGCACAGCACAGTTGACCAGTGTCCACACCCAGCCGCGGCCAGCTCTCCAGAGGAGATACGGTGTTGCCCAGCCCAAGTAGGCATAAAACTGGTAATGAAGACTCCGAGCACATAGCAGACCGACGACCATGCTCCCCAGCACCGCATCCATTACCACAGTTGGCGTCACGCGCTGACTGGCAATACGCCGCTCGCTCTCGCTGAAGCCGAAGATGCACTTCTGGACGAACTGGGGGATGTTGTCACTGCTCAGCTTTACCCATCTAGTCTGAGCAAAGACCAGCAACAGGCTCAGATGGACGACCAACAGGGCAACGGCAAACTGCTTGCTCAGGAAGATCTCCTCTCCGACAAACCTATAGTTGACAGTCCACTTGAAAAGAAAGACTCTGCCAAAGTCAAAAGCCTGGCGCAGATACATCCAAGCATCAGTCTGCATGAACGGCGCCCCGATCAGCGCCTGGAATAGCACGACGCCAACTCCAGCCGTGAGCGCGTTCGCAAAGCCAGCCCCATGGACAAGCACAAACGCGAGCCCGGGGGCGACGAGCAACAGCGTCATCTTGACACCCAACCCCACCCCCCACACCAGCGCCCCGGCCGTCCACCTCCTCGCCTGCAGCAAGTAAACGGCGAGCCAGAGAAAGAAGGCAGCCCAGCAATCATTAAACATGCGCAGCACAAAGAGACTGTGCAGCCGCTTGCTCAAGACCAGCGGCAGCAGCAGCCACGGCGGGGCATTAGCGCGCCGGTAGCATGCAAACACCACGGCCAGCGTAGCCAGATAGAGCAGCGCAAACAAAATCTGTCCTCGTAATATGTCCCGCCCTTGCTCCGTCACCGCGTAGAGCCCGCTGTAGATGTACACGTGCATGGCCGGATACACACACGGGCCCGTCGGTCCCGTCAGCTTCGCATACTGCCGCTCCCCGCCCAGGAAGACGCCGACCTGCGTCATGTACGTCGCCCAGTCGATCTCCGTGTACGCCACCTTGGCAATGATGGCGCCGCACAGCACCGCTTCCACCCCGACCAGCGCCACGCCGGCCAAGCTCGTCCACCGTGGGTTCGTAGCCAGGTCGACTGCATGCCGCGCGAGCTGCCGCACGCTGAGCTGGGGGAGCATTTGGGTGGCGTTCGACCTGGGAAGGAGGGGGGGGGGACCGCAGAGAGGGAGAGAGGAGAGAGAGAGGCGGCGGCGAGAAGAGACGGGCAGGCGATTGGGACTGATGCTCCCAATCAACGTGCAAAGCGCATCCGTCAAGGAAGAGAAGGAAGGCGATGAGGGAGGAAAGGAGGGAGGAATAGAAAAGAGAGAGAGGGGGGAGGGAAGTGTCGCCCCACTGGGTAAATTAACCACAGTGGTACGTGCTGAGGCAGTAACTCATCGAACATTCTTGTATGAGAAGGAAAAAAGTCTACGCGTGAGGAGCAGGCCGAACAAGGGTGTTAGAGCACTGTGGCCTTGAATTCTTTCCTCGGCTGTTTATTCTCATTTCAATCATGCTTCGTGTGTCACTGTGTCACTGGCTGACGCTTGACGCTGCTCCGAATCTGGATGGCACTGGCTACAGACACAGATCATCTCTATCCTGCTCATTCGCTGTCTTTCGTCACCAGCGCGTTGAGACCGGGTCGGGATTCACCTCCCATCCCTCATCGTTTGGCACCGAGTACTTGACAGTTCCATCCTCCAGCTGACCGCTGGTTCCAATCAGGCCCGCACTGACTTCTCGCAGCAGCTGGTTGTAATTGGTGGTGTTTCGAGCATTGCACTTCTTCGAGCCTGATTCCATGTGGCTCATTAGCGCCGTGGTGGTCTTGAAATGTCGCAGGCAAGAAGGGCAAATCACATGGCTGGCAGCATGGGCTGGACCCTGCAGGTGTGAACGGAAATGCTCGGCGGTCGTGTACCTCCCTTGGCATTTGATACCGGGGCAGGAGTAGCACCTCAACATGGGGTCCCAGAACTGGTCAAGATCGAGTCGAGAGATCCGTGGCTGTGGACGCGTAGTGATGTGTGCATTTCGTTCTGGGAATCTTGGAGCTGCTGGAGGGACAGACTCTAGTTGAGAAGCGAGATCCGACTGTTTGCGACCCTGGACCTGGCTGCCGATGGCTGGAAAAGAGACTTCGGAGAGCTCGTCGTACTTGCTGCCGGTTCCCTGGACCAAGTCAGTAGGGGAGCTGACTCTCTCCTGCACTGGGAAGAGGTGTCCAGGGCCGTCGTGCTGTTTCCAGACAGAGGCTTGGTTCAAGGAGACGGCAGAAAAGCTTTCCAGGAGATCGCTCGGATGGTGCGAGGAGGTGCTGGGATGACTCTTCTGGTTTGCTTGCAAAGGTGGAAACTCGGTCAGCACCTGTGACTGAGGCGAGTTCATGAGCGAAGCCCCATCCACGGCCGGTGACCGTCCTTCGATACCAAGTCCGTTGATCTGCAAGAGCGAGACACCGCCATGGGCACTGCCGGATCCAATCGAGGATGTACTCTTAATGCTCGAGAGCATGGTAGATCTGCGCTCAGGTGGAGCATCTAGTGCCTGCACGAAGGCGTCTTTCATCACCGAACGCTCTGCTCGCTCACTCTCGAAATCCCTCCGGCGGATGACACGGCACTGATCTTTCTCAATATGCTGCATCAGACTGGCAGCTCGGGTGAAGTTCATTCCGCAACCGCGGCACGGCAGGCGTTGGGATGACGCGTGAGACTACAGATCATTAGCCCTTGGTCCCATTACTGGATGCTTCTGCGTACGATTTCGACGTGTCTGTCTCGACCAGACGCGCTTTTGAACTGCTCCTTCATTAGCATGCTGTAAGGGCAAACAGGGAGCCAGGGCAGATACCTCCATGCCACACGAAGGACAGACAGCTGAGATCAACGTCAGTAGGCCCGCGCAACCAGCCAGAGGGAGCAGACTTACTGTGCCTCGGGCTCAGGATTTGATGGATCATGTACTCCGTGTCGTTTTCACAGTCCTCGTCGCACTTCTGGCAGTAGAAGTGGTCGGGATCATTCTTCTTGTGTCTGATCATCTCCTTTTCCGTCGCGAAGTAGAAGTTACAGCCCTCGTACGTGCACTTGACACGCTCGGAGGCCTCGCTTGCCACCCCTTCCGAGGCCTCCTTACCGAGATGAGAATTCTCCCAGGCGTCCATGCTGAAACGAGACTTTATGATCCGACGTACGACGATGATATTGAGAGTATTTGGGATGAGTCAACTAGTCACAAGAGAGATGAAAGAGTTGGCAACCATTCAGCCAGAGGTATATTTAAGATGTGCCTGCCAAGCCAGTCCGCCACCGGATCACTGGTATACTCCAGATGTGTGTGAACGGCCAGGAGCAACCAGTGAGCAGGTGTTTCAGCAAGAAGCCTCTAGGCTCAAAGTCAGGACAGGGAATGAGAGCTTGCTACAGTTGAGGAATAAGTCTGAGGTCAACAAGAAATGAGGGATGTCTTGGCGAGGCGGGGAGCCGCACCGAAGCAAACATGCCAAGATTATTGCTACACCAAATGTCATGACACTTACGAAATTCAGCTCTAGTGTATATATGGCTAGCTCTATGCCAAGCCCCTAAGTTGGCTCCCGGGGCCCACTGCCGAAGAAACAGGGCCAGTCTGTCTATCTGGTTCCATTCTCTTAACTGGGTTGATATATTCCTCACAGGGGCTTTGTTGAGGTGTATGGGTTGTGCATTTGGTTATTGTCATCACACAGTTACAACACATTGTCTAGACAGAGGAAATGGGGACCAAAAAGCAAACCGTGTCCTCGTTTTCTGCCCCAATACCTACGACAAAGTTATTTATCATCATTCGTTAACGCATTCACCACCTATCCATGTGTCTCAGATGTACACCTGTTCAGTCAGAGAGTTGAGTCCCAGTCCTTCCTTCGCAATGTCTTCATCTGAACAAAAAGGTCAGTCTTCAAGCAGCTTCTCCGTGTCTCGAAAAGGGGTACTTACCTGCCAGGAATGTCAACGGCATCTCCACCAAGGTGCCCTTGACCGTGCTGAGCAGGTCCTTGAGCTCCTTCACACCTCCAGGGAAGTTCTCGCTGATAACATGGCCGTACTCAACCTGAGCAGGTTTCACCCCAGGAGGTGGCTTCCTGCCCTGAGCCTGGGGCACTGCTCCGGCAAAGTAATACCCATAAAACTCCATGTAGTCATTCCACGTCTGAACAGTGTCGTCAGGCACGACCCGGAATGCCTTGCGGAAAACTTCAGTATTGTAACGGGCGCGTGTGTTCCAGAAGGCTTGGAAGGTGTCAGCCAGAGGGTCCGACACCAGGTGGTCTTCTGCAGAACCCCAGTCGTAGAAATTTGGAATGCCGACCGGCTCAAAGTTTGCGTCTGGTCGTGTCGCATCCTGGGGTGGGACTAGTCCAAGATGCTTTCTGAACAGCTGTCTTCTCAGCGAGGCTGCAAATCGACTCGCTTGCCACGGCTGTCCATTCATTGTGGTCTGAATAGGTGTCGGGTCGTCGATGAGAATGGCAATCTCGCTGTCATGGGTCCCAAGCTGGCTGCGGTCGTTGAGGTTGGCAGATCCAACAATCACCACTCTGTCGTCGGCAATCAGACACTTTGAGTGTATGTACAGCTGCTCAGTCACAAACGCATTGAGCTCAGCCTCGGGTGGGCCGTCCCAGGGCACATTGCGAATATCCTCACCACCGAGCATGTAGCAACTGGCAACGGAATCCCAGCGTCCAGCTGCTCCCTTGCTATATTGCTGGGTAGTGCTTTGGATTTGCCCGGCCGTACTACCCACACGAATCCGATCATAGTTGCGTAGGTTGTAAAATCTGATATAGTCGAGTGGGTTGTAACCAGCCTGGGCAATTAGTTCCATGATTGAATTACCGCCTCGGTTGATTGAGAAGTATTGGAACTCCATGATTGCTCGGGTGCCCAGAGAATCATCATCGCGCAGATCACCAGCAAATGCTGGGACTGCCGGGATCAGAACAATGACCTTGTACTTCTGGTTGCTTCGTGCAGCCCTCAGAATTCGGTCAACCAACGCCTTGCCTATCAGATTCTGCACAGGCTTATGTTTGTCTCCAGTTGCGGTGATGAAGAATTGGTTCTCAATGTAGACAAAGTGCTGACTCTTCTCGATCACATCAATGTAGGCATTCTGAATCGACTTTTCGGTCGGAGTGCCATTACTCCACAGCGTACAGCTTCGCAGTACCTGGCACTGCATGGGTCCATAGTTCTGCTGGTTAAAATGGCCAAACTTCCCACCCAAAAACTTCCCAGTCTTTTGCTGAAGGCCATCAGCGAGCAGGTTGCCCAAGGAGTTCAGTTCTTGCTCGAGTTGTTTCCCTTCGCCCTTGAACCTGGAGCGCAGCCCTGGCTGACCGAAATCAAAACCTCTTTCAGACCCGTATCCTTGGTTAGGATCCTGTTCATCATCCAAACCACGAGTGACAGTTTGGGGTGGATAGCCATGTTGTTGGTATGGCTGCTGAGTACCCTGAGCAGCAGGTAGCTCAGTAGACCCTTGATAAGGTGCATACTGTGGCTGACCACTCTGCTGGATGGCCTGCTGTTGGTGTGGCTGCTGCTGCTGGGGTGTGTAAGTTGGCTGCCCAACCTGGGAAGTCGCCTGCTGCTGAGGGACATAGGGTAGCTGACTAGTCTGAGAAATAGGCTGCTGTTGGGGCGTGACATGCGAACCAGTCTGAGATTGGGCAGTTGAGGACTGAGAGACTTGACCCTGAGGGGGCGGATAGTATTGCTGACTTCCTTGTTGTGCCTGGCTTGAACCCGGAGCTTGTTGCTGTTGGGATTGTTGTGGTGGTGCGGGTTTAGAGCTATGGGGCTTGACCGTGCTTTGCCACGCAGGCTGTGTGTATGGTTTACTTCCTGGGGGTGGTGCATAGGTCTGGCCATACAACTGCTGAGCTACCGACGGAGCCAATGGTTGTGGTCCTTGCTGATACTGCCCAGTCGAAGGTGCAGGGGTCTGGGCTGGGCTAATCTGAGCAGCGCCGACGAGATGCTGAGGCACAGGGACTTGCATGGTGCTGTCATGTGGGAAGGGGTCGGCCAGTGGGGCATATCTGGCGTTCTTTCGCACGGTATATTTCTCTGAGTAGATGAAGTTCCATCGGTCGATGAAATGATGACGAAGGTCATCGACACATGGCCCGTGTAGACTGACAGAGATATCCGACCAGCCCATTCGAGAGGTTTTGGTCCTATCCAGCTTGTTCTCTAACGGATGAGGGACGTCAACGAAATCCAGCACTCGAGCATTGTTGTAGTCTTGACCCGTGAAGGTAACCGAATTCGGATTCTCGGGATGGACATCGGAAATAGAATGCTGGTAGGTATCCCATCGACCGAAACAAAGATCAAGGCCACCCATGAAGGCATGCCTGCCATCGACGAGGCAAAGCTTTTCGTGATGCGCCCAATACAAGATGACACCATCCGTGATGCCGTAGATGCCTTTCAAAGTGTCCTGACCAAGCTTCGAAATGCCAGCGGCGTTCAGCTTCAAGTTTTGAAAAGCTGAGAGAATCGAGGACTGAGTTGTCTGTGAATCTGGAAGATGATCGGGATGACGGAACACTGCAATGTTTGGCGACAGCGCTTCTAGATGATGCTTTGTATGGGCCGAAGAAACTGTAGAAATTCAATCAGCAGCTGTTATAGCCAGACACGCATCAAGGAGGCCAGAGGCAACAGCAGGGAGTTTGGCACTGCCTGGGCCGAGTGAGGAGGAGGGGAACTTACGGCTAAGAGCCTGGGTGACTTCTTTGTAAACGATAACGTTGATTTTAACGCCGCGGTTGGCTGCACGCTGTAGCACCCGATCGAGCCTCCACTGTTCGTTCTGAACACCAGGTCTTCGGAGATAGAGCTCTGGGCTCAGCCACCAATCGAGAATCCAGATAGATTCCCTGGCTTGTTCTAGGGCATCGCTAACAGCCCAGAAATAGCCACAACCATCAATGTACCACTTGACATCGTTACCACCCTTCACAGTGGCAAAGCTCTCATATCTGTGCTGTTGTGGTTGCGAATAACCAGGATTGGGTGCAGCATAACCAGGATTGGTGGCCGCATAACCAGGAGCGGCTGCATAACCAGGAGAGGTGGCCGAATAACCAGGAGCAGGGGCTGCATAGGCAGCAGTCGGGCCTGAAGCGATGGGAGCTTGGCCTGTCCCAACCTGCTGCCCAGGAGGGCGATACTCAGTACCAAGCAAACGGCCTACATCGGTTCCAATGCTCTGGATTGTTCCATGAAGTGCCCCAAAGACACCCGAGGCAAAATCTTGCTGTTGAGGGTAGCCCGTTGCAGTCTGGGGATAGCCCGTGGCAGGCTGGGCTGACTGAGGGTAGCCTGTGCTGGGAGCCTGTTGGCCATAACCCTGGCCGGAACCTGAGGAATACCCATAGTTCTGAGAGAAAGATTGCTGATGCTGATCGTACTTGGCCTTCAGCTTGTTGAACGTGCTTCCAAGGAGGCCGCTTCCGCTTTGGCCAGATTGGCTTCCCTGTCCTCTGGACTGTGAGTACTCATCGCCGTACGCCAGATTGTCGTCGCTCGGCGGCGGCTGGTGCGACATATTGCAGACAGATGATCACAAATATGCCAATAGAGTTGTCTTCATGCAGATAGAGAAGCCCTTGATTGTGCAAGTGGGATCTTGAATGGCACATCCAGTGCCACGCCAGCTGAGACGTGTCATGGCCACGTGATAAGCCGAGTCGGCTGCATGGGGAGAGGAGGGGCACTTTTCATGGTACCTCAAGCTTACCACCCTCTGTCGATTGCCAATGACGCAACGGCAGCTCCGGGATCTTGATTGATCCCCATATCTCGATAGTCTCGAGAGCTTCAGAATGTGTCTGCTGCTGGGAACATGCAAAGCTACCACTTGCAGTCTCCTACAGTTGCAACCTTGGGGTTGATTGTGAGCCTACCACAGAAGAAGCGGGGTGTTCGTATGGGTAAACGGAAAAGCCCGCGGACATCAACACGCAGGTGAGCTATAAAACGGGCAAAGAAGCATCAGCTAGTGCTCTGTATAAATAAGAACTCCTTCCAGTCGGTCGACGCCGCCACAACAGCAAGCGGGCTCACAAATTCACCGATAATATTCTCCCATTTTCTCCGACTGTCCAGATAAAATGGCCGCAGCTAATGCTGGAAACAATGTAGCACTGACATCCTTGGATGTATGCACAACACCTCGGTCTCGGCCAGCATAGAACTGTCATATTAACAGCCCCAGGTCTCGCAACATCCTAACCTCCCCACCTATGCCACCACCCTGTTCGAGGCCAAGGCCAAGAAAGGCGTGTCCTTTGAGAAGCTTGCAGAAGAGCTCGGCCGGAGTGAAGTTGCAGTCGCTGCTCTCTTCTATGGACAGACCACAGCTTCGGCAGAGGATGTCAAGAAGCTTTCAGAGTATCTAAACATCGACCACGCCACCCTGGCCGCACAGCTTTCCGGCTTCCCGGACCGAGGGAAGAGCGTGCCGATGCCTCCACACGAACCTTTGATCTACCGCCTGTATGAGATCGTGCAAAATTATGGATATGCGTACAAGGCAGTCATCAATGAGAAATTCGGAGACGGGATAATGAGTGCGATTGCCTTCTCCACGCAGGTAGAGAAGGAGGTCGACAAGGATGGAGTGGCGTGGGTCAACATCAAGCTTCGAGGCAAATGGTGAGTGCTATACCTATAGGACGTTTCTGGACCAGTCTAGGACTGACCCTTTGAAGGTTACCTTTCACGAGATTCTAGAAATAGAATCTGGTTCTGGAGCATAATAGCTATGCCAAATTGGCCAAGCAGAATTCATAACCTCGAAGCTACGGGAATGAATGAAGCACCTGGCCAGTGTATGCAATCTAGGCCGAAATGGACTTTCATGTCAGCAAGGATGCCAAACCCGTGAACGATGGTCATTCCTGTAGACAACAATATGAAGAGAAGAACAATACTAAGCTTCCCAATGTAACAACATCAGAAATCGTTCTTTCAATCTCTCATTTTTGCACAAGACAAAGAACTCATCAGTAGGTTAAATAACCAGGACACATCTGCCGGAGACATTGGAAGAAGACCATGACTGCCACAAAGATGCTCAACCTGACGAACCGCTGTTCTGAGTTTGGTTACGGCAGCCAGCTCCCTCCATGCCCACTACCATCAATTATAAGATCTCAACCAGAAGAATGGTGGAATCGATCTATCATTCAGCGCGACTAAGATTTATCTCTGCCTTGCCGCAAATTAAAAAAAATTGATAAAATCAAAAAAATGAAATCAGAAACCGACAGCTACAGGATTTGAACCTGTGCGGGCGAACCCAACAGATTTCGCTTAGGGTTTCCAAATGTTAACCCATTCGAGTCTGTCGCCTTAACCACTCGGCCAAACTGTCAATTGTGTGCGCGATTTACGGACGACAATCTCGTTATGATAATATATATTTAACCAAAAGTTTCCGTCCCCACAAAAGAAGATGATCGGCCCGGCAGGTAACAAGATTATTTGCAATTAAATTGATAGATACTCTGCACCGAACCGAACCATCCATTCGATAAATATGTCGACGAGCGAAGCCCCCACACCGGAACAGGCAGCGCAGCTGCGCACAACTTTCGAGTCGTTTATCCACAACACGTCACTGGTGACACTTGTGGTGGCACCGGTGTTGATTCTGCTACCACCGCGCAAAGTCGACTTCTACACATTCTCGCTTGCGGGCGCATTCACACTGGCGGGGTCGCATCTGTGGAGTGAGCGGCAAGAGCGACTGGGAATAAACCGTATCAGAAGCACGGATGCAAGAGGAGGAGGCGATTGGGCATTGCCAGCCAAGGCGGCCGAGCTACAGGCGCAGATGAAGCAGAGGCGTGTGCTAGAGCAGTCCTTGGGTGGCAGCGGCGCGGCTTCAACAACAGCAGCAGCTGCAACCGGAGGCTACAACCAGGGCGGAAGCTTGCTGGAGGAAAGGGCAAAGGAAATGTGGCTGGGTGGGCAGACGGCAGGGTGGAAGGAGCGGCGGCTGGAGGAGGAGAGGAGGAAGCTAGCAGAGGGTGAAGGGTATTGGGATATGATTATGGATCAGATATGGGATGTGTGGAATTGGGAGGGAAAGAAGGAAGGAGAGGGGAAGCCGAATAAAGAAGGAGAAAAGAAGAGTCAGTAATGCCAGCAGGGTCGGATGGGAACAAGGTCATCGGAGCTGGCTGTGAATGACTGGGAGGCTATCCTTGCCACCATTGTGGACCGCTGGTTGCGGTCACTCCCACGCTGGGTTTAGCAGGGCGACTGGCAGAGCGGATGGACACTGTCTCGTTCTCACCCGTCGCTCCGACGGTTTCCACGCTTGCTGGGCTTAATGCCTTGGTTGGTAAGCTCTCTGGCTGTTTGGTCGGGCATTCGCCCAACTTTAGCCTCCGTCTGTTTTCACTCAGGTGTGCTGACAACTCATCAGCCTCACGCTGAAAGTCTCGGATCTTGATGCCATGCTGGAGCAGTTCTGCGCTACAGGCCTCCGACTCCATAGTGGCGAACATGCGCTCCCGCGCTTGGCGTTCTCTGCGGGACATCGCAGTGCAGTAGGCACATGGCTTTGCTCGTCTACCAGTAAAAGAAGACAGAGTCGTCTCCCTTGTTGGGGAAGTGCTCAGGCTGACCTTTGAAGAGTTGCTGGCTGAGCATATGGTCATTTGGGGGCCATGATTTTGCTTTAGATGGGACGGAATGGGTGGCGGTCCGGTGTGATATGAGGGTAATGTCGATGGTAATGTCGATGGTAATGTCGATGGTAATGTCGATGGTAATGTCGATGGTAATGTCGATGGTAATGTCGATGGCCAATCCTCGCCACTGAGGAGGGAAGTCTGTGGATGAGGCTGCGGTTCGTTGTATAACACAGGTAAGAGTGGAGTCGGACTGCCTTTCTTCTTGCCATGCTTCCTAGCCTTAGGAAGAGTAAATAGTATAGCAAATTTCTTCTTCAGCCTCTGTCTCACGACGATCATCGAATAGTCAGAGACCTCGATGGTAGGATTTCTGGTATCGGACATGGTATCACCTGCTTTTGGTTGGGCAGGGTCTTGTCGACTTGCAACGATATCTTTGCAGAGATATCAATGCAAATGCAGGGTAGGATTCTGGCCTGTATATACTCGATGCAGATGGAGAGTTGCCATCAAAGCCTTGACCAGCTCAGCACTGCTGACATGTCAGGTGGGAATCGAATTTGCGCATCCAAACGCGCGGTGGAAGATCTGAAACAAAAGACTTGCAATTGCAACCAGATTCCGTGGAACGTCAGATACACCGAATCAGGCTGGGCAAGAAGAGCCGGCAAGCCTGTGTCATTTGACAGCAGTGGTATTTGAATAAATGCGATGTGGAGGGGGCACCGGCCTCTGCGAGAGAAGGAATCTCAATGCCCAATGACGAGGTATGCTTGCTCATCATGTGCCCATTTCTTTGCTTCCTGTCGTTCTGCGTTGCCTGGCCCTCGCTCGAGGTGCACTCTGTTCCACGTGGCCCGTATTCTGACTTGATAGACCACTTGTCCGCTTCCCTGGCTGTGATTTGGGTGCTGGGTCTTCAATGTGGTTACCACCCGCCTTGACGATGGCCGGCACATTCTTTTTTCGTATCTTAGGGAGAAGTGTTGTCTTGATTGAGTTTCTCTGCTCCTGAGAGATGCCGTCTACATCGCTTAGGCTTCGCTTTCGCTTCACCATTCGCTTCCACATTTTTTCCTCCTTTTCCTTCAACTTTGCTTCGACCGCGTCCAGGTAAGAATCGTCGTCGTCGTCGTCGCTGTCACCACCCTCACCACCCTCGTCTCTTGTATAATCTTCTTGAGCAGCTGGTCTTGAAGGCTGTGTGCTTGTGCTTGCCGGAGTCTTGCGGGCCGGAGGTGTTACCGCGCCCGAGTGTCTGACGATGGCGGCGCGTGCTCTTTTAAGGGGAGAACTGGTGGTGGACATGGAAGGCTGCGCAGGACTTGACTCTGCGGCGTCAGCTTTTCGCTTGATGCCAATGGTCGTTCTGCGTACACTTTGGCCTTGTTGAACTTGTTCTGCTGGTGTCGGTCCGCGGACACCCCCGACAATAGGAGTTGGAGGGACATTGCTTGGCGCAGGCTGCGGCAAAGCCTGAGACTGCAAGTCTGCCATAAATCTATACGCGGCGACTTTGAATGTTTGCAAGGCCGTCTCAGTTTGATTGACACAGGACTGCATCATTTGGGCGGCGTCAGATCCATCCTGAAGACCCTGCTGCATGAGAGCGATAGTTTCGAGGTGCTTGTTGAGCAAGGCGTGGTGACTCTCGAGGATGGCATGCCATGTTTGGACGTCCATGGCTGTAATGGGCGAGTCGAAGTCACTGGTATTGACAATGCAAAGTCCAAAGTGCAGCGCTATGTCATGATTGCCTGATTTAGGCCGAGTCTGGTAAGGCTCTGAGCTTAGCGCGTTCGTTAGCGCGTTCGTTAGCGCATTACAACTGTGGAGTATTTCTTTGTCAAAGTGGCATCCACCAACTTCCTCCTGATTACGTGATCCAACATCACGTGACTCCCAAATTGTTACTAAATTGTTACCGCAACCAAAGCTAACCATATCTGGTTAGCCACACACTAGTCCGAACTAGGACAACAGAAAATCTCTGCTCCCGCCACTGGTGGAACAAGGCCGTACGCAAGACTGTATACGTGCAACGCGCCTCCTCCGAGACAGCGACGTATACAGTGACGACACAGGCATTCGCCTCTCCGTTGCCGTCGCCTCCTCAAACACCGAACGGCAATTGCGCGCGCGATGGAAGCTATATAGACCTGCAGCATTTAGACAGATAGTTTCAACTCAATTCAAATCTCCACCTTTACAAACACGTGATTGCGTCCACACCAATCAAAACTGTTTGACATTCTTCACCTTCCCCAAGGCTGAGAATGAGAAGAAGTGAAGTGATGGAGACAGAGAGCTTCATTGATGCCGAGATGACCATCATGGCAACAAATTCTTGAAGTTTGATATAGAATATTTGAGGTTCAGGTGTAGAATTAAAGTGCTCCCACATATATTACATGAATGAGTGTCTTGTCCATCTCTGCTCCATTTCCATACCAAGCGATTAAAGACTTGAATCTAAAGGGACTTTGCATCCGTGTACTGTGAGTCCTGTGAGTGTTCATCATACAGCCGCATGCCAACAAAATATTATCATCAGTTGGGGCGGATGGCGCGGAATCGCATTGTTTGGCCATATGTAGCCGTCTCTGTTTCGACCGATTGAAACCCGACTTGATTGCTCCTGGCTTCAAACTCAAGCGGTGACAGCAGCTTGTACGGTGAGCCATCCAGGCGGTGCAACAGCGAGGTAGCCACCGTATCGACAAGGTCGTATCCGATGAACTTCCCGCCGGGTCGAAGGACGCGAAACGCTTCGCTCACCACAAGCTCCCACTCAATCACATGATGCAGCATGAGGGGGCTGACTACCACATCGAACGACCCATCGGCAAATGGCAGGGAAGTCGCGTCGGCCTGGCGCACAATCACCGACTCTGGGAGATTGTTACGCGATTCTTCAACCATTAGCGGATCAATATCAGTCGCTGTCAATGTGATGGTGGGCGACTCGCGCAGTATCTCCGAGCCCGTGTTACCATTGCCGCAGCCAATTTCGAGGACATCTCCCTGCAGTGAGTCGCCTGGAATAGCCCAGCGCAACATTCGCGCGCTGATCGGGGCCCAGAGTGAACTTTGGCAGAAACTGCGCTCAATCCAAGACATTGCCGGCATGGTTGGTCGTTGTGGTTGGTTTCAATGACGGGCTTCAATCTTGCGTAGGGGATGTCGTCCTGGGATTGCTTTTGAGAGCTGGGTCACTTCCCAAATGAACAAATGTCGAACTGATTGCTGCCTGGGCCTTACCAACTATTTACACATATGGTATCCATCCCACATGCTGGCCGGTATTCGGAGGACAAGGCCAGACGAGTCAGTTCCTCGGCTTGAGGGGCATTGGGTGTGAGGATGTTTCTACTCCATAAGACCACGGAGTGTTATTCTCTGTGAGTAAGGGCGACTTCTAAGGCTGCCTGAGCGAGAGTCATGTGATTGCTACATGACGAGCTGACGTCATTGGCCAAGTCACGTGGTTGATCAAACGACGTCATTACCTGAATCACTGGACCAGGCCTCATCGTTGTTCATCACACAGATCTGATAGCCACTCTCTTTGGCTCCTTGTCTGTTACGACAACATCATCGATAATACTATATCGCCGCCGGAATCACCTTTATTCCTCATCTCAGGACTATTAGCCCGTGAAACCTGAGACTGGAAACGCGACATGGCATAACAGGATCCTGGGGGTATAAATGCTGAATCATGGGCAGCAAAATAATCAATGGCAACTACAGTCTAGGCAAGCATATGACTAATAAGCTTCTGGACCCACTATACAAGACATGAATCCCCCAGGTTAGTGCAAAGCAAACGGGGATCCACTGTACTGTGACAGAGACTCGACTTCTCCTTCAGCATTTCGGCGCCCGACGATAATCCAGCAGCTCATAGAATGGCCGAATTCTTGCAGCTTCCATAATTGATTGTGTGAGTTGCGCCAGTTCCAGTTCTCTGTGTCTCTGCCGACAGCGGTGTTCACTGTTCAACAGTCCTCAAACTCGGCCAGTAATCTGGCGGGTTCCCCCTATATAAAACTACTGCTGCTGTTTCTATCAATGTCCATCTCCATCGAGATTCGGGCATCTTTATACCTCATTGCAGGACTAAATCGTGCCAAGATCTGCAGTTGTTGCCGGATATATATGGCCTGGATGTCTCCAGCCTCACTCACCGTAGGCAATAAATGCCAAAGCTTAACGGGGCTGGGCCAGGACTTGCCATATGTGCCCTTCTACAAGAGTGGATGGCATTTGAAATAACGTTTTGAGCTGCACCTTCCTCCCAGCCAGCAGCACGCTCTAGCCTGCAGTGACGGTACGACCGATTGTACCTTCCTGCATGGGCTGCACCACTGCTCACGCCTTTTTCCCTCCCCACCCAGATCGGTTCTCTCTTTTCATCACCTCTCCATTAATGCCATCAGCTAGCAGCTTTGCTTCCACTTCTCCTCTCCCCGCTGTTAGCTGCTCATCCCCTTACCATTAATCCTCCGCAACATCTTGGACTTTGCTCATTGTACTCTCCTGATCCATCGCCGTTGCTATCATCAAAGCATCCCATCCTCAGCATCCAGGTCCTGGTCAAGGTAAGTTGCTGTTCGTTGGAAGGTGAGAGATCTTCCAAGCACTTCATCGAGTCGACTGCCAGTTGCTGCACGCACCGAATCATTCCCATGCCTTCAACCCAGCATTGTTGTCATCCTGCACAATATTCTTCTGTCTACAAGTGGCTGATACCTTCCTTCCAGACCTGTTCTGAGCCCAGCATGACTGAAAAGGCTGCTGCTCAAGTTGCTCCCCAGATATTCACCGGCTATCCTCCGAACCGAGTTCCCTACACAGGAACAGGCTACCATAGCCAAGGTAAAGAATAGAAAGCACCCAGGAGAATACTGTTGACAAGAGACGCAGTCGTTCCAGCACCTGCTCAGAACCCACTCAGCAACATGCAGAATCTCAAGGCTGCTTTGCCCACCGCGGCCCAGGCCGCTGTCGAGGCAGGCAATGATGGCCGACAGTCCTTCAGCAATCCTCTGATGGTGCTCCCATCTGGTCAGACGGTCCCTCTTCCGTCCTTCTATGGCCAGCATCAGAACGCCGCAGTAGAGGCAGCGAACCATCTGCCGTACATGCCCAGTGGGATGTATTCCAACTTCGTCGGTAACCATGGCCTTGGCAATACCTCTCTGGCTGCATACTCTTGGCCATATGGCCTTGGGGCTAATGGGGCTGCTATGGACACGGCTCGGCGCACCTCCTGGTCCTCCAATGAAGAGAATCTGCATGCTTCACAGCACATGAACAATGCCGTGTCGACAGAATGCTACAACAGCCTGCCCTACATGCCAGTCACGGCTTCCACCAGCCAACACTATATTGCCGGTCCCATCCAGCCTATGAAATGTGCGGACAACAAGTCGTATGAGATGGTCAATCTTGACGAACTGGTCTCCCGTGACCCCCCAATCCCAAGGGCTGTGCCTGCTCTGTGGACCAATCAGGAGGAACTCAGTCTGGCCAAGTGTCTCCAAAACCCCGAGGGAATCACCAATGTGTACATTCGCGGCTTCATGCCGGACACTACCGATGAGGACCTGAATCGATGGGCCTCTCGCTTCGGTGAGATTGAGTCCTGCAAAGCTATCATTGAGCAAGACACCGGCAAGTGCAAAGGGTTGGTAGCGCTCTCATTGACCTCGCCTGCCTTGCTGACTGGTGTCTAGCTTTGGCTTTGTCATGTACTATTCCCCTGCCGCCGCCGAAAACTGTATTCGTGGTTTCTTCCATCTCGGTTTCCAGGCAAGCTACGCTCAAAAGTCACGCAATTCCCGCCTCAAAGATCTCGAAGACAAGACCTCAACCAACATCTACTGCACTGGTGTCCCCATAGAATGGAATGAATCGGTCAGCATCAATGTCAAACCCATGACCACAACTTCTAACGTATTCAGGATCTTGCTAAGCACTTCTTGCCATTCCATGCCGTCTCAACCAAGATTTGCAGAGATGTTCCCTCTGGCGTCAGCAAGGAAGTTGGGTTTGCCAGGTATCCTGGTCCGTGCCTGACTCTCTAGCTAAAGGCTAACTGCCCCAGGTTTGAGACACGAGAGATCGCGGAACGAGTGATCAAGGACTTCCACGGCGTTCAGGTTGACCATGATGGCGTGAAACTGTGCCTCCGATTTGCCGACACTAAAGCCCAGAAGCAACTCAAGCAGCAAAGCCAAGAGCGTCGAAACTGGCGAAGCCGCGAGTACAGTTTCTCGGTCGAGCACACCCCTTCTCCGACCTTGACCCGCCTTCAAAGCGTTGGAAACCATATCAGCCCCGCTGGTAGTTACCAATCTCCCGCTGGAGCCAGCGCTACATTCACGCCTGCCACGTCCGTCTCCCCTCCGTAAGTCCGACCCCTTTCTTTCTTGTTTTTCATTGCATGCTCTTCCCACTTGATGCAGGATCTTGGAGTATAGTTGCTAATTGGTCCCAAGTGAGGCGGCCACTGCCAACAAGAGCATGCATTCAGGTCGCGGTACCGCATGGCCCATGAACGGTGGGTTACAATCCATCACCAACACGGGTGCACGCTCTTCGTCTATGCCTGGCCGTATCTACGCCGCCGATGGTGGGTCCAAGAGCATCTCCTCGATCCCAGAGGGCAAAGAGCCCACCAAGACGCCGAGTCCTAAAGCGGTGACCATCAAGATCGAGCCGGCCAGTGGCAAGGAGAATGTCAACACCTCGCCTGGCTCCAACTGAAACTCTCTTAACCCGGATCAGCCCAGCCGTTGTCCCAGACTTTGGACGCATTATTGGGTCACATTACCAGGTCGCTGGTAGCCGAAAAAATTTCTTTCCTTCCCATGTTTGCTCGACATATCACGTATGAGCAATAGGTCTGCGGTCGACATTAGCCTTGGAGCGATTCTCATTCTAGTAAAAAGTAGAGCCAATCGTCAGCGATAGTGTGTTGCATGATAAAGTTCTGTACGGATGGTATGGTTGGTCGACAGATGGTATGGAGTTGTGCAAGGAGAGTTGACTGATTGATGGGGATTTATATGCTAGAGAGCGTCTTCATAGATAGAGAGAGTTGATGATAGGTGAGAGCATGCTTGGGGCGGCGGAGCTTGATCTCTGTCGTTGAGTGGGGATGATAGACTCATGAAAAAAGCTTTTGGAGCCTGTAATATTCTGATTATATCTTGTTGATGGTGAGGCGTGAGAAGCGAGCAACTTTGGGGTACTGGAACCAGTCGAGTGGAGGGATGTGATTAATGATTGGCCTGTAGGTAAAGTTGGCTGTAACTGAGGGACTTTGCAACGGATAACAAATGGACCTGAAAGAAAATTTGATATGATCATTCTCGTTGGCGATGTCGCTACCACGCTCGCAGTTATTCCACCACTCGATCATGTTCAATTCTCTTTCGTCCGGTGAATAGATCGCAGATGCTGTTTAGGCATCCATTCCACCGACTCGTGCAAGTTTCAAGTTTCGAGTTTGATGAATCACTGATCTTCCCTGCCTGGTCTACGTGATTATCACACTTGCACTCATACCCCTCTTCTCCCTCTTCTGTTCCCCCCGCCCCCCTTTTCTCTGCGGAGGTGCGCAGCTGTATGTGTGTTGCGGGAGCTCATGATAATGAATACATACACACACACACACACACCATATGTTCTCTGTCCAGAGGTCTCTCTGCTGGGCCTGCGCAATTTTTGGCGTGTATAAATGGATGGCACAGAGTCATGTATAATTTTGATGATGAGATCATAGAAAACAAAAAAACAAAAATAGCATTAAGGGGAAAGGACGGTGCGGTGATTAAGGGAGTAGAAGAGGGGAGAGAGAGAGTGCGCGAAAGAGAAAGATAGAAGGTGGGTAGGGGTGGTGGGAGGTTGGGCAAGTTCTTGAAGCGGGAAGTGTGGATTTCTCTTTTGCTCTTTTTCTTTTTACGGCTTCGGGGAGAGAAGTTGGACAAATTCCTGGTCTGGTTTCGGCAAGAAAGATGGCATGTTAAGAATTAGGACAATAAAGACCAAATCGGAGGGTTGGTTGGATTGTGTGTGATCAGAATGGAGAAGGGAGGAAAAGGAAGAAAAGCCAAGGGACTTACAATCAATACTGCCATCTTGGTCCTTGTCAGCCTCACGGATCATTTCGTCGATCTCGGCATCAGTGAGGTCTTCGCCGAGAGATTTCATGACATGGCGCAGTTCTTCGGCTGAGATGGTACCTGATCCGTCCTTGTCGAAGACTGCGATTGTGTAAGTGTATTGGGAGTTGGAAGAGCAGAAAAATAGGAACAAGAAGAAGGGAACTGACCGGCAAAGGCAGCTCTGGTTTCCTGATCGACATCGATGGGTCTGAGTGTGGTGTTCATCATCTTCAGAAACTCGTCAAAGTCGATGGCCCCAGATTGGTCGACGTCGACTTCGTTGATCATATCGCGAAGTTCGGTTTCAGAAGGGTTTTGGCCTAGGGAGCGCATGACATCGCCGAGTTCTGAGGCTGTGATGGTTCCTGTCGTTCCCCAAAATGAGCATGGTGAGGACACGAAGAATTTAATGTGCAGGTCCTCCTGAGTTGGGGCTAGCTTACCACTGTTGTCCTTGTCCTGTATGTATAAGGGGGGAAGCAGTTGTCAGCGGTCGCCGAGTTAAGAAGACCGCGTTGTCACGTCGGTCGGTTAAGCAGAAGAAAAAGGCGTTTGAAGACGTACAAATAGAGCAAAGACCTCCTTGTATCCCTCGATCTCGTCTTTACTGAGTTGTTTCGGCTTTGCGCTGCCTGGGCCTCTTGCTGGCGGCTAGTTGGACCATCATCGGTCATGTGTCAGTCATGGACACTGCCCATGGTTTTGGAGCGAGATCATTTTCTGGAGGACGGAATTTGGTGAGAAAAAGGATACATACCACATCGGTCTGAACACGTGGTTTCGCTGGCGCCATCTTGTTTTGTCTGTATTGGTTTTCAGAACCTCTGATTGTTCGCAGCTTTTCCTTTGTGGTGGTTGTGGTGGTGGTGGAGGGAACAGGGGAAAAGGTGAATGAAACAGAGAGGAGGGCGAAAGAAGTTTTTGAAGCTGGTGTGCGTAATTAATAACTGTTAATACTTTGACGAAAATTATTTTTGGGAATCCTACTTCAGGCCCGAGTGCGGTGGAAATGTGACTTGTCTAATGAACAGTTCCCGTCCGGTGTCAACACCAAAAACATGGAGGTGGTCCGATGACGACGTGATTGGCTGTTTGGGGCGAGGAAAGAGCGGGGTGACGTGAGGAACTTTCGCTGCTGCCAAAGTTATTCTTACACCTGAAACCAAAAAACCAAATGCGGTAAACAGTCACTAGAACTATTATAATTAGCAGCAGTTTAAATGGCGTCGTCGTCGTCGTCGTCACCGTCAGCATCAGCATCAGCATCAGCATCAGCCACAGCATCAGCAACACCAACAGCTCCATCAAAACTGATTTTCGCGCCTGGTGAGGAAAGCGGCAGCCACCATGTTGCCCATCAAGCCGCCCAATTCGAAGTCGGCAAGCTAGACCGGCGCGATCTGGACTCAGATCCATTTACCCAATTCCACGCCTGGTTCTCGGACCCAGCATTACGCGGCACGGTGCCGGAGACATGCACGCTGTCGACTGCACACCTGCCCTCGGGCCGTGTGTCATCGCGAATCGTCTATCTCAAGGAGCTTGACTCGCGCGGGTTTGTCGTCTACTCCAACTGGGAGACCAGCAACAAGGCCAAGGACTTTGCAACCAATGGCTGGGTGAGTCTGTGCTTTTGGTGGAAGGCGCTGGAGCGGCAGGTGCGAGTCGAGGGTAAAGGCGAGCGGCTGAGTGAGGCCGAGAGTCAGGTCTATTTTGACACCCGTGCCCGCGGCTCACGCATTGGGGCGTGGGCCAGTCGACAGAGCGAAGTTTTGAGTGTCCAGGGCGGTAAGGAGAAGGAGGGGGAGGAGAATGATGATGATGGGCGAGGGTTGTTAGAGGACAGAGTGAAAGAGGTGGAGAAGAGGTTTGAAGGACAAGACCATATCCCTGTACCACCGTTCTGGGGTGGTCTGAGGGTCGTGCCGGACATGATAGAGTTTTGGCAGGGGAGAGAGTCTCGTCTGCACGACCGGTTTCGATACACACTACAAGAGGGCGGCAGCTGGAGACTAGAGCGAGTGAATCCGTGAGCAAGAAAGCTGATTCTCCGACCAGAGCGAGTGAATCCATGGGCAAGAAGACTGATTATCCGACCAGAGCATTTCTGCTGATGGGTTTCATAGATAGAGCACTGGGAGGGGGAGGATTGGATAGACTGCTCACATGGGGAGCATTAAGATCCAGGATACAGCTCGGTGGCTCGATCAGTTCTCCATTAGATCAAACACTGGGATGGGACATGACGTTCGCAAGCTCTACCAGGGTATTCCCCTTTAGCAGGAATGCCCGAGGTAGACCCCTGCCTCTCTCTTTGCATTGCATTCCAATTACGCTTGCCTGAACGGCCATGCTATAGCAGAATAATGCGCCGCCTATACTTGACCAAGCGCTTGCTAAGACAGAAGGTCCAAGCAAGGGCAGCAAAAAGGTACCAGTGACAGATTAATAACGCCTGTAGATGATTCCTTTTCGTCCAACAGCCGTGGATGAAGAAACCGAGACATTTCCAGCATACAGGACGGTCGTAGTCTCAGCAAGAACATCCATCTTCCTGCTTTGGCTGGTTGTTTATTGATACATCGATCACTAGTCTCAGTGTCAGCAGCTTGCGGGCATGTGTTTTGGCGAATGTTGAATAATGGGGTCAACATACTGGTAGAGTTTTGCTTTTGCTGCTGTTGGTCCTCACCCTCCATGCCGGGCAGGGCCTGGGCTATTCTCTTAAACAGGCCCTTGACGTTGTGGCCTAGCTTGGCACTGGTCTCGACAAAGATGGCGCCCGCGCGTTTGGCCTCTTCCTCGCCCTGCTGGGTGGTGACTTCGCGCTTTTGATCACCCAGATCGGTCTTGTTGCCGACGAGGACGACGATCACGTCGTTACCTCGCTCGCCGCGCACATCGTCTATCCACTTGCGTGTCTGCTCAAAGGACCGTTTCGAGGAGATGTCGTACACCACCACGGCCACGGACGAGTCGCGGATGTACGAGGGGATCAGCGAGCGGAAGCGTTCCTGGCCGGCCGTGTCCCACAGCTGCAGACGCACGGTGCGGTCTTCGAGGTACATGGTCTTGGAGAGGAAGTCGATGCCGATCGTTGCTTGGTAGGTTGTGTCAAACGAGTCATACATGAATCGCGTAATCAGCGACGTCTTGCCGACTGCGGACGGTTAGCCAACAAACCAGGTATATAGGGTGTTTGGACGCCTTGGGGGCCTTGTTCGGCGTCGGCACTGCTTACCTGACTGCTCGCCCAGGAAGACGAGTCTGAAACAGGAGACGTCAGTCAAGGGGGCACACAGCCAGCAAGCGTAACGAACGTACTTGAACTTCTTCAGTGGGTTCGAATACGAGCCCACAGATTGCGCCATGACGAGGAATGCGCTCTGTGCTGTCTGTCTGCCTGTGGTCGGGGCGACGGTCGAAGCGAGCGTCGGTCGGCACTAGGCAGACTCGGGATGGCGACTGGGAGGGCAGGGGACAGACCAACAAGCTGAACGGGGTCGAGTCGGGGAGGCTTCTGTTATACCGAGCGCGACGTCGGCATTACTGTCTGGGAATACCTGAGGAGCCGAGTGCGCGTGCTGTGCGTCGATGCTAACCTCAAGTAATTATCGGAAGTGAGTGTACCTGGTATAGGCAGTTGCAGGCGGCGGAGATAAACTAATTACGCGCACAGACGCGACGGGAGTACAGGTAATCTAGAGATTATTGGCCAACTTGGCGCGCTCCACACGCGCTTGCTTTTCTGACCTTTTGAAGTCAATCCAACGCAGTTGCATTCACAGCCATTCAGCATGAGGGCCACTCTCGCGCTGCTAAAGCGCTCCATCTGGAAGGGTATGGTCATGTCCCAACCCCTCATCAAGTTGGCCTCTTCATTCGAGTGCGCTGCTAATAACCGTACGACCAGGCCCAAACCTAATGCCCTTCCAGCTGCCAGCTGAAGCCGAGAAGTCCAGCACCATCATCCGCACACAGCAACGCGCCGCCACGATTCTTCCCAACTTTGTCGGCATGCGATTTGCTGTACACAACGGCAAGGTCTACCAAGAAGTCTACGTCACCGAAGAGATGGTGGGCCGGAAACTGGGCGAGTTTGTGCCGACCAGGAAACGGTTCACATTCAAGCAGAGCAAGAACAAGTGAGGGCAGCGACGAGAGATAGGGAAGAGAGGGCCATACTGTATCAACAATAAAAGGCTGATGGCTGCCCCATGCCGTCAGTCCATGCAAATCCAATACATTCTGAATGATCACTACCCATTTCCCCATTTCCCCGTACGCCGTCGCTATGCATCTATTTCGGCAGTATGCATTCCCCGCCCCTTCTTAACGGGAGAACTCGCCTCTGCCCTTCTTAACGGTAGAACTCGCCTCTCTTGAGGTTGATGCCATACTCTTGCACTGCCATACCAAGGTCCTCCATCGTCAGCACGGTGCGCCCCTGCCCGCTTCCTCCCTGGCCACCGCCGCCGTACCCGCTGCGTTGCACGCCCAACTGCGTTGTCTGCTGTGCAGCTTTGCCGCCTGCTGCACCGGCCACCCCGCCCTGACCGGCCTGTGTGGGAGCCGCGGTACCTAGCGGGTTAGAGCCGGCCGAGGTATTGGACGCGCGGGTGCGAGAGTATTGGTACGCATCTGCTGCGATGTCTGCGATGAACTTTTGGGTGGCCAGCGCCAGAAGCCGGGCCAGCGGCAGCGGTGTTGACTGTGTCGTCGCACCCGTAGGGTCAGCCGGGTCGGGCGGTGGCAGGCCGGCCAGGGTTAGGTAATGGGCTGTGACTGCGTCTGGAATCTGTAGGGAGAGGGGGAGTACAGTTAGGAAATGCATTCCACCTTTGGCCAGGGATAGAAACAGGGCGAGGAGAGAAATCAGAGCCAGGATCTTACAATGGGCGCGTATTCATCCATCTTGCCCAGAAACTCGCGGAGAGTTGCGTCCTTCCGGTTGTTGTATGCGCCTGTCGATGTCGATGTTGCAGCCGCGCCGGTCCGCTGTGTGTCTGAAACTTGCGTGTCGGTCTCCATGGCTGAGGCTGTACCGTTGACAGCCTCTTGAGACCGCGGCTGTGCATCCGTCATCACTGTGTCAACGTCGGTGTCCGGCAATTCGTTGGGTGGGGGGCGCTGGTCTGGCGTGGCGTTGGCGGAAACTGGGGACGCCATTCCACCGCTCGGAGATAACTGCTCGCTAATAGCGGGCGCACCGGCACCGATGAGAGATCCGTGATGGCAGTTGCGAGGCGACTGCCTTCAGGTCGCAAAGGCGGGCAATTACGATTAGAATGGGAATAAGTGACGGAAGGAAGTGACAAGCAAGACACTCTTTGTGTCTATTTCTGTTTGGCAGTGGCGTAGCGCTTGCGGGACAGAATACTAATCCATCTCCGGGCTAGTCGTGCCGTTCGATTTAACTCTGTCCGCCACCATCACCACCATCGCCATCACCGTCGTCATCGCCATCGCCATCGCCATCATCACCACCACCACCACCACCACCACCACCATCGCCCTCATCCTGAGCCTGTCCACGCTGACCTGCTCCATCAGCAGCTCCACCACCACCACCGCCGTCGTCGTCAACCATGCTGTCGCGGTCGCCACTACCTTGCCCATTCTCTGCATTCGCTTCGTTATCCTCTTTCGACTCTTGCGGATCCTGCTCCCCTTGCTCCCCCTGCTGCTCTTTCACTGGACCCTCGCTCTCGCCTGGTGCGGCTTCTTCACTGACAGCAGTCTGACCGATTTGTGCACTCGGCCCAGCTGATTCTCGGCTCGCCACCTTACTCTCTACCTTTGCGGCATATTCCTTTGTAGCCACTTCATACGCCCGCGACAGTTGGGCCATCCAGTCATCTTGGTTGTTGGGGATCAGCCGAGGATATGTGTGTAGTGGCCGCTCTGGGTATTCCACTGGCTGTGACGCCGGCACTGTTGCCGCCTGCGACGACTGTTTTTGCACCCAAGGCTCGCCTTGTGGCCCTGTTCCCGCTGCAGCCACCGGCACTGCGGTCGTCGCGGCCACCGGAGGTGCTCCGTTTCCATATGTCTTGTAAATATAGTTGCTGATTTCCTTGCTGAATTCTGCCCACGAATATCGCAGCTCCAGCTCGTCCAGCTTGTCCAGGCGTATGTGCTCGTCCAGAGTATCACGCCGCGCCCCGAGTCGTTTCAGAAACTCCTGCTCACTGGGGGCAAGCGGTTGCCCACCGGATCGCCGACTCATAATTTGTTGGTCCATATCGTTTGAGAACAGATCTGCCAACACCACCCGCGGATCTGCAGCTCGAAGACGATGTGCGGTGATGAAAGCCTGGGTCTTGAGCTCCAGCAGGATGTTACCTTGGTTCTTTGCAAGCTTCCCTTGCTCCGGCACAAACACAAACAGGAAGCTTTGGTTCATGTCCCTCAGCCCAACCTCTGCTGTGAAGATGCTGGCCAGCCATAATGCCTGATTGGCTTTCCGTAAGATCTCAATCTGGGAAGCTGTAGTCATCCCCAGCTGTGTATGGATGAGGAAAGACGGCCCTGTTCGGTATAGGCTGAGAACGGGGTCGAGCAGGCTACGGATCGTCCGGTATTCCTGGTAGTTTGGCAAGTGTAGATTCCGGATGAGCGTCAGTCCTTCCCCTGGAGGCATCTTTGCCAATGCCGTGAGCAACTGGCCTGCCAGACTTGAGAGAACAGGCAAATTATCCAGTCTTGTCTGATGACTCGGTCCTGGTGTCCCCGAGCGAGAGAGATCCTGTACCGGCGCTCTCGCTTTTGCGCTGGGTCCGGTATCCAGGTGCGCGCCCACATGTAGTGGCCGCGTTGTCGGGGCGGTACCTCCTTCGGTCACTGGCGTGGATTTGTTCAGCCCATGCTCATCCGGTGGCAACGACACCTCGCCAGTATGGCCCTCTTTTCCTTCGCTCACCCCAGCATCATCCTCAATTGGCGATAGTCGCGGCCTCTTGGGACTTGGATGGTCAATGCCGTCCTCAGCTGCTCGTCGTTTGCTGTCTGCTTCGCCAGATATCTGCTCGGAAGGCACGCCATTGCCCAGGCCTGCCCTGCTTTCTCCTGCTTGTGCCTCGGCCATCAGCCCGACGATGGAGATGTCTGACTATTCGATAATAAGAGTGGCTGGGAATTGATTATGTCATCTCTGCACACAGATCATGCCGCCATCACACGCTAGCCTGTCTAGGTCTAGCTCGAACAGCTCTCGCCTGAAGCTGAACGGTACGTACACCGCCCGCTCATCCGCTCGCAGCAGGTCTCAACCTGCGAATTATAATCTATAATCCGATCCTTTCCATTTAAACTTGCTTCCTATGTGCTGTCCCTGCGGCTAATGTCATCTGCTCTCTTGTTGTGGTTTCCTCTTTTCAGACCATTCTAAGATGGCGTGGACCACTCTGCTCCGTCTGCTCCCTCTTCTGGCACCCTTGGCTGGCGGCCAGACTGTGCTGAACCAAGAAGTTGTGGCGGCATTCGTCTACACAATGTACGGGGATCGCACTCCGTTTGTCTTTCAAGAGAATCCCATCCTCACACCCCTGGGCGCCCAACAGCTATATCAGGCCGGTGCTAACATTCGCGCTCGCTATGTGACCCCAACTCTGAATACTGACGACGACGAGGAGTCAGCCACGATTCGGGACATCTCCCCATACCAGATCTACAATGACGAGATCTCCGTGTCCTCGACTGACGATCAGTGGGTGATGGCCAGCGCCCAAGCCTTTATGCAAGGACTCTATCCTCCCCTGGTATCATCTTCCAACTATACCTACATTAGTGGACAGTCGCCCCTAGCTAATGGTACAAATGTGGTTGCCCCTCTGGATGGTTACCAATATGCCACAATTCACACCTCTTCCGCCAATGATCTCGACTCGATTTTCCTACAGGGCTCGGAAAGCTGTCCAATGTACACCTCAGCTAGCTCCCAATACTACAGTTCTCCCTTCTACGAAGCACTGGCAGCAGGCACTTCTGAATTCTACGCAAGCATCGAACCCGAATTCCTCGCAGGCGTCTTCCCCAGCGCTTCAGTGGGCTACTTTGATGCCTACTACATCTGGGACTATCTCAATTATGCCTATCTGCACAACCGTACAGTTGCCGACAACCTGGACGAGGCTTCACTGACCCGTGCAAGCATCCTGGCGGCAGACTGGGCCTTTGCCATGAATACTAACACCACCCTCTCAGGCTTGAATGCAGGCGACCAAATCGGCGTCATGGCAGGGAAGACGCTTGCCTATAAGATCCTTCGCACATTCTACAGCACAATCAACACTCAGGGTGCTGTGAACAAGCTCGCTCTGGCCTTCGGCAGCTACGAACCTATGCTTGCCTTTGCAGCTCTCAGTGACCTCATCTCGCCTATGAATGAGGCCTTCTACAATTTACCTGCTCCAGGATCTAGCTTCGTGTTCGAGCTTGTTACTCTTAGCTCCGGCTTCAATAGCACCTATCCATCAACCGATGAGCTTTTTGTGCGATTTCTGTACCAGAACGGCACAGGAAACGACACGCAGCTTGTGGCTTACCCTCTCTTTGGATATTCGCCCAGCAATACTCTGATCCCACTTTCTGACTTTTTGGCCAGCATGGAGACCATTTCCATATCCAGTGTCCAAGAATGGTGCACCTCCTGCGCCAGTGTCTCAGTCTTCTGTGCCGCTTTCACTGATACAACGTCTGACACTGGCAGCGGACGAAAGTCAAGCTACTACAGTGTCACCCCTGTTGTGGCCGGGGTAATTGGCGCTGCCATTACTCTCGTCTTTGTCGGCCTGGTCTTGGGCGCCATCATGCTTTTTGGTGGATTCAGACTATTCAGGGTCAGCAAACGCAGATCGGAGTTGGGCGGCTTCAAAGGGGCAGAGAAATTGGCTAGTGACCAGGATTTGACCCTCCCCAAAGGTGGTGGTGGTGGCGCCGCTGCTGTTGTCGAAGGTGGTGGCCCTGCTCCGACCTCAGGACATGAACGAGTTGGTAGTTGGGAGTTAAGTGACCAGGACAAGGCTCAAGAAGCTCAGAGGTCAATCACACCAGGGCAGGCGGCCCCCCGACGACCCAGCTATGAGGATGATGAGCTCTATGTGGACCCTTACGGCGCGGCGATAAAGCCTCGTGAAAGTGTGTGAGCAGGACTGGCCCCGGCAGTTTCAATTCCCGCATGTACTGGGCGTTGCAGGTGGGATCTGTTCAAGTATGGACGGCGTTATTTTTCGGTTGTTTGAATCCTTGAACCCAACACGACATATCACGATGGAATAATGATGGAATGATATCACGACACAACAGCCCCTAATGGACATTGCCTGTTTACCTGCTTATTTCTCCCATTCTCAAGCTGGCTTGATATTTTCTTCTCAGCGGTCCGGAATCTCTCGTCGTGGCTTTTTTTTGTTCGATTTTGGTTGTTACGGTGTGTTCGCTCCTTCCACAACAGCCGTCAGCTGGTCAAAGCACGCGACTGCCCCTCTGAGACTCTTAAGCAATGCTCCTTCTAGCAGGTAAAGCTGTGACTTCCCTTCAGTTTGCTTGGCGTCCCTCCATCTCAGTTCGCTGCTGGTTCCCCCAGACGAGTTGCTTACATCTCTCAGCCCAACTTCTGTCTCGCTCATTGGTCTCGCCTTAGGGCAAGTTGGGAGTTGAAACACGCTTTCTTTCTTCCCACGTTCCCTTCATCGCTGTTGGCTAGCCCATTGCATTGAACCAGAGGCTCTCAGTTTCCAGTATGACTACCACGAGTACATATCAAAGCACACCTAAGTTCAGACCGTCCCGGCGCTACACCATCTCACAACTATTGCAAATGGCTCAGAGCAAGCGTCCGTTCGACTTGTCAAAGTTTTCCTATGAAGCTGCCCGTGGTGAGTCTGGTCTTGGTCATCCCCCTTGGTGCAATCGACACGGATCTGATTCTGACATTCGGTAGCTGGAGTTGTGCCTTCGCTCGGTGACTGTGCCGTAACTTCTCGACGAAGCTCGGCCTACCGCCCTCGAGGATGGTCTTCTGCTAGCTTCGACACCAGCGACGACAACGGCCTCTTTAGCAGCAGCAATACAAGCAGCGCAGATATGGCCAAGCCAGAGAGGCAGCCTACCCGTGCTCCTACCGAACAACTCGCAGAGAAGGACGTCGGATTCGCCAAGTTTCTGAAAAAGCATTCGTCCCCCACCCACAATCGAGTCACGGCCGGTGGCCGCATCGTTCCCATGGAGAAGAGAGAGCCACAGCCCCGTTTCCAGCTGCCCGACTCAGACCGCCCATCAACTAAAAACGACGTCAATACAACTGGAAACACCAGTTTTGGTCGTCTTAGAACTCCCAGTGCCGAGCCACAAAGAAGTCTCAATGGGCAGCTACCTGGCCATAGTCCAGGTGAGGGCGACGCTGGTCTCAGCAATTTCCCCGAGGCCCAGATGAATGCTATTTCATATAGCCAGATGCCAGATAGCGGCGGGTATTTCGCACCTCAGCTTCCATACTTGGCTCTCCAACCGTCTATGTTGTATGCCGGCTATGGAGGGTCATTTACTGACTGGCAGAACTTGGCCATGCTCAACACCACCGGAGGCACGTACGCCGATGTACAGCTGCAGTCGGTCTATTCAATCGGTCAGATGGTGCAAGATGCTGAGGCCCTCTTCAATAACCTCGATCGTCAATTGAGGCTGATTGACCGCCACCGAGCTATGATAAGCCATGATCCCAACCTGGCGGCGCAGCGAATGGCGGTTGTACAACAGCGGGCCGAGGCCAAAGAGCAAATACACCGACTGAAGGTTCAGTTGCAGACTGAGCAGAGTCGGAGCCCGTATTTCAATCCGATGGCATTTGCAAGTCCGATGCCGCCCCCTTTCGTGCCTGTCACAGCGACTGCGATGCCGCCTCCGGTCGCCAGTCCTGCAAGCACGACAGCTTCCACCATTAGACCAAGTGCTCCGAAAGAGAAGCCACTATTCACTGGGGCCAAACGAAAGGCGATTCCTATAGTCCCGCCGCCGCCGCCATCGCCAACACAGGCTGAGCCTTGCAAGAAGGCCAATCCGGTGTCAATAACAAAAGCAAAGCTTCCGCAGCGCTACTCAGCTGGGGCTTCGCACAGCAATGAGAGCATATTGAAATGCAATCCCGTCCTGCAACAGAGCTGTGGAAATCACGATGCCAAGTCCCAAAAATTCGAAGCGCGAGACAGAGCGGGACAAGGGCAAGACAAGAGAAATCAGAGAGATAACTGCCTTGTCAAGAGCGATGCTGGGCGAGAGCAGGCGAATGGGCTCCTTGTCAGACAGCCAGAGGATGTAGAAGCCATTTACGAGCTTCAGCTGGATGCTATGAGGCTCCCAGAAGGGGTCAATGTGCTCATCCCACTCTCCAACGGAGCTCGTGTCAGTGTACCTGGTTCGAGTCTTGGCAAACCTCAGTCCTCGCAGATGTCTGATTTCGAGAGAGAGTACTGGAGCCGAAAGCCAAAATTCACGACTATGATGCTGGAGAAGCTTAAGGCACGGGCAACAATTCAATATGCGGGAGAGCCGATTTCCGACGAGGACCTACTTGCCAAAGCTGAGGGTCGTCCCGCCACACCACCACTGAGGCAAGGGGGCAACAAGCAAAATACAAGCCGCGAAGAACGAGTGCAGATGTACCTGGATGAGAAGCCAAAACGCGTGCAGGAGGACACTTCAGTGAAACACGTGGTGGCCAATAGCGGGCCCAGTGTGGCAAACATGGGCAGAAGAAGCGACGAGAGCTTGCTGGGCGAGAAAGAGATCATGACTGTGGACGATATGAGCCAGAAAGGCTATTCGTCGGTGCTGGTGCAAAATGTGAACGTGCAGGTACAATTGCCACCACCAGGGCTTGATGGAGCAACGGATCCAAACGGACGTTCGGCAGCGGTGTTGAGCTTGACGGCGACGGGCAAACAGCGAAGCCCCCGCTTGGTCCATCGGTCAGCGCCAAATGGAGGTGTATAGTATGGACCACACTGCCGCAAGGTCCGTGAACAAGTGCCTTCGGACAGCAATTATTGATTTGGCGCGGGACGGGGTATACCGGAAGGGCGGGTTGGCTAACAAAACAGAGATCAAGGTGGAAGGAGAGGGTTGGAATTGCATCGACTGAAGTCATGAAGTAGCGAGTGTATCGTCAGGACGATTGATGCCGGGCTCGATAAGACATGAAGTATTAGATGGATAGCAGAGTTCGGAGAATAGGCCGGTTGTAATGCGTACAACAGAAGAGTATGAATGAATTTCAACTACTGTATGTGATGAGTGACGGAGGAGCGGTTGTCCTTGGCCTGAGGCCTGCTCTGGCGCAGGTTGATGGTGAAGAGTCTGTGACAATCAGATGTACGGTACGTACGTACGAACGACGAGATAGTGATTTTCAATACCCGTAACTCCGCCACGTTTGCGTGTTCCGTCTTCTTGATTGGGGAGGCGTGGGGCTGTTTCGGCAGGCGCAGACCTGGACGGGTATGGTACGAGTATTATTCCTCCTCGGACAGACGCCGAACGTGCTCGCTGTCCTTGCTGGTCTATCCCTGCGCCTCCTGCCTGAAGAGGGATGCGGCCACAGTGACGACGGACCCTGTGCATACTACTACACTGCCGTAGGTCTGTCTGCCTCTGTCACTGTCTGCCTGCAGCTGACGGCTGACGGGCAGCGAAAGTACCCCTCATCAGCACCGGACACTGGGCCTATTTTCCATACCGCCCGTCCACCCCCATTCATCCACCACATTCATATCTACAGCATAATCCATCGAGGCCGTGTCGAGATATCTGCCTGCTCTCCTTGCTTGGAATGGCGACTGCCGCCACATAACGTTAGCCCGCCGGCTGCTCGACTAACCACGCCTCCTCACTGTTGCTGTGCGCAGTCCGCCGCCACCGCAACGTCGGGTACCTCTGTGGCCAGCCCCCAGTCCCGAAAAAACCCAGCCCATCATCGCCGTCGCCCTCCCCCCAATCACCGCCGCCCCCTTACCTCCCCTGCAGATCCATTCACTTGGCTATCTGCAGCATGGCTCTCGAGAAGCGAAACTTCTCGAGCTTGTCCTTCTCTACCAAGAAACATGGCCAGGCCAGCAATGCCGATGGCCCTGGCACCCACACGCCTACCGCCACCAAACTCAAGAACTTCTTCAGAATTAGCAGCGGCAGCCAGACATCGATAGCAGCCGATGGACTGGCAACGCCCAAGACGGAAAGCCGGCCTGTCAAGCAGTCCAAGTTCCTGGGCATCACCCGGAACCGGTCGACGACGGTTGCCAGCGAAGGCCACCCGCTCGACGATGCCATCGTCTCGCCGACGGCGCAAGCCAATCCCTACTTTGTCCACCAGGGCCCTCCGGCCCTTCGTCACCACAACGAGGGCAGTGTGCCGCCCTCGCCACCGGACACCCCCCAGATAGTTGCCAATGGGCGATCGTCACCTGACCACAAGGCCGTTGCGGCCGGAAGAGAGGAACTGGCCCGCAAACTACGCAGAGTGGCCTCGGCACCCAACACACAGGGTCTGTTTGCCAGTGCCAAGCAACAAGATGAAAGGCCCGGCAGTGCTCAGCTAGGGAAACAACCTGTCATTCTCGAAAGTGGCGCTCCGGCCAAGCTGAGCATGGTGGCCGCAGATGCGAAGGCGCCGCCACTCCCCGCGTCCAGGTCGTCTAGTAAATTGGCACCACCGCCCCAGCTACGTCAGCCACTCGCCTTCAGACGCACATACAGCTCTCACTCAATCAAGGTCCGCAATGTCGAGGTCGGCCCAAGCAGTTTCGACAAGATCAAGTTGATTGGCAAAGGAGATGTCGGCAAGGTCTATCTTGTTAGGGAAAAGAAGTCAAATCGGCTCTACGCCATGAAAGGTGAGCCCGCGCTCGGAGCGTTGATTCCTGATATGCACTGACCCAAGCAGTTCTCAGCAAAAAAGAAATGATCAAGCGAAACAAGATCAAGCGTGCACTGGCCGAACAGGAAATACTCGCCACCAGCAACCATCCGTTCATCGTGACACTGTACCACTCCTTTCAATCCGAGGACCATCTGTACCTGTGCATGGAGTACTGCAGCGGTGGCGAGTTCTTCCGAGCATTGCAGACCCGCCCGAACAAGTGCGTGGGAGAGGAGGACGCGCGCTTCTACGCAGCCGAAGTTACGGCAGCACTCGAGTATTTACATCTGATGGGCTTCATCTACCGTGATCTGAAGCCAGAGAGTAAGCCGAGACTGGCTGGCCCCCTTATGAGCGCATTTTGCTGACTATCTGGTCAGATATATTATTACACCAGTCAGGCCACATCATGTTGTCTGATTTCGATCTGTCGAAACAGTCTGATGCGGGTGGTGCGCCCACCATGATTCTCGGCTCTCGGAATGGATCGACGCCCTCTGGCTATCCGCTGGTCGACACCAAGTCATGCATCGCTGACTTCCGCACCAACTCGTTCGTCGGCACCGAAGAGTATATTGCACCCGAAGTCATCAAGGGCAATGGCCACACCAGCGCCGTCGACTGGTGGACCTTGGGCATTCTCATTTATGAAATGCTGTTTGGCACTACACCTTTCAAGGGCAAGAACCGCAACGCCACCTTTGCCAATATCCTGCGCGACGACGTGCCCTTTCCTGACCATTCGACGTCCACCCCGGTCACAAAGTAAGTGTCATATCTCAAAATAACCGACCAGCGTAACTGACGCAACTGCCACAGTCTCTGCAAGTCTCTGATCAGAAAATTGCTCATCAAGGACGAGGTCAAACGCCTGGGCTCACGAGCAGGTGCATCCGACGTCAAGAACCATCCCTTCTTCAAGCCCATCACTTGGGCCCTCTTGCGACATATGAAGCCGCCGATGATCCCTCACCAAGGACGACCGATCGATACGGTAAACTTCCGCGCCGTCAAAGACAGCGGCAGCGTCGACATGGGCGGACCTGCGCCTGTCACTACCTTGAAGGGTGTTCCTCTCGACTCGGGTATGGCAACCCCTGGCGGGGAAATTGCTGATCCATTCCTGGAGTTCAACAGCGTGACGCTTCATCACGATGATGAAGACCACCTTACTATGACCCACCAACCCGGTGCACCGAACGGCCAGCGATAGTTCGGATGGGGTTTGAAGAGCGATTGATGCATAACAAACCCGGGACTGCGTTGTGGTTGGCGCATATGGTGTCTTGTGGCACGGATGGCTCGGTTAGAGAGCTGGGCATATATGCAGGGCGTTGCAAACCATATGCTGGCGTTGGCTGAGAGCGAAGCCAATGCCATAAATGTACAGTGAGTGTCTATTTGCCTCGTGTGGAGGCCTGCCACGGTTTGCTGGGTCCTTGATGGCTCTGAATCTCGCCGCCCTTGGAGTCTCGACCTCGGGGACGACGAGACAGTATCTTTTTGCCTGTACTGTACAGCTTAACGCGGCATGAAAAGTAAAGTTCTTGCCCTCTTGAGTTGCCACTCGCGGTATGAGCGGCATGGCGCAGCTGTGATGGATGCTAGATTTGCTTCGAGTAGCCACAGTGACCTCTCTGGCCTAGCTCCTCTTTTTCTAGTGTACGAATGAATCTATAAGCCTTTATGACTAATCTGGAAATGGATAAGAAATACGGTGAGTGGCCAAGGTTTGCAAGAAATTTGCCAATCATTTGACCTCTGACAAGCACGCGTCATCTCAACAGACCATTTCCTTAAGAAGTTAAACCCACACACTCCCGCATTGCTCTTGCCTGGCTTGCCTGGCTTTCGCACCTCCCTTCGCTTTCGCTTGGGAATACCCGTTTTTGGCTCTTGAGTTAATCTGAGCGCAGGCAGGCGCGATCACTAAGAACGCCGATACCTGGCGCAAGCTAACAATATTAAGGAAATGGTGCCTTTCCAATCGTCATGCCTTGAGCCTTGCTATTGCTTGATTGTTTTGTGTCTGCTATTGCTTGAGCCTTGTTGTGTCTGCTATTGCTTCATTGCTTTGTGTCTTTTGTCCCCTTTGCTCTCTCAGCCAAACCTCTGCTGAATTCAACCAAGACTGACCGGCAATCATGAAGTTTGGGAGGAATCTCCCCCGCAACCAGGTGCCCGAATGGGCCGGTAGCTACATCAACTACAAGGGCCTGAAGAAACTGATCAAGAACGCGGCTGGCGACGCATCTGCTCGCTCTTCAAACCCAGACTTGGCGGGTAGGAGGAGCTGTAGACACTCTCTCCCCGTTGGCATGACTCATGGTGTCTAGGCTTCTTCCACTCGCTCGACCGCAACCTCGAAGACGTCGATTCCTTCTACAACAAAAAGTACGCCGACTTCTCCCGCAAATTGAAGCTTCTCGATGACCGCTATGGCGGCAGTGTGGATGAGATTCAGAACCTGGATCCTGAAGATGTGCAGGACTTGCTCACCGCTCTTCTCGAGCTGCGAGGCCAGCTGCGGAAGCTGCAGTGGTATGGAGAGGTCAATAGGCGAGGTTTCATTAAGATCACAAAGAAGCTGGACAAGAAGATCCCGTCTGCCCATGCCCGGAAGAAATACCTCGAGCTCAAGGTTGATCCCGCCCAGTTTGCCACCAATGCGCTGCTGGCCGAGTCGGTGGCCAAGATCAACGACTGGCTCTCTGCCTTGACCGAGGCGTCTGCCTCTCAGAGTGCAGAGGACTCGTCGTCCATCCAGTCGGCCGGTCTTCAACGGTCCGCCTCGCGGCCGTCTGTTACCCTCCCACCCGAAACTCTGGCTGCAATAGACTCGTACATTCGAGAAGACGATGCGCCGGCGCTAGACTCCCTGATTAGCTCTTCCTCTTCCGACCTTGCCTTCCAGCAATTCCTCAAGACGCTCCTGCAGCGAGCCATTACCTCACGCAAGCGTGCGTGTATTGCTTGCCTCCTGAAATATATCGTCTTCCTTGACGAGCAGGATGATATCAACAAGCGCAACTGTATACACAAGTTGGTCATTGCCATTGGCAAGGCTCATAATAAGAGCGATCATGAAGCGATGGCCGAGCGAAGTACCTCGTCCGACGACGACCTGTACAATTTCATCACCCCGGCAGCAGCGCCATCTCAGCCCTTTCGGCGCGCTGTTGGACAGGAGGACCAGCGCACTAAATTGCTTCAGCGGGACGATGAGGGTGTTGAATTATTGATCCACGTGTTGGATAACTTGCAACCGACACAGCAAGCCGCGTTGATGGCTCGAGACCTCGCTGGGCGCACGCCATTGCATCATGCAGCAGAGTATGGAATCAGAGTGCTGTGCGAGGTCATTGTTGAGTACCTCCAGGCATGGAAGCTCTTCGATGTGGACAAGGGCATCGATGGCCCAAACTGGCAAGATGCTGAGGGCTGGGCGCCTCTCCATCTGGCAGTCATTGGCGGCCATCCAGTCACTACCAACGCCCTCCTCGAGTCTGAAAAGGCTAGCAAGAGCTATTCCTCCGTGAGCGTGGGCAAACGATCGCCCAAGACGGCGATTTCGCTGGGACTAGCTGCCAAGAACAACTACATTGAAGTGATCAAGATCTTGGTAGCTGCTGGGGTTGACATCAACTACCAGGATGAGCAGGGCGAGACTGCTCTGCATATTGCTGCTAGATTCGGCCATGCTGACTGTGCCCAACTGCTCATCGCTGGGTCCGAGGCTCAGAGGGCTAATATCGAGCTGGCTGAGCACACCTATGGATGGACACCGTTGTTCATTGCCTGTGTCGATGGCCACTACTCTGTTGTTGAGCTTCTGATTGATTGCGGGGCCGAAGTTGAGAAAGCAGACCTGTCAGGCTGGACTCCACGCGAGCATGCTGCACTTCGAGGACATATCGATATTGCCGCCAGGCTGGCAGAATTTGCAGTTGATATCGATTCTGGCTCAGAGGAGCTGACTGTGGCCTCGACCAGCAGTTCTCTTTCTGACCGGAATTCGAATTTCCTAGGTACAATGGGCCCAACAGTCAAGGTGACTGAGCCTGTCAAGACGTTTGGCCATCGATACCTGACTGATCAATCCATGGTCCTAGTCAGCCTGGGCTCGATGGATGCAAGGAAGAACATCCTGCCTGTTAACCTGGATCAGATACCGCTTGTCAATGCTCACTCCACTCAGCTTGACACAGCCTTGTCGATCGTGGTCTGGGCTAAAGCAGCTACAGGCGAGCCACAAGTCTTTGACTTGCCTGTGCAAGATAGTGTTTCCACCGAGCCGGTCACATTTCTGTGCGATGAGCCAGACAAGGTCAAGATCTGCTTCGATCTCGTACCAACATATGCTGGGTCCAAGGACAAGATTGTTGGGCGGGCAGTGGCGCTGCTCTCAGGACTCAAGACACATCTGGGTGGCAAGAAGATGCCATTGAAGGGAGATCTGACTGTGCCGATTGTTGCATCTGGTGATTTGGATGTGATTGGATCAGTTACATTCAACTACTTGATTATCACGCCATTCAAACACGCAAACATGTCTGTCAGTGAGAACCAGACCTACTGGAAGAGTGTGGCGTCGACTATGGTCATTGGCCACCGTGGACTGGGCAAGAACTTTGCAGCAGGACGACGGTCGCTGCAGCTTGGCGAGAACACGATACAGTCTTTCATCGCGGCTGCCAACCTGGGAGCGCAGTATGTCGAATTTGACGTCCAGCTGACAAAGGACCATGTGCCTGTGATCTACCATGACTTTCTGGTCAGCGAGACCGGCATAGATGCACCGGTGCACATGCTGACTTTGGAGCAATTCCTGCATGTTAGCGATGCTCGCACACCTCGCGCCCCTGGATCGACATCGCCTATGCGAGGCGACCACGTTGAGACGGGCAGTGGCCAGAAGGTGGCGTCTCGAGGATCCAAGCCGCGCTCCCTGTCCGTTGGCGGAGGTGGCAAAGCCGGACCGGATGAAATGGACGAGCGGATGAAGCATACACGGGACTTTAAGAAGAAGGGCTTCAAGGGGAATACACGAGGCAACCACATCCAGTCCGCGTTTGCCACACTCGAGGAGATGTTCCAGAAGATCCCCAAGGAGACAGGGTTCAACATTGAAATGAAGTATCCGATGCTTTTCGAGAGTGAGGATGAAGAAATGGACACGTATGCAGTCGAACTGAACTCGTTTGTCGACACAGTTTTGCAAATGGTGTACGATCACGGCAAAGGGAGGAACGTTATCTTCTCCAGCTTCCATCCCGACATCTGCCTGCTGCTGAGCTTCAAGCAGCCCAGCATACCGGTCTTGTTTCTAACCGATGCTGGCGCCTCTCCCGTCGGCGACATCCGGGCAAGCAGCCTGCAGGAGGCGATCCGCTTTACCAGCCGATGGAACTTGCTTGGTATTGTCAGTGCAGCTGAGCCCTTGGTCTATGCGCCACGCTTGGTCAGAGTAGTGCGTGAGAGCGGGCTGGTGTGCATCAGCTACGGGGTCTTCAACAACGATCCTGACAGGGTGGCGCTGCAGGTCAAGCAGGGCATTGATGCTGTTATAGTGGACAGCGTGCTGACCATTCGACGCAGTTTAACAGGAGGAGCCAAGGATTAATTTCTCCGACTGTGAATGAGAAAAGAGGAGATGATAGACCAGGGTACATGATAGACCAGGGTACATGGGCTGCGATGCCGTACTTTCTGTACATGGGCTGCGATGCCGTACTTTCTGTACATGGGCTGCGATGCCGTACTTTCTGTACACAGTAGACCATAGAGAATGATCTCAATGCACTGCGTAGATCACTGCGCAATCATTCGCCGCTGCCGCCGTTGTCGCTGACGCTTGGAAAAAAGAACCGAACTCGCCCGGAAAGTTTCGACTCGCACGCTCCTCGGTCTGCTTGTGCCGAAACAACCTGCGATCCGAGGTCAGAAGCATTATTTGTTCTGTATAGATTCCATTCCCTCGAACGAAGACCGACAGCGAGACGGATATAAAGAGGTTTTTACACGCACCGCAGTGGCGACGACGACGACAACGACGGCTATAGCGACCGCCCAGCTGGCCCGCGGTGGTGACACAGATGACGGAGGAACAGACAAAAAACAGTACAATGACCGAGGATGACCGGCCGCATAATGGTCTGTTCACGACTGGCGGCCATGCAGCGACTGCGCCCCCAAGGCCGTACGCAAATGGAACAACGATCAATGGAAGTGGGGGCGGCAGCACCAAGCGGTGCAAAGCAGGCGAAGACGACGCAGAAGAAGACCCGGTCGACAAAGAAGAACGCTCGTTACGGGACGTGTGCAAGGACATCCACGACCGAGTACAGCGCTTCCTGCGCATCGAACCGGCCTCCGATGCCGACGGAGATGTCATTCGGCGCACGCAAAGGCAGACTCGCATCTCGCAGGGCGTTATTCAGCGGGCATTGGTCGAGTATGGGTATGTACATTCGTTCTCCTCGATGGCCTGACACTGGCACTGACACTGGCACGCCCTGCCCAGATTCGAGCATTTGTCCTTCTCCTACAACGGCGGAAAAGACTGTCTCGTGCTCTTGCTGCTGTACCTGAGCGTGCTGTGGACGCATTTTGCAGAGGAGAAGAATAGATTACACCAAGGTCAAGACCCAAAGCCGAGCAACACACATACAGATACCCATACCCATCCCGAAGCCGCCAACGGCGTCGACAGCAGCAGCGACTTCCCGTCAACAATCGCCTCCATCTACGCCGAGCCCCCCGACCCCTTCCCTGCCGTCACCTCCTTTGTCACCCGCTCCTCCCGCGCCTACCACCTCTCGCTCACCCATATCCGAACAAACCCACCGCGACGGCGACCAGCACCGCATCAAGACGATACTGTTAACAACAACAGCAACCACCACCACCACCACCATGCCCCTCCCCCTGCGGACGAAAGAGCGACCGAGCCACCGGTAGTCAGCTTCCGCGACGCGTTTGCGCAGTATCTCGACCAGCACTCGCCGCGCATCAAGGCCATCTTCGTCGGCACGCGCCGCACCGACCCGCACGGCCACAAGCTGACCTTCTTCGACCTGACCGACGGCGCGTGGCCGCGCTTCATGCGCGTCCACCCCGTGCTCGAGTGGCGGCTCGATGAGATCTGGTGCTTCTTGCGCAGCCGCGAGCTTGGGTCCATCGAGAACAGCAACAACAACAACAGCAGCAGCAGCAGCAGCAACCAGAGTGGCCAGTGGATGCCGCTGGAATACTGCTCCATGTACGACGAGGGCTACACCAGCTTGGGCGGCACCGGCGATACCTTGCGTAACCCGCGTCTGAAGGTGCTCGAGCCTGGTGGTGGTGTTTCCTGGCGTCCAGCCTACCAGATGGTTGATGATGAGCGCGAGCGGGATGGGAGGGAGTGAAGAGTGAAATTCGTTTCTTTCTTTCTTTCTTCTTCTTCTAGCTGGGCTGGGCTGATATAGAGAGGATGGAATGGTATAGATGCATTACTACGTTGTGACTAGTCTAGACCAGCATGTCTCTCTGTTGGTCGTCTGATTGGGAGGCAGCCCTTCTAATGCTCCTCATATATAGATCCTAGGTATAACAGTATCAAGGCTTTCAGAGGATCTTCTTGTTCTCATTGCACAGTAGATGACCGGGAGAAGATGAGAGAGAGTGCGTAGTAGTGCGTGCTGTACCAAATAATACCCATATGCCTCAAGGCCTCGCTATTGCTGTACTAGAGAGGTCTTGTTCCTCGGGGTCGACAATTTAGAAACTTTTGTCATCTATCCGTGACCCCGTCCCACCCCCGTTCTTCCTGTGTAGGACGATATCAATGTCGTTTGGTCGTCGCAAACAGGGAAAACCAATAGATAGACACCGTCCAGGTGAGGGACTTCCTCGTCTCTGTCCAAGGATGGTTGGTCCGACCAGTCCTGTATCTTGCAACCAAATATCCAATATATCGCCGCCTTGGACCACTTTTGTATCTGAATGTCAGCGCGTCCCAGTTCTCTCAATGGAAGGCAGCACTAGAATAGACTCACGGAATAGCAGAAAAAAAAAAGGGGAGTCGTTGCCGTATTTGGGGGCGGGGGGGGGGCATGGGAACCTTTTTCCTGGCTGAGGAGAAGCCATAAGTCGACAAGGCTCACCTCACCGCAATCACAATCACATGGAATGTTGGAAACTCGCGAGAGGGTCGTCTCGACCAGCTTTTTGGGCGCAATTTTGATCGTTTCGTTTCAATGAAAGATCCGGGGCCACCCACCCATGTAGGAAGAGAAGAGGGATAGTTCTCTCCAGATCACTCTTCATATGAAGAGCATGAACGGAAAGAGCACCAAACCTGTCAACTTTGACGTTGATCACCTGCTGGGGGAAATGCATCAAGCTTCTGCTCTGTCTTTCTCCATGAATATACTGTTTTCCAGGCCTGCGGCAGGCGCTGGATGTCTTCCAGAGGGGGCTTCCACGGCTTCCACGGCGTTGACGAATCAACCTCGTCGGCGAGCTCTGCCAAGTCCAGCTTCTGTTTGAGTTGCAGAAGCTGTTCCTTGGGTCTCTCAATTCGAAAAGTGCTCAACCGCCGCCCCGAACATTGATGAAATGATGGGCCTGGGTGTTGCAGATAACCTTTTGCTGTCGTAGGGCTAGGGCCTTTGTCAGTAACAGGGGGTTAGCCTTGCCTGAATTGTGACTAGAGCAATCACGTGACTGCTCCCCGCAATTATGCAATTTATATAGGCTCTCCGATGACGTAATGACGGATCGGGTCAAAGTCTGTACTATGCATAAGTCGTCGCCATCAATTCTGTCTTCAACCGAGTAATGCTTCGCTAATTGTTACACTTGGCTTTCTGCAACAGTTCGCGCATTTCAATGACTGGCCTATCACAAAAAAAGACAACGATCTTGTCGACTGCCACATGACCAAGAAACAACTCTTTCCCAGCTCAAGATGTATCGATCATGTGCCTCTACCCCTGCAAGTGCGTGTGTAAACTCTGCAGTCGAAAATGGGCTTATTTCTACTTCAGATCATGGCCCAGATAAATCAAAAGCTATACTGCGGTACCACGATCTATATCTTCAATGGGGTTGAGAGAACTCTATGACTCTAGTCAATCCCCCCACTAAACGTTGCACCTCCAGCGCGGCGATCGATTTCCATGGCAGCATCGACGCCACAAATACGGAAGAGGGATTGTGGGCTCAAGAGTTGCGCCTTATCTGTGGCGCCTGTGGTTTTCAGACGCTCAAGCTCTTCCTTCATAGCTCCGTACGCTGGGGCAATCGTGGCAAAGGGGACGATCATGACCTTGAAGCCAATCTCGCGAGCCTCTGCTGCGGAAAAAGAGGGTGTGGCGCCAGCCTCGACCATGTTGAGCAAAGACGGCATCGGCGCCACGGCCTGGACGGCTTCCCGGGCTTGCTGTTTGGAGGTGATGCCCTCCAAAAAGGCCACATCTGCTCCAGCAGCATAGGCGGCCTTGAGCCGGCGGATCGCCTCTTCGTAACCGTGAGTCTGTAAAGCATCCGTGCGAGCAATAATCACAATGTCGCTATTGGCTTGCTTCCTCGCTTGCACCGCGGCTGTGATTCGAGATATAAACACGTCCAGGTCCACCACTTCCTTTCCCGCAAGATGCCCACAGCGCTTCGTTTGGATCTGGTCTTCGATGTGGAGCCCGGCAACGCCAGATCTGGCGTACTGTTCGACGGTGCGAGCCACCATGATAGGGCCCCCGTATCCGGTGTCCGCATCGGCAATAAGCGGAATAGGAGCCTGCTTGTATTCCGGTAAGGCTGCAAGCGACGCTATTGACTCGGCATGAGCTCGCATTTGGGTTTGGGTGAGGAGTCCTAAGTCGGCATGACCCAGGATGGATGCAGTGCTCCCAGCTCCAGTCTTTGCAGGTGCCCCAATTCATGCCTCAGCTCCGTGAAAATGGGTCTTTGAAGGGGTCCATGAGCTTTCTTACCATGTACAGCCCATCGAAGCCGACCTCAAGTGCAACTCTGGCCGAGAATCCATCATAAACGCCGGGGCAGAGGAGGAAGGAGTTTGGTTCCTTGAGGAGGAGGCGCAGCTTTGTTGCAGCAGCCATTGGCAGCGTCAAAATGGATATACAACGACCATAAACAGCTTGATTTACTCGAAGCTGATATGGATTTCACTTGCCTCTTCGAATACGCTTGTTCGCCACCAAAAGTCGTGCTCCGTAAACTATATGGTCAATCACCTAGTCAGGGACGAGGCATCCTCTGTTCGGAGAGCTTCCTGCGAACCCACCACAACGACGTCCAACTTCGACTCGTAGCGACGTGCACAGCCTGATGGCACTTCGTTTCTACCGATGTATGTTACAGGTACTGCAAAGCCTGGGCGAAACAAGGAGTGGAAGTGAAGTCGGTTGTGCGTTTGATCCTCTACTTTGCGTGCTTTGTCGTACCGCCCGCCGTATTCTTCCTGACTTGTCTTATGACCCGCCGTATTAGTCCCTCACGTGTGCCCCCTTATTCGATCAGAGCTCATCTTGGCTGGTCAGACCACGCCTCACGCCACCCACAGTAAGCAGCAAGGTAAGCCCCACGGTAAGCACACCTATCCCCCTCGCCTCGATCGGTAGATGTTCGACTACCATCGATTTATCAATCCTCTGGAACCCAAGTCATTTCCGATCATCACCGGAACCAGGTCAGACTGTGACATTCCTCCCCCATATACAGTCGAGATGGCAGCTCCCTCAACAGGATCCTGGCTCCCCTTTTTGGGACAAGTGGTAGCGCTTACCGGAGGTGGCTCTGGCATTGGCCTTGCCACCGCCCTGCTCTTGTTTGACCGAGGTGCAACGGTCGCAGTGTGTGATTATAACAAGGACGCACTGGCGACGGCTACCAAGAAACTGGAGGAAAAGACACCGCAGCCCGGACAGCAGTTCTCTGCGTCCCTGGTCGATGTCTCCAAGCCTGCAGAGATAGACGACTGGATTCAGGCGACCGTCAAGAAATTTGGCCGTTTAGACCACGCCACAAACATCGCCGGAGGCGGCGACCGGATATGCAACCTAGCTGAGCGGACAGACACTGACTTTAACCATGTCATTGACATCAATCTCCGGGGCTGCTTCAATTGTATGAGGGCACAACTGCCTCATATGCGGCAGGGCTCCAGTATCGCCAACGTTAGCTCGCTCTCTGGCGTGATTGGAACTCCCGGTGTCAGCCTGTACTCGGCCGCCAAGGGGGGCATCAATTCCCTCACTGCCGCAGCAGCGAGGGAATATGGCCCGCAGGGGATCAGAGTGAATGCTGTCGCTCCAGGGACCGTGCTGACGCCAGCGCTACTCTCGGGCGGCATATCTTATTTGAAGCCTTCCATTGATGCCACTCCAATGGGCAGAGCTGCTGAACCCATCGAAATCGCCAAGGTTATTGCGTTTCTGTTGAGTGAAGAAGCGAGTTTTGTATCAGGCACTGTCATCCGAGTGGACGGTGGCCTGCAGGCCATGGGCCATTGAGATCTTTTGATCCTAGGATAAAAATATACTCACGAATTCTATGACAGGAAACTTTCTGCTCTTCCGCCCTTTTAAAGAGTCCGAATGACGTTTGATGATGCAAGGGCGAAGTGAAGAGCACACTACAAGAGTTTGTGGACTTATAACGCATTTGATATGGTAGGTATATGATCCAAGGCAGGCAAGAGCTATTCCTTGAGCTCATGGCTGTCTACCCCATGCTTGCATGAAGAATTCACGGACACCAACGGGTTTGATCTCCGGGAAAGGCTCGTTGAGCGACTGTGGTGGTTGTGAGTGCAGAAATCCGAGCTCACACCAGGCTCAGAATGAAGAGTAGAGGCTCACAACGTCTTCCGAAGTGCCTGAGGCATACAGCACTTCCTGGACTGGCAGTCTCGTGGCTTTGCCCTTCTGCAAACCTTCGAGGCAATCGTGTTTAATACTGAATTTGACATCTGGAACCAAATGCCAGAGGTGCAGCGACTCTGCACCAGCTATTCGTGGACTTTGCTGAGTGTATCACTCACCTTTGACAGATTCCGCGAATTGGACGAATTGATTCCAGGTAACCTGATCTCCAACGATGAAGTTTTCTCTAGGCCATTTACTTGACTGCAAGCTTGCGACAGTGAATCGAGCAATGTCGAAACTGTACGTCAAGTTCACTGGCACTGGAATTTCGGCTTGATGAGCGGCAGAGCAGCATGCCTGTTGCTTAATAGGTTGGTCAGAATCCCCCCAGCACTGAGATGATGATAGAATATGCTAGCAACAGGTCTCACTCTGGCCTGTAGTAAAAGCTCGCCCATATACTGGGAATATATTGTCTCACGGTCATTGCACGATCAGATGCAGAGATGAGACTTGTCTCCGGCTGGACGGTGGTCATCGAATTCAGGGTTGAGATCACCACATCCGCCTTTTGGTCCTCCGGGCATTCAGCCGCCCAAGAAGAGAAATGTTTTTCTCTGACACTGACAGGACTTCGGTCAAGCCGTCATTAATGGTAGTTTCAAGATATTGCGCATCTCATTTCGTTTTTACTGCCTGGTGAGCCACTGGGAGCCTCGGCTGCTCGCTTATTTCCCCCAAAACTCTCCCCAAAACTCTCCCCTGCCTGCATGAGAGACTTCAGACTCGACCGTATCTCTATTATCATTCTAATATCGACGGTCTGACCATCAGAAACAGTTCAGCCCACATATCTTTGTCCAGCTTTATCCGGCTGGCCTCGACAACGATGCCCAGAGTCGAGGACGAAGTCCAGCTGGAGGACTTTGGCAGCATTTTCTCTCTCCAAGGTAAAGTTGCCGTGGTGACTGGAGGATCCAGAGGGCTCGGGCTTTATGCTGCGTCCGGCTTCCTTCAGGCCGGCTGCTCAAAGGTCTTCATCACATCGCGCAAGGCACAAGCCTGCGACGAGGCCGTCGCTGCACTAAACTCCCTCCGGGGCAAACGCCCGGGCGCCGTGGCCATCTCTGTGCCTGCTGACTCTGGGGACATTGGCGAGATCGAGCGGCTGGCGGCCGAGATCTCCAAGCACACCGACCACGTCGACATCCTGTTCGCCAACGCGGGCACCTCATGGGGGGCGCCGTTTGGCAAGCATCCGCCCGACGCATTTAGCCGGATCCTGAACTTGAATGTGAAGAGCATCTACTACACCGTCCAGGCACTGCACCTGCTGCTGCGGAAGAACGCGAGCACGGAACAGCCGAGCCGGATCATTATCAACGCCAGCACCGGCGGCATCGGCGTGGGGAGCCTGGGCGAGAATGCAACGCATGCGTACTCGGCCTCCAAGGCGGCCGCAATCCATCTGGCCAAGATTCTGTGCGTGGAACTGGGCCCGCAGGGCATCACCACCAATGCGATTGCGCCAGGCTTCTACCCGACTAAGATGGCCTCGGGGCTCATCGAGCTGACGGGAGGGCGGGAGGTCCAGGCTGCCAGAGCTCCGAATAAACGCCTGGGCAAGCCCGAGGATATTGCAGGCCTGGTTGTCTTTCTTGGAAGTCGGGCCAGTGCACATATCAACGGTGCCGTTATTACCACCGATGGCGGAGCGGTGCATGCAATGTCAAAGCTGTGATTAGTGGGAGAGAGAGAGAGATGTCTGTGTGAACTTGTGGCTTCGTAATCTTTGTAGTTTTTCTTAATATAGGGGTTTAAATGTGACTAGAAAGCGAACAGGGAATTTATGTATACTTGAAATCAATACCTATATCAACACCTCAATTCACCCTAACATGTAAATGATTCAGGCATTAGTTTTCTGATTGATTCAGGTGTTGATATGGTAAGGGCCTGCAAGAGGAAGTTTCCCCTTCAGTACCTTCGGAGTAAATAGTTTGCAGTGTTCTGCCGAGACTGTCACTCTGGTCTTGTCTCGCCATGTGGCCCATGACCACGGGCCCGCTCTCGCTGGCCAAGGGACAGGGCCGCTCTTCGGTCGGGCAGGCAAACGGTCCTGTTCATGGTATGAGCAGTCAGTTGTCGACAGGATTCTCGGTCTTACCATCGGTATACTCATGTAAGTCGGAACCACAAATACCGCACCACTCCACACGAATTAAAACCTGATCCTCCTTTGGCACTGCTTTAGGAATTTCATCAATCCTGAGATCTCTTTGCCCGTGGTATCTCGCGGCTCTCATGGTTCGCTCTCGTCTTTCCAGTGACAGTTCTCTGGTTAGATGACTGGCTTGGTTTTGCACTCAGTGCCGACTGCCTTCACGCCTCTGTAGTCCTTAGTAGTTTCTTTCAACTGAAAGGATTCGCGGTCTCTCCACGATACAATCATCCCTGCAAATGCAGATCGGATAGTGAAGCTATCCCTCGCAAGTCGTTTTCCGTGTGGGGATGCCAGTCGACCAACACAAGGAACTTTATATGAATCGTAACACAAACCAAGAGGCCACCTGACCATCAATAATCCACACCCTGTACGAATCGTGTACTATTCTCATTCCAGATTTGGTGATTAAAATTAGTTCTACGCAGTTACTTGTCCAGGAAAAAACGCCAGAGACGGCTCCTTCTTATACCTTGGCATATTTGCCGTATTTGCTCCCATGCCTACGCCCTTCCCTATTAAGACTAGTCCATCTTGGCGCGCCCACAATCTACACTAGTGTATCATTAAGTTCGTACCTATTACACCAACCCCAGGTTTAGGCGAATTATGTCTTCCGAGAGCAAAGCCGAAGCGGAGGCCCTGATCCCCAAGTTCGAGTTCGAACAGGTGCTGAATCAAGGTAGGCTGATTCTTTGTTTGAGAAGACTGCGTCTAATCATTCAGATCAAAATGGCCGGCGTATCAACCTGCTGGGCAAGATCGCTGACCAACCTGCTCTTCTCACGCTCGAACGCGGAGCCTTCCCATCCTCCCCGGGACCAATAAAGGCTCTGGTGTCGTCCCTTGCAGGAATCACCAACCTAGGTGCCAATGACATCTATCGGTGGTATTTGTCAAGCATCCAACCCCCCAATGAGGGTGCTACGTCCCCAGACCAAAGCAGGGCTGATCTTAAGATCAACCTCATCTACCCATGCACGCCCAAACACATTGCCAAGTACTCCTCACAACGCGCCCGCTATGTGAGCGAGAGTCCAGAGATCTATCGCACCCACGTGCGGCCGTTCATTGTCAAACAACGCGAGTCTGGCCGACTCGACTGGATCTTCAACATCCTCGAGGGCCGAACTGAGCAGGAAGATATTATCTTGCGCGCCGACTGGGGTGCCGTTGATGATCACTCCCAGCCCGCTGGCTTCCTGCTGCTGCCAGACTTGAACTGGGATCGCAAGACAGTCACCGGCCTGCACCTGCTCGCTCTCGTCGAGCGCAGAGACATCTGGTCCTTGCGTGATCTGCGCAAGAAGCATGTCCCATGGCTTAAAGGGCTAAAGCAGAAAGTAATCCAGGCAGCTGCCACTGCCACTGTTGTCTCCCCTTCTGGTGGGGGCAAAACAATGATTGACAAAGATGAGTTGAAGTGCTATGTGCACTATCACCCTACATACTACCATTTTCATGTTCACATTGTCCATGTTATGCTTGAGCCAGGTATCACACAGAGTGTGGGCAAGGCATGGGAGCTGGGTGGGCTCATTGCCTGGCTGGAGAGTATGGGAGGGGATGCAGAAACAGGCTTGGACCAAGTGGACATTAGCTACGGGGTTGGAGAGGAGAGCGAGCTATGGAAGGGCCTCTGGGGAAGGTTGAAGGCTGGGGAGGAGGTCACTCTGGGCAAGTAAGTAATCACTTGCTGTGATAGAGTAGAGAAACGAGACATGACAGAAACGGCTTAGTAATCCGGATATCTCGCAAGGCTGTGCCTCGGCCTCGGCCTCAGCCTCGTTCTTTGCATATTACTTTCCAAGATGACCAAACAAACAACCTGACGGACTGGCCAGGACGGCAAAGCCAAGAAGATGGAGTACCTCTCGTCGCTGCAATCACCTGTTGATGAGTTGAAGCCGTCCATCTTCGAACTGCTGTCGGAGCAACAACTCGCAGCCCTCCTGCCGCCCTCCCTACGCTACCTCCTCGCCGTAGCCACCCACCGTTACCCGCGATACCTGTTACGCGTGCTCAACAACTTTGACCAAGTCTATGCACTGCTGTCCCTTGTCGTCGAGCGCTACTATTTGACCACCTTTGGCGGCAGCTTCACCGAGAATTTCTATGGCCTGAAACGCGAGAAAGTTCTGAGCGTGCGTGGCGGCGAAATCAGACGCACACAGTTGGCCGTCCCCGGCGAGGTCAGAGAACGGCTCCGTTTACAGGGCGCAGATGTGTGGAAGAACCTGCTAGTGCTGGTGGGCATTCCCTGGGTCAAGCGGATCCTGGATGAGAGTTATGATATTCACATCGCACCGAGTGCGAGTCTGCTCAGGAGCGGTGGCGGCGGCGCAGGTGGCCCGCAGTATGTCGACCATGACGCGTTGCCGGCACATGCGACGCTCAAGCAGCGCTTCCTGTGGTACTACAAGTGGTTCCTGCGGAATGTCTATCCCAGTGTCAACGCCGCGTACTATTTCAGCATCTTGGCCTTCAGCCTCGCATACATGTTTGACAAGACCAAGTACCCCAGTCCCTTCTTGTGGATGGTTCAAACCAGGCTGAGACGGATGGGTGACGCCGACTACCGGGCCATCGATGAAGCCGCCAAGAAGATGGAAGAGGCGGCAGCTGGCGGCGCAGGGCGGCCGGGCCAGGGACTGGCAGGTCTATTGCATCCACGCACGCTCTATCCACGCCTTCTCTCCAGCCTGAGACTGTTCCTCCCCACCAGCATCTTCGCCCTCAAATTTCTCGAGTGGTGGCACCAGAGCGACTTCTCCAGGCAGCTCAGCAGAAAGGCCACCGAGGGAATTGAACTGCCCCCTCCAGTTGTGTCTGGCATGGATCTAGCCAAGTCGCTGCCGGCGAAAGACAATGGCGACAAGTCAAGCGCCGCATCGAGTGGCGACTCAAAGCGAAAGCCACCCGTGTCCAGTATTTCTTACCTTCCAATATTGACGGTCCCGCCACCACCCTCGTCTGATCTGTGTCCGATCTGCCTGCACCCGATATCGAACCCTGCAGCCTGCCAGACTGGGTACGTATACGACTACAAGTGTATTTTCCAATGGGTTGAAGGGAACCACGAGCGACAGGAAGCATTCATGCGAGGCGATCCGACGAGTGAGTGGGAGGATCAGGAGAAAGACGAGCAAGAAGACAAGCAAGACGATGCCAATGAAAAAGCTGCAGTGACAAAGTCCAGACATGGGCAGTGGGAGAGTGGGAAAGGCCGATGTGCAGTCACCGGCCGACGGTTACTGGGTGGCACTGGCGGGATTCGCAGAGTGTTGGTATGAGCTGAGTCCGCTCAACGTCACTGTTCGACAATCTCGACGTCGCTTGCGTGATGAGGAGAAAGCGGCATTGGTGAAAAAAAGGATTCAAAAAGGCGCGCGGTACCGGCAAAACTTATGGCCGGTCTCGCAACAGGCGCCGTTTCGCGCTAGCGTCGCGCCAAATCCATTAGCCGATGTTGCCGCCTCACACTATCAGCTATCAGTCACATCTTTGGGCCGCTTTTCGGGATGAAATCCTTAGGAGATATCCCCGTTGTTGGTATGCCAATGGCGCTGTCGTTATTATTATAACCCTAGGCCTTGTGGTACTCAAGGGTGCGCAAAAATTAGCAACGCTAGGCTTAAGCCTCTACAACAACAACCACCATGGCAGCTGTCGATACTGCAAAAGACTCAGCAATCTCTTCGGATGTGCCAGTACAGAATGAGGGCGACAATGAGGAGAAACAAATCCACGAAAGTTTGGCACGAAAGGTCATCTCAACGGTGGGGTGGTTCATCAAGGACCAGTGGTATCTGATTGGGATGGGTATTGTCATCCTGATCGCGTCTCAGGTCCATGTGCCACTCAGCCACCAGGACGTCAAGCAGGAGGTTGTTTCTTATGTGACGGTGTCCATCATCTTCTTCATCGCGGGCTGCACAATCCGCACGCGCACGCTGCTGGAAAACTACGCCAAGTGGAAGCACCATCTCTTCATCCAGGTGCAGTGCTTTCTGATGGTCTCGGCCTTGATGTTTGCTGTTGTTTCACTGACGGCAACAAACCACCACTTTCTTGATGCCTGGCTGCTAATCGGACTCATCTTCAACGGTTGCCAGCCGACAGCCATGGCATCGAACGTCCTCTTCACTCGGCAATCACACGGCAATGCGACTCTGACATTGGTCGAGACAACGATTGGCAATCTCATCGGCCCATTCATCACCCCGCTCCTGATCAGGATGTACCTCTCCTCCGATGCCTGGTACACCCAGGTCATCCCTCCACAGACAGACGGCTACGGCGGCCTCTACCGCCGTGTTTTCATGCAATTTGGCCTATCCATCTACCTGCCCATGGCTGTCGGACAAGTAGTGCGCCATTTCTTCCCCAATACTGTGCAAAAAGTCTTTGTGCAGTGGAAGCTCTCCAAGCTGGGCTCCTTGAGTCTGCTGACCCTGCTCTGGCAAACATTCGACCACGCATTCGCCACTGGGGCCTTTGACGCCGTCAAGGGGTCCAACTTGGTCTTCATCGTCTTCATCACCATCGCCAACTACACTCTGTGGCTGGCCATCTCTGTCCTGCTTTCACTCCCCTGGCTGGACCGCAAGGACACCGTGGCCGTGGCCATGTGCGCTCCTGCCAAAACCCTCGCCCTCGGCATGCCGCTCAGCTTCGTCGTCTTTCAAAACATATCCGCCCTGGAAGAATCAAAAATCCAGATCCCCATGCTGCTCTTCCAGGTCCTGCAAATGGCCATGGCCAGTCTGTCCACCATCGGCTTCAGACGATGGGTCGACGCTGGCGAGCAGAAAAAGACGGCCAAGGATGAGGAGGCAGGTACCTCCCAGGCTGACCAATCTCCTCCCCCTCCTGAAAGACCGACCGAGAAGTGATTGATTCGGTGTAGAGTAGAGAGAGATGTTGGCTCATTAGCGTTAGACCCTTCCCACAATAGACCATAATAATAGAAGTTAATCCCAGAGTGTGCGCATGCAGCAAACATGATCATAGATGCACCCCATTCTCCTCGTTGTCGTTGGCATCGGCGTCGTCTTGTCCTTGCTCTCCATTAGCCACCCCCTCCCTCTCCTCCTCCTCCTCCCACCGCCCACCCCTCCTCTCCACCTCGGCCCTCAACAACCCCAACCGCTCCCTCTGCCGCTCAATCACAACCTCATTCTCCGCAATCGCCTCAAGATAGTCCCGGTCGCCCTGGCCGTTGTCAAACTCCTTCAGCTCCGCATTCGACCGCTGCAGATGCGCAATCGAGTTGTTGATTTCCGCTGCCTTGCCGTGCAGGTTTTCCATTGGCAGGTCCGCGACCGCTTGGGCGAACGACGCCGCGGATATGGGCAGCGCGTCGGCTGACATTGTTATCTTCTGGTTTTTTTTTTTCGTTGCTGTGTGTCTCATTCAAGTTGAATGGTTTGGTTGGTGAACAGAAAGCTTCGGGGAGGCCCCTGACGACGCTGATTGGTTGGTGTGGTGAAATAGTGGGTCTGTATTGTAATCCCAGCGACGACGACGACGACGACGACGACGACGAGGTTATGTACGGTGGGAAAAATGGAAAGAAAAGAGGTACATTCCAAAAGACACCTTGGTAATGGCTATATAGTATTTGAAATTTGATCATCAACACAAAGGACGACTGCTTGACAGTACCCAAAGAACCGAAAAAAAGAAATTCAGAAAGTTCATTGTCATGAATCACTCCAGTCGTCCTCCTACGCATACAAATCAGGATCCTCAGCCTCACAATTGGCGTTGACGCCGTCACTGCCTGGACCAGGAGGCGGTGGCTGTGGCTCGTCGGGAACAAGCACGCCGTCTTCAAACACCTGCTCCTCGCGGTGTGGGATGATGCTCTTCTCGATGCCAAAGGTGTCGACAATCTGCTCCCAGACCTCGAATGACAGGGTGAAGACGGCTTGGTTGCGCTGGGTCTGCTGGCGTTCGGCCAGGCTCTTCTGCTCGCACGGCTGCAGGGTGGGCAGGCCGTCCCAGTCGAAGCCGAGGCCGGCGGTGGACTCCTTGATGAGGAAGCTGACGTAGAACATGTTCTCCACCGTCTGGCCAAACGACTTGGGATTGACACAGAACTCAAACAGCGAGATGCCGCCGTCGTTGGCCAGGCCGTACTCCTGCATCTTCGCTCGCGTCTCGTCCTGAGACCACACTTCCTCAGTCGCGTTGTATTCTTCTTCAAGACGCGCCACCCGGTCGCGGCAAGTCTGCTGCAGCAGCAGCGCAATCTCCTTGCAGATTTGCGATAAACTCGCCGATTCCTGCTTTTCCAAGTCCTCGTTACTGAGCTCGATTGGCCGGAGTAACTGTGAGGGCGCCTGTCGGGCGTCGTTTCCTCGCCGTTGCGTCTGTTGCCGCACCTTCTTGCGCACCGAGAGAGGCCCGAGCAGAAAGCCAGACAGACAGGGGCGCGAGTTGTAGAGAAAGCAGGCCTTCCTTCCCAGATAGTTCCAGTTCATCGTGTCGCCGCTTTCTTCCGGGTCTGCGTCCTCGGCTTGACGCCGTCGCTGTGTGAGCTGCTGTGTCTCTGCCGCGGTGCGGTCGTGATCTCCTCTCTTCATAAACGCGATGCATTTCGCGACAAAGTCGTCTACATCGACACTGGCTGACGCGTCGCCCAGGGTCGCTTTCTTGACCTTCTTCAGCGACAAATCTGCCGCAGTGACGAGGATGCGCGAGTCAACCGTTGCGTCAGCCGTCTGCTTGACGTCCTTGTAAAATCGGTCGGCCTGGGTCAGGGTCTCGATCAGACCACGCGACTCGTTCTGCACAAACTCGGCTTTGGAGTCGTTGAGCTTGCTGTACAGGTCGCGCATGCCCTTTTTCGTACGGCGCCGCTGTTCGGGGTCCTGATCCGGATCATAATACTTCTTGTCCATTATGCTATTCCCCTGCCCATCTGTCCGCTCCCCTATCCGCCGTCGCTTGGGGCTTGGTGGCTCCTGCATTGACTCAGCCCGTGGGGTGCTCTTGCGCTTGCCGTTGCTTCGCTTCTCGTTCTCTTTGTCTGACTCAGATACGCCCGGAGAGACCGGCGTTGGCAAAGTGCTGTGGTGGGGACGTTGAGGGGTTGTGGACAAGTCCAAGTCTGTCGACCCTGGTCGCGCAGTTAAAGGCGCCATGTTCAGTAGGCGGCCATGGAAACCGGGAGGGCGGGCGAAATGTGTAGTATGAGTTTGGTGGTGGCTGATGATTGGGCAACGACAGGTAGCGATGGCGACAGTGATAGTGGCGGCGACGGCGACGGCGATGACGGCGGTAATTTCATTCACTGAGATTTGAAGGCAAGTGCAGTCGCAGACGCGTATCCCCACGCGCTCCTTCCAGTGCAGGCTCACGCGTCATCAAAAAGTGGGTCCCCCAATCAGCGACAAGGCAGCCACTTTGGTCAACTTGGTACTTCATGGATATCTAATACTGTGTCTAGGACAGAACTAATCTATCTCTACCCTGCAGCTGCTCGAGGCAGTGTCTGTGGCGGCCGCCCACTATGCTCCTGAATTTTGTGGCCTGCAATTCCCAACCATGGACACGTACACCTTTGCCACCTCGAGGCAAATTGCCTTCCCGGTCTGTGTCAAAATGTATGTCTTTGGGTCTGAAGTCGATGGATTGGGTGTAATTGCTGGGTCTGTGTGTGCTAATCTGGAGGCCGCAGCATCAATCTCGAAGGGAAGCAGTCGCCGGTTCCATATTCGACCTTGTTGAAGAGGCCAGACATCCGCCACCTAGGATCTGTCCAGAATCCAACATCAGAGCTCTACGTGACGGTACAGCTATGGGCCGAGTCCAAACCACTTGGTGTGCATATGCAAACGCCTCATTTGTTCTTCAAGCACACCCGAACCTGGAACAAATGGATCGAGCTTCCGGTTCAGGTCAAGGATTGCCCCATCTCTACCCAGGTGGTCATCACCATATGGGATCTCTCTCCTCTTCCTGCAAACAGCTCCACCGACCATAGCGTGCCCTATGGCGGAACCACTATCTCCCTCTTTGACCAAGATGGCACCTTGAGAAAGGGTCGACAGAAGTGCAAGGTCTACCGGAGGCGCCCGGCCGATGGTCATGCACCCTCAAGCACTCCCCACATACCGGCAGCGAAACGATATCGGCCAGATGAGCATCTCGCAGAGCCTTCTCCCGAGGAGTCTGAGCTCGAGAGATTGGAGGCGCTATTTAAACGGCATGAAATGAACGAGATACCCCAAGTCGACTGGCTCGACCAACTAGTCTTTAAAAAGGTGGGCGAAAAGGCCAGGGAGGTGGATGATCAGGCCAGGAAGGCATCCCTTCATCGCAAGGCTCTGAAAAGGAAAGCACAAAACAAAATAGAGGCTGTCAACGGTCACGCAAACGGAGTCGAAAATTCGGACGATGTGTTTGCTTCTGACGATGAGATTGACGAGACAGAACGCTTCACCCTCTACATAGACTTTCCGAGATGGGACTTTCCTGTCATTTTCGAAGATCACGAGTATGAGCCTTCACGTCTGGTGAGAGAATTTCTACACAGCCCCTCAACTTCTGGGGTAAATCCGAAGCCTCCGCCAGAGGTTAGGTACGGGCCTGGAATCGCGGCAGGAAATGTTGTTGTCGACGACGAGGACCATCCTGTCATCCGTATCTTTGATCCAGAGCAATTTCAGCGAGAGAATCCCTGCGAGACCAAGCACCGGCGCCTGGTACGCAGTGAACGAAATGCCCAGCCTGATACAGGCATAAAGCCCAATGCAAAACTCCGAGACGAGCTCAACGAGGTCTTGTCATATGGCCCAACCCAAGAGTTGACTGCGCAGGAGAAAGACCTGCTCTGGACATTCCGACGCCACTTGAGCCGCGAGAAGCGTGCGCTGACCAAGGTAGTCAAAGCCACCGACTGGACCAGTCCCAAGGAAGCAAGAGCAATGACAGACCTCATCCCTACCTGGGCCGAGATTGATGTCGATGCTGCTTTGGAGCTTCTGGGCCCAACTGTTGACAGTCCTGTTGTCCGCGCGTATGCGGTGGATCGACTCCGAAAGGCCGACGATGACGAGCTGCAGCTCTATCTCCTCCAGCTTGTTCAGGCACTCAAGTTTGAGAAATACCAAACAGATGATGATGGGCTGCGACCAAGCTCCCTCGCGCGCTTTCTGATAGATCGAGCATCTGCCAACTTCGCCCTTGGCAATTTCCTTCACTGGTTTCTGATGGTTGAGTGCGAAGACACTGGGCCAGACCCAAGTTCAGCGGCCAAGAGGAAGCTATTCGCGCGTGTCGAGTATTATTTCATGCTGGCTCTCGAGAAGTCCCATCCGGAGCAGCGCAAGACGCTCCTTGCACAAGCTGAAATGATCGCAATCTTGACCAAAGCCAGCAAAGATATCCGCTTTGATCGCGCCAACAGACCCATCAAGATCGAGAAGCTGAAGAAGTTTCTGGCCGACCCGAAGAATGACCTTCTCAATTTACCGGCGCCGCTGCCCTTGCCCTTGGATCCCTCAGTCACTGTCACAGGAATTGAGCCTGATTCGGCTTTGGTCTTCAAGTCGTCTTTGTCGCCATTACTCCTCATTTTCAAGACAAAGACAAATAAGCACTATCCGGTAATCTTCAAGACTGGCGATGATTTGAGACAGGATCAGCTTGTGATCCAGATCATCACTCTAATCAACAGTCTGTTGCTCGCCGACAATCTTGATCTCAAGCTCACCCCATACCGCATCCTCGCCACCTCGCCTTCTTCAGGGTTTGTACAATACATCAGTCCTTCCATCGCCCTCAGCGCCATATCCTCGTCTCGAACGCACCGTGGGAGCATTCTGTCCTACCTCCGCTCGCACAACCCCGACCCTAATGCCCCTTACGGCGTGCGCAAAGATGTGCTTGACACGTATATCAAATCCCTGGCCGGCTACTGCGTCATTACCTACATTCTGGGTGTTGGCGACCGCCACCTTGACAACCTGCTCCTGACTCCAACCGGCCGCTTCTTCCACATCGACTTTGGCTTCATTCTCGGCCGCGATCCCAAGCCGTTTGCGCCGCTGATCAAGCTGTGCAAGGAAATGGTCGAAGGCCTGGGTGGCACCTCTTCCCCGCAGTACACCCAATTCCGGCAGTTCTGTTTCACGGCCTTTACGACGTTGCGTAAGAGCTCTGGCCTGGTGCTGAATCTCTTTTCGCTCATGGTCGAGTCATCCATCCAGGACATCCGCCTAGTGGAAGAGCAGGGCATAGGCCAGGGCGGTGCCGTGGCCAAGGTCAGGGAGCGCTTCCACCTGGATGTTTCCGAGGAGGAAGCAGTGCGGATTTTCGACCAGGTCCTTGGCGACAGTGTGAACGCCGTCTTTGGTGTCGTCATTGATAGACTGCACGAGTTTGTACAGGGATGGAGGGCATAGCAAAAGACAAAAGACAAATTATTTCTCACATTCTAGATTCGAAACATCGAGTGCTATGCATGATAAGATAAGCGCAAAGTAAAGCAGCCACCACCACCTTGTTCCTGGATCGATAAGTTCTATTCTTTGGAATCCCTCTCCTCGTGGATCGAATGGTACACACTGGCCTCGCCCTTGGCCATGTAATCGAAGCTCTCCTCGCTCGTGCTTGTCAATGGCGGACTGGGCAGCTTCTGCCTCCGATCTTCGTCGTCGTCGTCGTCGTCGTTGTTATCATCGCCATCTGTCGTAATCTGGATGATGCGCTTATTGCCACGCGCACGACCGGTCCAGAGCAAGCCATCGCCGCCAGCGCCCAGCCGGGCCACGGCAGCCTCGGCCTCGAAGCCGACGGCGTCGCTGATGGGCAGGTTGCGGCGGTGCCACTCGCCCACAAAGAGACCCTGGGGGTCGGCCTCGTCGCGGATGCGCACAAACTCGGCCAAGTCGCTGCCGTACATGGCCTCGAACTCCGGGCGGGCAACGTGCGCAAAGTTCTTGGCCCAGTGCGGGCGCCCGCCCAGGTCGCGCATCAGCCATTCAAAGGCCTCGAAGTAGCGCTCGCGACAGGGCGGGTCGCGCCCGTACGGCCGGTAGAGCGTGGCGTTGAGGTAGAGTGTTGGCTCGGTGTCGACGGTGGGCGCGAGGAAGGGTTTGACCCCGCTCGGGTTGTTGGTTGTTGTTGTGCCGTTGGTTGAGTTGTCGCTGACGCGCACTTCGATTGGGCAGTGCACCCACACGCCGCGGCTGGGGAAGGGGATGCGCGCCGTGGCCTCGTCGCCGTGGATCCATGCGCCCAGCCGCCGGATTGCTTCGGGCCCGCGCGACAGTGGCAGCGCCCATTCGTTGACGAACTGGCTGTACAGGCAGTCCATCAGCAGGCCTTCGCGCGCAGGCTGGACGGCGCTGAGGGAGTAGGCGCCGGGTTTGAAGCCGTATTGCATGCCGAAGATGAGCCATTCGATCCAGGGGAGAGTGGAGGGGATATACTGTGCGAGGTAGAGCAGGTTGTGGTAGAGGCTGAAGCCGACGATGCCGCCGTAGAAGGAGCGTTTTGGTTCGCGCAGGGGCTCCGAGGTGTGGCCGCCGCGCCAGATGACGGCCCGCGAGAGGTAGGGCAGCCACCAGACACGGGTGTACTCTTGCTGGGTCCAGAGGTCGGCGTCCCACGTGTCGAGGATGTGGTCGAGCGTCCACAGGCTCTGCGACCACTTGATGTTGAAGTCCGGCACGGCCTGGAACGTCAGCTCGACGATGATGCCGAGCGAGCCGAGCGACAGCAGGGCGGCGCGGAAGAGGGGCGCGTTCTTCTCGGCCGAGCAGTCGACCACCTTCGAGTTGGACAGGAGGATCTTGAGCGCGGTGATCGAGTTGCTCAGCAAGCCGTGGCTCAGCGACGACCCGTGTGTGCCCGTCGAGATGGCGCCCGCAACCGACTGCACATTGATCGACCCCAGATTCGGCAGCGTGTAGCCCTTCTCAGCCAGGCTCTCGTTCAAGTTGCCCAGCGAGCGGCCGGCCTCGAACCGGACCAGGCCCGGCTTCCCGCCGACGTCCCATTCCAGCACCCGCGACAGCTTGTCCAAATTGATCAGCCATTGCGACGTCAGACTAAGATCAGAAGGCGAGTGGCCAAACCCGGTCACACAGAGCCGCTTGCCAAGACGGCGGCCAAGAGTGACAATCTTCTGCAGCTCGGGCACCGTCGACGGCTGGAAGAAGAACTCTGGGCGACTGAAGAAGGTCTGTGCCCACGTATGATGCAGATATCGCACCTCGGGGTTGAAAGGCACCGACGGGTCGAGTCGAGAAAGCTCCTTCTGCAGCCTGGGCTCAAATGCCTTTGCTCTCAGTGCCTCGGTTGCGTTCCGCCGAACTTTGGGTAGATTTGGGGCGGCCCAGTCTCTCGAGGCCATCGCGAATTTTGCAATTTGTTCGTGTTGTGGGACGTTGGGGTACGTCAACAACGACGAGGACGACAACTTTCTTTACTGTCAATAACCCTAGTCAAGTGTGTGTGGGGTGATAATGACGTCGATAGACTTGGCTCCACACGCCAATCTGGGCCTGACCCTGCATTGGAACTAAGTTCAAATAGGTAAGATTGACTAACTTTAAAAGCTTAAAAAAATTCCCTTTCGGTCATTGCGTCATTCGAACTTGACACCTTCGCTACTTTGCTAAAAGCCCTGCTGCCTGTGCCATCTCTCCTTCCATCCAGGGAAATATGGACTCTCATCCAAAGTGCGGACATCCCAATCCTTTGGAATTACACCACTCTCAATTTGCTCCCTTTCATACTGCTCGAGCAACGGCTTGACGACGTGCTCAACGTGCCATGTATTTTTATACTTGATGATGGCCTCGTTGCCCTCATTGAGCACCTTGAGCAGGATGCTGGGAATGTAAGGCTCGTCACGGAACTCTTGTACCGGGGTGAAGAGGGCCTTGAAGTTGAAGACCATCGAGGCGGAAAGCGGCAGGCGGCGCAGAGTTTGCCAGTCGACGCGAAAATGGCATCGTTCAGCGGTCAAGTCGGCCGATTGGAACTCTCGGCTCGCCTCATCTGGATCCCCCGGTGGCATGTACAGTGGTTGGTCTATTTCCAGAGCCCAAGAACCCCTTTGAATAGGCTTATCGGTCGGCATCTTTGCAAAGAATCTAACCTGGTCAGCAGCGGCACCAATAAACACAAAGACCAACGTCACTTGCCTGTCCATACTCAACTGCATCTTCTGTTTGTAGTCCGGTACTGGGGTATGGATTTCATGAAGTTGCTGGTTGAACTTGGAAGCGAGATTCCATCCAATGGCTGAACAGATGAGGCCTGCCCGAAACTGATAGTAGCCAGTTTCTGGGTTGCGGAGCATGATGGCAAAGTCCTCTGGAACGTGGTCAAGCAGCACCAGCAGAGGGTGCTTCTTGGTGACATCCTCGGTGCTGGCAAGAATCTTGTTCTCGAATGTCTTCTTGTCATCAGCAAGACTGAAGTAATGGGGGAAACGAGTGCACAAAAACTGCAAGCACATCTCCATCAACTCTTTGCAGGCCAGCTCAGAGCCTGGAAGCCATTGGAGCACACCTTCCCCATGTTTTTCGTACAGCTGCTTTCGCTGTGCAATGCGAGATGTGTAAGTGTTTTCCACCTCCAGCCACCAGTCAGCATCCATCTTTGTCAGCGACATGGTCTGGTGAAAGGGCCATCTGAACGGTCTGTACGGCCGAGGCAGAGCCTTATCAATGTCAAATTCTCTGTATTCTGCGGGCGGTGGCACGCCGCTCAGCGTTGGATAATCAGGGAAGTCCCCAAGACTCTTGATTTCAGCGACCGAGAAGCCACTGGCAACGTACTTGGACGGATCACAATGCCGAAAGTCTTGTTCAAATCCAATGAGATTTGCTGACAGCTCTTGGTCGCTCAGGGGTGCATATCCTTTGAGCGTCAGGCGTCTAGATGGAGGAAATATGCTGGCGTACTCCTTTCCAGGCAGGCTCACAATCTCAGGTTTCTTTGACGGAGCCGGATAGCGAGTAGAGGCAGCAGCAGCAGCAGCAGCAGCAGCAGGGTGAGCAACTGATGCGGGCTGGGTTCTCAGTCTCAGCCACCGATAGAAAACGTCAATCTTCCTCCGGTAGAGGCCATGATAAAGGAGAATCCCTGCAAGGACTGCCAGTGCAAGGAACTGAATGCCCTGATCATGCTGACCAGGCCCATCTAAATCCGGGACCATATTGACGAACGGGACCGCAAACACACGCATCATGGATGATTAGCACAACTGCCTGCGCCTCCGTCAGACTCCTGCAACTCAAGACAAGAAGTCGAGTTGACGAATCGGGGTGAGTACATAATGAAAATAGCTTGAACGGTGATCTCCATCAAGGACAGCACAAGACCCTGATAAGAAGAGGGATCGAGTCTTTTATTTGGACCCAGCCGATTGCCCTCTGGTTCCAGACAGACACGGCCATCGAGTGGCTCACCGAGAGAATTACACGCTCTCGATATCAGAAAGTACACGGATACCTGTGCCTGGTGCCGCGCGGTCCGTGGTTCCAGGGGCTACAACGAGCGGGGGAGAACGTCTGATTTCGCGCCGCGCGGGGTCAGTTGAGATTGATCTTGTTGTTTCTGAGCGCTGGATCTCCAACTCGCAGATAATGGCTTCAAGCCTGGTTCAGAGGGGTGGACATAATCCCGTGGATGTTGTTCAATATTACCTTGGGTATATACATGCTACCTCTGGTACTCATATTGAAATTGTTGGTAATAGAAATTGGCATTCTGGCTCCAACCCATACAGCACCACATCCACTGAAGCAAAGACCCTTGGGCCTTGGCGGTCTGCCAACATGTAATTGCCTTTGACCTTCTGCGCAAAAGTCACCTCACCCAGTCCGCTCCTTCACAGCCCAGGACTCGCTGAGAACAAGATCCATTCCCTACCACCCTTGCCCCCGCGATCTGGGATGAGCGTATGAAAGGCATTGGCCAGGTGAACAGAGCTCGAAGTGGTTGCATAGAGTTCCACCAGTTTGCGATCAGGAACGCGGCCATGGCCAGACACAGCGAACAAAAGGCCATCCCGCATTTGCTCGCTTGTGACGTCGGCATAGTCCAGAAAGGCATTCATGCTGAAGACATTGTAGAGAAAGACAAGATCCCCCCACCGTTCAAAGCTGCCGGCTGTTTTTGGCAAGCCCGGCGATGGTGGTAAGCTGGTGGAAGCTGTCAAAGGAGTTGATCCCAACGTCTTCCTGAATATATGGCAGCTTGTCCGGGCGGAATCCTGCCACGTTCAACCACACCGTGCCGGAAGACGTGTCACTCGTGACCAGCCGGCCAGTCGCGAGCGAGTTGATGCTTTCCACATAGCTGAGATCCTGGCCAGCACACAACGACGCCGCTGCCAGAGCAAGCCCCACAAGCTCGAAGATCCGGAAATACATCGCCGTGTAGTGGCAATTCTGTTGCAAGTTATAGTCGAGATCTGGAGAGAGACTGAGTGATTGATTGCCTTGGCTCTGGAGGAAGATCTTTCTTTCTTTCTTCATGAGCGAGCGACCTTTTGTCAATTTTTATACCTGCCAGATCCTGCACGCAGCCATTTGCAGCCCTTCCCGTCGAATACACTGCCACTCTCAATTGAGAATAGGTGGTTTGATTGTGGGCCTTCTAATCTCAATATTGGTGTACAGTAAATGTGTCTCGTACACGTATAGCGTGCAGAGGCCGCCATCGACCATCACGACATGGGCATACCCCCCAAACTTATGCCTTTCTGCTGACCGTTGGTCAATCACAGCTGGCCGTTTGGCTGCTGCCTGGAACGAGCTTCGTGACTTCCGGCTCCGATCCCCGCATCCGCTGCCACAGATGCGCGCGACGGGGGGTGCTGCTGCGAGGTACCATAGGTTAGCGAGCCGAGCCCTCGTGTTTCACTTACTGGCCCCGCAATTTGTAGTCTTCTGATCTCCTGAACCGGCTCAGGATCGATGATCTGGGACGGTACGTAATTATAATGGTATTGACCCTGGCTTGGATGGTTGTGGCCTAGTGTACGGATACGAAGCATGCTGTTAATCAGTAGCGGTACATCAGGTTGCCAGTGCCGAGGTACGGAGTACATAAGTTTGTGAATGAGTGTAGGGTTGTTGCCTAACTTGCTTGGCGGGAAGCAGCGGGATACAGCCCGGCGGCTCATCGGTAAAACTCAGCAGGTGATGCCAAGCCGGATAAGAATCTTTGCTGGAAACAGACTAAGCTATACTTTATTTGTAAGCTTAATCTACCCTCGCCAATTAGGAAAGGTGGAATTGCCAAGACGAGTTTATACCTAACGACGTGCAACTCGTGCCACGGCATTCATCTATATCATCAGCCAGGGTTGTTGCAATCATGGGTGCTGATAGCAACAAGTCCACCAGTGGACGGTCATCGCTCAACCAAGCGCACACAGAGCCCTCGCCGACGGCGCCGAATAGCTACCAGCGGCAGATTTACGGGGCACTGCGGAAGCCTGCATTCTCGACCAAGCCAGCGGTCTGGGAAGCTATTGCGAGGGATACAGTGCCGGCCGCGAACTTCAACTATGTAGCAGAGGCGGCATCGTCGGGGGCAACGAATCGAGCTAATCTGGATGCATTTGACAGATACCGACTTCGGCCGCGGATGCTGGTGGACGTGACGGTGCGGGACCTGTCCGTGGTGCTGTTTGGGCGGCGGTACCCCAGCCCGCTGCTGCTGGCCCCGGTCGGCGTGCAGAGCATCCTGCATGCCGACGGCGAGCTGGCAACCGCACGGGCGAGCCGCGCGGTCGGTGTGCCAATGGTGCTCAGCACAGCCAGCAGTAAGAACTTGGAGGAGGTTGCCGCAGCGAATGGCGAAGACGGTGAGCGCTGGTTCCAGCTGTACTGGCCGCGGCCGCAGGCTGAGGAGGTGACTGCGAGTTTGCTAGCCCGTGCCAAGACGGCCGGGTTCACGGCACTGGTGGTCACGCTGGACACGTTCATGCTGGGGTGGCGGCCCGCCGATTTGGATGAGGCCTATCTCCCCTTCATCTGGGGTCAGGGCTGTGCGATTGGGCTCAATGACCCAGTCTTCAATCGGCTGTGGGAAGAGAAGGCGGCAGCGGATGACAGGAGCTTCGCCGAGCGGGCAGGCGAGCTGCTCACCGCACTCAGACGCCCGGGATCGCCGTGGGGCGCACTCAAGGTGTTGCTCAACCTCAAGACGATCCAGCGAAGCATGGCGTGGATGGATGTCATGAACAGTGGCACGTACCGTGATTGGAGCCATCTAGCCATTCTGCGGAAGTTGTGGGACGGGCCGATTGTGTTGAAGGGCATCCAGCGGGTGGACGACGCGCACAGGGCGATTGAAGCCGGCATTGACGGCATCATCGTAAGCAATCATGGCGGCAGACAGACCGATGGCGCCATTGCCAGCTTGGATGCGCTAGCCGAGATTGGGGCCGATGAAAAAGTCCGGCAGAGTGGGATCACAGTGCTGTTTGACAGTGGCATCAGGTCGGGGGCAGATGTGCTGAAAGCGATTGCCCTGGGAGCCAAGGCTGTGCTGATCGGACGTCCGTTCATGTATGGACTGGCCATGGGCGGCCAGGCAGGAGTCGAGCATGTGCTTCGATGCCTACTGGCCGACACGGATAACACAATGGGCAATCTCGGCGTCCGGAGCTTGAGTGAGCTTAGCCGAGATTTCTTGCGCGTTCGTGGCGAAGCAAGGCTGTAGGAGAAAGGGGAGGTATTGGTTAAGCAAACGCACGTGCTGCTTGGGAGGCATTATATTCGCCCGAGGAGGATTTCAACAGTACTTCCGACAGGCCTTTTTGCTGATAGTCACACGAGGTATTCCCCAAATAGGTCTTATCACGTGCACCCATCACGTGCAACTCAACTGGCGGCCTTGGCATGTTTGTCTTGTTGATATCTCAATGGCACTGACAGTCGTACAACTGCCACTACTACAACGACAATCAGCCAGGCCGTCAGCGACTGTGCGGAATCTGAGTCGACTCTCCATCTCACAATGGAGCCATTGTTGACAAAGATCTCATTGTTATCATTATTATTATCAACATCATCGCAATCATGACCTTCCGCCCACGACAATCGTTCCCCAACCTGGCGAGCCTGACGGTGCCGCGGTCCTACTTCCTCGGCCACCACTCGGCCGGGCTGGAACGGATGCGGGGGTTGGTCAGCACGATGGACGTGATTATCGAAGTGCGCGACTACCGCACGCCGCTGACGTCGCGCAACCCGCTGTTTGAGCAGTTGGTCGGATCCCGCGCCCGCGTCGTGGTCTACACAAAGCGCGATCTGGGCAGCACGGGGAGTGCGGCGGACAGGGCGCGCGAGCAGATTATTGCGCGATGGGCGCAGCAGCAGACAGCGGTCGGCGACGGTACGACTGCGACTGCAACTGCGACTGCGACTGCGACTGCGACTGCGACTGCGGCGGCAGTGGTGTTTGCATCGTCGGCAGAGTCGCGCGGGGTGCAGCAGGTGGTGGATTTTTGCAAGCAGCAGCACGAGGCGGCCGACAACGGGCGCAGCCACCTGTTTGGGACGCGGGTGCTGGTGGTGGGGATGCCGAATGTGGGCAAGTCGACGCTGGTGAACGGGCTGCGGCGCTGCGGCGTGGGCGGCGGCAAGGCCGCGCGCACGGGCGACCAGCCGGGAGTGACGCGCAAAGTCGGGACTGCGGTCAAGATTGTGTCTGGCGATCAGCAGCATACAACAATAGCAGCAGACGGAAGTGGTGGTGGAGGAGGAGGAGGAGGAGGAGTAGGAATAGAAGGCAATGTGTATGTGGTCGACACGCCCGGCGTGTTTGTGCCGTATGTGGCAGACGCAGAGAGCATGCTGAAGCTGGCGGTGTGCGGCAACGTCAAGGACGGGATTGTGCCCGCCGTTACAATGGCCGACTACCTGCTGTACCATGTCAATCTGCACGCGCCAGACAGCTACAAGGCCTGGAGCCAGCCAACAAACGAGATTGGGCTGGTGCTCGAGGGCCTGGCGCGGCGGCAGGGCCGGTTGAAGAAAGGGGGCGAGCCGGACTACGAGGCCGCAGCGCTGCAATTTATTCAAAAGTGGCGCGCTGGCCACCTGGGCCGCTTTGTGCTGGATGAGGTCAGTGACGAGGCCGTGGCCAGGCGCGAGGCTTTGGTGCAGGCTCTGGGTGGCAGCTGGAACCAGGCCCGGAGGGCGATCAAGCTGGAACGAAAGGTCAAGGCAGCGTCGAGGATATGAGAAGAAACGAAGTTTTGTTTGTTTGAGAAGCTTGTAATAATAGCAGATGTAGCTTGGCTAGACTGTACAATAATAGTAACAGGTCAACAGCACTGTCATACTCCATATACATTGATATACATTGTTTTTTTCACATCATCAAAACGTCAGTCAGCGGCTAAAACAATGAAATCAGACCTCCCACCCGTCGTTGGCCCAACTGTCCGGGGGTCGGTTCTTGTCCATCAGCCAGGGTTTGGCGGCCGATGGTTTGTTGGCGGGCTTCTTGGAAAAGGAATTATAGGCTTGGGACCAGCGATCGCTGACCTCCATGAGAATGGGCTGTTGGGGAAGGGCATGGGGCGGCACGGGGACGGCCTGTTTCTTGCTTCGACGCGTTTTCTTCGCTTTGGGCGTGTTTTCATTGGTGGGGCCGGAGGACGATGAGGACGAAGGGTCTGAGTCGCGCTCGATCTGGCGGATGAGCGCTCTGAGCTCCTTGTCATCGGCCACGATCTGGGCCCTCAGGAAGTTCATGTCTGAGGACGAGTTGAGGGACTGGAGAACGGATTCGCGGGGGCTGTAGTCGTAGACGGACAAGTCGACTGGTTGGTCAGGCACGGTGTTGGGGTCAAGGAAAGCCTCGGGGCCCTTGTCGAGCAGCTGCTGGATGTCGAGGCTTTCGCCAGGCGGAATGGCTTCGGGGTGGCTAGGGGTGATGCAGTCCATGTCGACTTCCTTTCTCAGCACATGGTCAATGTCGACGGCGCTGAAGAAGGCACAGCTTTGTGGGAGGTCGTCGATGCCCATCTGCTGGGAAAACATGGCGCGGGTCCAGAGGTTGGCAACCTGGAGCGCCATGGCTGCACGATAGCGGTCTTCGGACTTGACCAGGTAGCGGATTTCGTCGTGTACGGTGATGGCCAGTCGGGCCTTGAGGTTGTATCGACGGATGAGGTAGTGCATGGAGATGATGAGCAGGTGGAGGTAGTCGACGCCCGAGGACTGGATGGCCCAGTTGATGCGTGAGGTCATGAAGGCTCCCTTGTTGATGAACCGAGACATGAGCGCTTCCGTGATGCCGGCGCCGAGGACGGGCGTGCGCGGGCGGCCCTGAGTGGCAAACTCCTCGAGCTTGTTGAAGACAAAACTCTCGGTGCCGCCGCGCCAGAAGGGAGTGGGTGCGAAGACCTTGCGGTTGGTGCGGACGCCCTTGGTCTCGCGGTAGAGGTTGCCGGCGATTTCGGCCGTTTGGGCCTCCGACAGCGACGGATTGAATTGACGAAGCAACGTAGCGGCGAACTTGAGGCCAGCGCCGTAGATGCGTCCATAGTTGAACACCTTGGCATCGTTGCGGGAGATGCCCAGGATCTTGGCCGTCTTCGAGTGCAGGTCGGTGCCGGCGGACTTGGTGCCCTCGAGGGTCATGAATCCGATGGCGTTGCCACCGTGCAGCTGAAACTGCGCGTCGCCAACGAGGGAGGCGATCCACAGCTCCTGCGAGTCGACGTCGGCTCCGACAAAGCAGTACCCGGGCGGGGCTTTCACCATTGCCTTCAATTCAGACCCGACACGGTTCGGCTTTGCATTTGACGCCGTCAGCCATGTGTTTTCCACCGCGCGGCGCGTGATGGTGCCCATGGGGATGATCTGCGGGAGAATAAAGGCCTGGCGACTGCCGGCCAGGGCTGGGTCGCGTTCAGACTCGTTGACAACCATCTGCGAGACGATGCGATCGCGCGCAGAGATCCAGTAGGAGCAAGACGCGTTCATCTCGAGCGCCTCCTTGGCCAGGGCGAATTGTGAGGAGAGGATGCCAGAGTCAAAGTACTGCAGGTAGCCCTTGGCCAGGGGCGACACGCAGCGAGCCGTAGGGCCGTCCTTGTGCGGCAACTTGAAGTAGACGTGACGGTAGTCTGACCTCAGGCTCGCATTCGTCTCTTCCGCCATATCGGCCTGGGTGGCGTTGGAGGCGGTGTACTTGGCCGAGTCGTCGTACGGCACACGGAAGGTCCAGCCATGCAGGTCGGACCAGACAAGCGGATGGCCATCCCACGACAGCTTGAGCAGCAGAGGCGCGATCCGTGAGCGCACCGTCAGGCTGATGGGAGACGAGTTGGAGGTAAACAGATCACGATACCAGTTGGGCGCGCCCGGCTTCTTCTGGCGTGCAACAGGCACGAGCGGATCGGTCGGCTTCTTCTGCTTCTTGTACCTTATCTCCTGGCCGGCCCAGTCCAGCTGGGCAAGCCAGGGGTCGGTGCTGTAGACCTCAGGCTGCTGCTTGGCTTCGAGCGCTTGCTCAGCCAGCTGCAGCAGACGCCGCTGGACCTGGTCAAGGCGCTGGCGGTAGGTGGCGTCAGCCCGCTGCAGATACTGCTGCCAGGAGTCGTCAACGGGCAGGATGACTGATGAGAGATGGCGCAGTGCGGCAAAGCTGACTGGGTGCGGACACACCTCGAGGAAGTTGGGAAAGACCTTGGAGAAGACTCGCTGGGTGATGGACACGTCGGCGGCGCAGTAGTCGAGCAGCTCGTCCAGACGGCCGCGCAGGCCCTCGCGGTCTAGCTCGCCAAAGTAGTCGCGCTGGGCCTTGTCGATGGTAACGCCGCAGTGGAACTTGGCCACCTCGCGCAGCGAGTTGACCGAGCTGCGGCCGACCCACAGCTCCTCCTCCTCCTCGGTAAGCATCTTGTTCTCGAGCATCGACTGCAGCTCGGGCGAGGAGTCGTCGCCAGCCATCTTGTTCCGCAACGCTCGGTTCTTCTGGTGCTTCATCCACGTCGGCCGCTGTTGCGAGCACATCCCGTTTACAGCCACGTGCAGCGACATGGTGTCTAGGAAGAAGTTCTGCGACTGGGCCAAGTCGTATTCCTCCTTGACACGCGCGCGGTCGTAGCCGATGTTGTGGCCGACCACGATGCGCGCCTTGGTCGGGTCGCCCAGTGGGATCAGCTGCGCGGGCTCCTCAGTCTCTCCCAGCAGCCAAGGCGATATCCAGGCATACCACGCCGTCGGGCTGGACGCACATGCCATGACAGCGTAGTTGCTCTGCTTCCACATCACCTCGACGTCGAACGACAGCATTTGCTCGTCGGGGGCGTCGACCTCCTCCGTTGTCATGTCGGCCTTGTACTTGGTCCATCCGCTGCGGTGCACCCACTGGCGGGGCCGCGGGAGGGGGTGTGTGCGGACAAACTGCTTGGCCAGGGACATGTATGGCTCGGCGGCCTCGCGGCCAAGCCGGTCAAAGTGCTCATCCAGCGTGGATCCTTGCAAGACAGGCACGTCCAGGCCAACCGGCGCCGTGTTGTCCTGGTTCTTGCCCAGCAGGCCATGGCGCTGCAGGTGGTCCTTGGCCAGGTCAACGAGCTCGGGCCGCGGCGTGCTGGCGCGATTGGGGAAGATCTGCGGGTGGAGGACGCTGCTGAGCTGCTGAACGCCCAGTTGATTGCTTCGTCGGGTGGCCGGCAGGGAGAGAGAGGCGTGGGTGCGGGACAGGCACAGGAGTCGTATTCGGCGCTTGAGGACGGTGCGTGTGTAGCCCCGCGCGCACTGCGTAGGGGTCGGTGGCCACAGCATTGCTGCAGCGACTGACTGGCTGACTGGCTGATGGACTGGTGGCCGCCGCGTCGGTGGGATGTGGACAAGGCTGTCAGGGGTCCACTGGCCCGGAAACTAGTCCCGGCACTAGCGAGATAGGGTTTCGGGAGCTAGCCCCTTTGGGAGTAGCCCACTGTGGCGGTACTTGCACCGGAGTTTACGCCACCACAACGGACCTCTGTCAACCAAACTGCACCTCTGTAGCAAGGGCATTTACGCGGCCTCTGCTCCTGTTCTCCCATCAGCACCACGGCCACCGCCTCCTCTTCTCGTCGTCCTGCTGCCATGAATCTACCGCCGAGCATCTTCGACCTGGCCTTCAACCCACCGCCGGCCAACCCCTCCTCCATCTTCCCTAGCCTGACTGGCTCGCCGCTGTCGGTGTCTCAACGATCTGGGCCTGGGCCAGGCCAGTCTTCCCGAGACCGGCCGCGACTGCCCTCACCGCGCCTATTTCGAGGCATTTTCTCCCACAGCAACAGCGGCACCAATAGCCAGAGCACCCAGTCCGACGCTCGGCGACTGCCCCTGCTGCGAGAACGGACCAATGTGGACCTAGACCCGGCACAATTAGCAGGGGCGATCACCCGTACTAGCCGTGCTGTCGAGAGTGTGCAAGAGGCCTTTCAACCTAGGCGGAGCGGCAGAAACAGAGCGGTAGTTGACCTGACCGACACAACGCCCTCTGATGAGGAGCGGCCGCACACGCAGCCAAGATCCAGGCCCGACCCCGATCCCGACCCCGGACACAGCCACAGCCACTTCCTCTCGCATGCCACCCACCCTCTCGACCGGCCGCGCCAGCCGCAGCTCCCAGGTGGGCTGCAGGGCCTTGTTGAGCCCATCTTTGGCTACCACGTCCGCCCACTGGTCATTGCAGACTCGCTGCATGAGCGAGACGGCCTGGACTCGCTCGCGCGGGCACGGCTGAGAAGGGCACATGTGTCGGCCCCCGTTCACTGGATCAGCCTGCCCCGCCCGCGCAATACGGAGCAGGAAGAGCGTGAAGCGGTGCGTCGACAGCGGGAGAATCACGCGGCTTGGCAGCAGACTCAGGCCCGCACACGCCAGCTGCAGAAGAGTGCGAATCCAACGGCAGAGGATGCTGCTGCTGCTGCTACAACATCATCAACGGGAGAAGCAGCAGCATCCACGGCAGCTACAATACCATCAACGGGAGAAGCAACAGCATCCACAGCAGCCGCCACAATAGCAACAACAATCCCATCGCCCCCCTCGTGCCAATCATTGTCCCAGCCCAGCTGCAGCCCGGTCGAGCCGGCTTCTGCCACCGCGCCACTAAGCTCCTTTGATGCCGACAGCTCGACCGAACAAATAGATCTTACTGGCGTCGATAGCAACTCTGCCGTTGACGCTGTGCTGGACCAGCAGCGAAAAGATTCATTCTTCTCCATGCGCCCGGTGTCGACGAAAGAGAATGGCCGGACCCGGCTGACAGCATACAAATGCCCCGTATGCATGGATACGCCGGTCAACGCGACCACAACCATCTGCGGGCATCTGTTTTGCCACCAGTGCATTGTTGAAACACTGCAGTGGTCAGCCAAACAGCGCGACGGGCCCGGCGCCAGGAGGAAGTGTGGCATGTGCCCCGTGTGCAGGAAGGTCCTGTCAATCAAGGACGCCCCCGGCGCCGGCCGCACTCTGGTCCCGCTTGAGCTGAAATTCCTCACCCGGAAGCGAAAAATGAGCCCATCAGCCGACGACCCCAAGGGCAAGGCCAAGGCCACCGACAATGGCTCGCCTGATAACCTCCCCGCCGGCAAGAGGCCAAAGCGCGAGACGACCGCTGAGCGGCTATGGGAAAGCTACATCAATAACGACTATGCTTAAAGCGCCTCGTGCTCTTCTTATCATACATTTGTCGGTTTGCGTTCGGTCGTGCTCGTCTTATCACACATTTGTCGGTTTGCGTTCGGCCATCCTCGTTTTCATATGGAAGCATGGCGTTGGTGGACTCTGTCTGTTCCCCTCGGGGTTTACGTAGCCTGTCTGTACTCTACCATACTACAACCAGTAGCACCACCACCCTAGCAGACCTCTTGTCCCTTTCTACATCGCGGCCGTTGCCAGCCACTTGGTACCCTCGTCCAGCAACCACCAAGTCGCCACCTGATGCAGCCACCTGGGCACACTCCTCTCCAGGGGCATCACCACGCCCTCGGAGCGCTTAACCCACGTGAACACCTCATTCTTCACCACCGCCCTCCTATCCTTCCCCTCCTCCTCCTCCTCCTCCTCCTCCTCCGCGCCCTCTATCTCCGCAACAGCCACCCACGCGCCCGTGCGCTCATCCAACCGCTCCCGCTCATCCGCAACACTCACCACCATGCGGCCCTCGACAGCGCCGCCGCCGCCAAAGCCGCCCTGCGCTATCCCAAACACAACCACACCCCGCTCCCGCGCCAGCACCGTATACACCCCATTCACCACATCCCCAACCTCAAACGCCAGTCCCGCCACATACCCCTTGTCAAACGTCGCCCGCCGCCCCAGCCTCGCCTCGCGCAGCCACAACACCCACGCCTGCGGGAAGCCCTGGAACGCCACCATCGTGTGCCGCAGGTACCGCGTCAGTAGTTGGTCGTAGTCGTACCTTTTGTCGCCCCCTTTGTGGCTGAGCTGCTTCGCTACCGTCTTGGTTGCGACTTCGTAGAAGATCCGGTACTCGTCGTCGTCGTCGTCGTTGCTGTTGTCGCTGTCGCTGTCGTTGTCGTTGTCTTTGGCTGCCGCTGCAACGACTTCCGGCGGCAGCAGCGCCACCGCCCCGCGGCGGCCCGCGGCGGCCTGCTTCGCATAGGGCCCCATGGACCAGAACGTCGCGATGGCCTTGTCGAGGCGGGCGTGCAGCGTTGCCAGGCGGATGGTGGGGATCCCAATGAGGACGACGCCGGCGGCTGCCGCGACAGCCACGACCCGGCCGTGTCTGGTGGATAGCGCTTTGGTCAGCGCGTTGGACATGTTTTCTCTCTTTTTTTCGTTATATACTATTTTGTCTGAACTTGTAGTCTTTATATCATCGTTCCTGTCACGTCAGATACGAGATCTCATCTCACGTGCCTACAATACGATGAAGATGCACGTGTCTAGGAAAGGAGTTGAAGTTAATTAATGGTCACATATATTCTGGCCAGGTTAGGTAGTCAATGGCAAGTTGAGAAATAGGACATCTATGTATTTGTGTATTTGGATTCAAGGCGGTTGCCGAGATAAATAGACGCTCGCCCGCCTTCTAACCAGTAGGCGACTCGCAACGCCAGGCGCTCAGGTTTTCAGACGCCTTGTAGGCGTTGACCAGGGTCTTGAACCCAGCAATGAGGCCGAGGATGGCGGTGGTGCAAGAGCCCAGATAGTAGATTGTGTCGAACAAGTTCCATAGCAGCTCCTTCTTGTAGCCACGGATCCATCGTTTCAGGCCACCGTCAACGTGGGTAGCGGTGCGGGTGACTGGGTCGTAAGTATCGCCCTCGGTGATGGCGTCCCGCTGGACCTTGAACCCGATGCTGAGAAAAGGGGGAAATGTGTATGTAAACTGTATGATGGCGCCTGAGGCGAGAATGACAATCCACGTGGTGATTTGCGGCACCGACTGGGCGACAATCCAGGCCAGCAGCCAGTAAATGGGCACGAAAAAGACCCAGATCCACTTGCCCCTGGAGCTCTCGAGTCGAGGGAACTTCAACAGCTCACGGCCGACGTTGTTGTAGAGCACCTTGATACCGATGTTGCCATACAGCACCGCAGCGATGATGCCAGTAATTAGCTCGAGGACATTGCACACTGTCTGCCACGAGTACGGCGAGATGCCCTGGTAGGACACGTTGTACACATACTGGCCTTGCATGGCGTAGCAGTAGATGCCGTAGACCATGTAGCAGATATAGATCAGGATGTCAGCGGCCAGGAGGCCTTTCCAAAAGTCGAATGGCCGTCGCATCTCCGCCAGCAGCTCGGTGAAGAGGGTGGCGCCGCCAAAGGACGCGACTGCATTCATCAGCCCGTTCACATTGTCATACAGGCTCAGGCCGGCGGGAGAAGAGCCTGAAACGTGGATGGGAGCCGGGTCATTAATGTTGAAGCCGGGGTCAAGTCCCTGAGCAGCGTACAGCGTGTAGTTGGGTGGGGTGTGTGCCATCACACCCATCGTGGCGAAGATGACGAACAGGTTGATGAAGACACACACCGAGGCAAGCCAGCCTAGTCGCTGCAGGGTTCGAATCTGGCCAACAATGCAACCAGCAATGGCACAAACCACAACACAGACAATGAAGCAAAGGTTGTTGTGTGTCAGCTGCGAGATTGACTGGCCCGAGCTGAGAATAATCAGAGCAACATTCAAGAAGAATTGGAACGACTGCAGCGAGTTGACGGTGTGGCGAAACCAGGAGCCGTAGACCCTGAAGGCGATATCACCATAGCCCTTCATCGGATATCGATCAGAGTCGAGTTGAAGAAAGAGCTTCCACAGCTGAAGGCCAGAGTAGAAGGCAAGACCGCCAAAGACTGTGAAGAGCGCGACCCCAGGCCCCAAGCCCATCCTTGAGAAAGCGTAGCCTGTCGAAAAAGGCCCGAGAATGTCTGTAGTGATCAAGTAGAAGATCGCACCCCTGGTCCATGTCAGTCAGATGACGCCCATCATCGTCGCCATAGAGGCCCATTTGGAGGAAATCAGCTTGCCATGTAGCAGTCCTTGCCGCCCGTGAAGCGGCCACCCATTCCTCATCCGAGATAACTAGCGGCTCAAATTTGCTCTCTGTCGCACCCTTCTCACTGCCGCCCTCTGGATATCCAGACACGGCCGAGACCTGCTTAGTCTGACCCTCGTCTTGTGCACTGATGGATAAGCGTGGCTGCTCAACGGCCCGTTCTGCTACCTCCTTGCGTAGGACATGCTTCTTGTACAAAAGCCTGAGTCCACTTGGTGCATCCACGTAATTGCTACCTGGGCCATACAGACGGTCTTCTTCGGCGCGAGTAATGTTGGCATAGTAAATGTACTCCTCCAGTGGGATGCTAGGATCGTGCAGCTTCTCAGTTCTATCAACACGAGTTTCGTCAACCACGTCAATCCCCGTAGCCATAGCGACTGTACACGTATCGTGCGCAGGAGAGGCGAAAAAAAGAACAAGGTTGGGTATGGGCCGGGCATGTCGAACTCATATTCTTATAACCTAGTGAATTGCTCCTTTATCAGTGGCCAAAGAGCTTGTCAGAGCTTGTCATTGTAGGGATAGGGATGTTACACTGGCCCACGATATGGTTCCTCCCAACCGGCGTCGTTTCCGCCAGTAGGTCGAGGCTAAATGAGGCAAAAATAGCCATGATCGACAAGAGCGACGGCTCGGAGCGGTCTGTTAGGAAAAGTATCATGATTAGGCGAGGGCCGCAGTCAAGCAGTCTCGTCTCGCTTCGATGCCATGTTATTGTCTGTTGGCATCAATGGCAAGTTCGTTGCTGGACTCGTCGGCGGACCCATGTAGCAGCTTGATTGACGGTGCTCTTTATCCCTGGTACAGTCATGGTCCCAGAACATTCACTGTCCCAGGGAGCTTCTGATCCTGGTATGTGCTCAAATGAACTGAAACTGGATGTCTGATACTGGTGATGGGCTTATAATTTGAGCAATTCTGGTGATTGAAGGGTTTGCCTAGCCCTTCATGGTTGCAATGCCCATTCAAGTGTCCATCACTTCTATGCCAGGTTTTCAGATTTCATCAGCATGGTATCCTGAAGACCCACGGACGTACAGTGGTCTGCTGAACTCGAGACGAATGATTACTAATCACCAACTCCCTCAATCAGGAATAGTGCACTGTGCATGAATGATTACTAATCACCAACTCCCTCAATCAGGAATAGTGCACATGCTAATACTGGACAGTACATTGGGCCAATCACCAATGGCCAAGGCCTGTGCATAAATTGATTGCTGACGTTCAGTGTACCCCTTTTTCTGAATTATTCACCAACTTGACTTTATTGATTGTATTCTGACTCTGGTCTTTGTAACTCTAGAGCAGATGATAAGTCACTACAGGATAGGCCTGTCTGGAGTGATCGAGTGATCAAGTGATCCAGGCTTCTGAAGACAGTGCAAGATCTGCATTAGGCGTACCACCTCCTACATACCCCCAAGAGAAAATCACCATGATATAGGTCGTTCCTACTCTTCGTTTTCGCCCAAGCTTTCTTCATCCTAATTCTCATACACGGCCGACTTCTTCAATGGAAAACATAGCCTTGACGGGAGCTCGGCCACAGTGCCCGGATCTGCGGGCGTGAAAGCATCCAAACACTCCTTCGCGTGACATTCTGACTGATGTAAGCAGGTATATAAGCAGGTATACTGCTTCCAACACACTGTCAGATTGGATGTAATCCCTTTCGCACGAAGAAGCCTAAACCTGAAGCGCGGCAACGGCATCGGCAACGGCATGAGCCTCGGGATGGCAGTGGCCCATTCGATGAAGTACTTTGTCGGTCCGAATCAATATGTCAAACGCACTTCCTGGCTCGACAGTCACAGATCCTTCAGTCCTTGGCGTCTGAACACAGCAAACAAAAGATGAAACCGGACCTCGCTTTGATGAAACTGGTATCTGGATATGCGGGTTGACTTGCCGGCATGATATATGACCGAATTGACGCTCATATGGCCATAGACGCCCTCCTCCACAACGATTTGACCTGATATGATATGAACTTACCTTCCCTTGCCACCTTCAATCCGCCATTGCTGTTTTCATCAAGCCTGGCTTTTCCAAGGGGGCATCCTCAGGAACCAGGCGGACGTGGATATGCATCTCTCTCTATCTTTCCGCTCGTCTTTTTTCTCGATTCCATGACCTTCTGTCCACGACTTTCTTTCCAATGCTGCCGGGGCAACCCGTCCTCGGTTGCCCTCGCATGGCACCGCTTGGCCGTGCTTTGTTGTTCTCACCCCTCCTCGCAACGCGCGCGACGCGCTCCCTCGATATCTGGTTGGTCAGTCAGAAGCAGCAGACTTGAATTCATTCACTTCTTCAAGCTTGGCACTCCTTCTCCTCAACCCATATCGTCAACCCACATTTTTGCCTTGCTCTCCTGTATCCCCTACCTTCATCCTCATCTCTCCTCTAGCTTTTGGCCTCCTGGTCCATCAGTTGACTGCCTCTTATTCATTCCCTATCCTGTTCTTGTCATTAGCTGTTCTTTTATCCCCATTTTCACATTATTCTCCCTCTCTGCTTCCCTGGGTAACAGAACTCAATCATTCTTGTACCTCCTTGCCTTTCCTTCTTCCGCCCAAGGCCCTCTCAGCCTTGACCCCTGTCATGGGGAAGCTCGCGGTCTCGAGCAGCTCCAGAAAAGAGCGCTCCATGGAGGATGAGCTGCGCTCTGGATTCCAGTGGGAGAAGAGCAGTGGCCTTGGTAAGTTAGCAGACTGTCACACATGGCCTCCTTAAACCTCACCTGGTTATCCATGTACCTAGCATCCCTACCCTGATTGCCCAAGTGTGTCCATATTCATATGGATAAAGGCACCTCACAGATAGTAGATGCATACCTCTTTGGTCCATGTGCAAGTGTTTTCTGTTGAACTCACACACTAGTCATTTCCTAACCCCTGCTGCATTGCTTATCACAATAGACACACTGGCTAACTCGTCAACAGAACACTCATGCTTCCATTGCACAACCAAGTCAAACTCACCACGTGCCCTCCAGACCTGTTATGGTATCCACTCTGTCCCATGCAGCCGCTATCACCAGACCATGCATGCAGTTGGCATGAGCCACAACTGTGATGCATGCTGTAACTTTGAGCGTATGGAGGATGGCAGACATCGCCAGGTCTGCATCCCTTTTCTCCGCCCTACCTCAGTCGTCTCTTTTCCCCTTTTTGCTGACATCTTGTGATACAAACCTAGATTGCCGAGCTTCTGGCTGAGGTCCGTGAGTTGAGCAGCGAACAGCAGTTCGGTTCTGGGATGTCCGCGTCGTCGTCTGGATCTTCCAGGAAGGCCAAGGGCAAGAAAAAGGGGCCTGAGGAGGCAACGACGAAAGCCGATGGAGACGACCCAGAAGAGCCTATGACTCCTACTCCCATGAACCCACTTGGCCAGGGAAACTTCAGTTCCACGCGGAGCAATGACAGTAATGTTGATGCAGATGTTCTGCCAGCGGTGGAAAATCTTACCATCAACACCAACGGTGACAACAATAGCTCAGCTGCCAGACGAACTGCAGCAGCAGTCCCCCCATCACCAGTCTCTCCTGCAGTTGCAACTCCGAGCCCAAAGCTTACCAAAGCTGCCCTCCGCGCCACCAAGCGAGCGGCGAAGCAAGCCAAGTCGGAGCTTAAAGCGGCTAAAAATCAGACCAAGCACACCGTCAGCGTTAAGAGCGCAGATGTGCAGTTCGTGGCCGAGGTTCTCCATGGCAAGATGGGGTGCAATGTGGGTTTCGGTGCTAATGGCCATGCCCATACCCAGACCTATGCTGGTGTCGGTGGCGAAGAGGATGAAGAAGTCGAGGAAGGGAGAGAGGCAGAGGCAGAGTGGAATGCAACATGCCCACCATCACGCCACCCACTCCCCACCGACACTTGCATCGAAGATGTCCTGAAGCGCAATGTGGGCTACGTGGCATGGATCCGCGAGTACAATGCCGAATTGTTGAAGGCCTGTCCTAAGAAGACAAAGAAAGGAGTGATTGTGGACCGAAAGAAGGCTGGTGGCAAGAAGGATGCCAAAACGAAGATTAAGGACAAGGAAAAGAGTACTCCTCCTCCTACTGCCGCTGTCGCTGTTGGCGGCGCCGCCGTGAAGAAGAAGCTTGCTGCCGACGGATTGGCTGATGACGGGGGAGGATCTGAAGACGCGGAAGGGAGTTCGGTTGATGACATGGACGCGCTCGTTGATGCCATCTTGTTCAAGTTCGGAATCACCGATTCGTCCAACAGTGCTGCTGTTCCTGCCGCCGCGGCTTCTGGGTTTGGTGCGACCAATGCTGCCGCTAACGGCTTCGGATCCTCTGCTCTCTCACACGGCAGCATGTCCAGCGCCCAAGCAGCCATCCTCGCTCGCCTCCGGGTTGAGATTGCAGATGACCTCCAAAAGCACGAGAACGAACAAAGGATGACTTGCATGCGTGCAGGTGGATTCTGGAGCTATGCTGGCAAGGGAGTTTTTGACCGAATGACCATGTTGGATCAAGATAAAGAGTGGAAAGCTGGTGCAGGAGACGGTAGTAGGGCTGCTCGCCAGGACAACGGTGTCGAGGGAGATGGTGCAGGTGCAGGTGCAGGTGGTGGTGGAGGATGTGGCTAAGACGATGTCGAAGTTGTCTTGCTGTTGGTTTGGGAAGGGTTTGATTTTGAAACAAGGATCAATATGTACTGAGCCAGCCTGGCCTGAAGGAGAAAGGACAATGAGTTTGTGCAAGGCTTGTTGGTGATGCATGGAACAAGCTGGCTGTGTTGTGGTGGTGGTGTCACAAGGTCACCTGATGTGGCCGTGAGCAAACTAGACTCAATTAGGCCTCGCTGAACAGTGACTGAAGCAACAACACTGTCTTCACTCCTCACTGCACCTCTAATGCCCTTTATTTGTTCTACAAAGGCTGAATATCCATCATGCCTTCTATGAGGACAATCCACACAGGGCATAAACATGATCCTATTCATTGCGCAAAATGATACCTCTTGCTTCTAGTACTTCTGTAGCATCTCAACAATCCGTCTCAACGGGATGTTATCAGTCCCAAACTCGGCCTCTAGTTCCGAAATGGTCTTCTCGACTTTGGCGTGCAACTGTCCCAACATTTCTAGTGTGAACTTCAGACTTCCAGTCTTTTCCATCAGCTCCAGGATGGTCTGCTTGTGGGCCAGACTGCAGCTGTTGTTGACCAGTCGCCGAGTCCAGATATTGCGGGTAACAGAGTTTGAAGGAGCAGAAAGCATGAGATGGATGAGGGGAATCGAGAACTTGCCCTCGTCAAGGTCCTCACAAAATCCCTTTTGCTTGGTGTACTAACATGGCTTAATTGTCTTCGATAACCATCTCGGGGTCAAGGGGGTGAGAGGACTCGGTGCATATACATACCTCTAGAGATGTCAAATTTTGATAATCATCTCGCGTCTGAAAGTACCGCCCAAACTGATTGAGAAGGGGGACCATATCCGCCTTGACCGGGTTGGCCGAGTGAACGGACATCAGTCGACCAAGAAGTCTGAACAGGCCCCCGGTTTCTATTCCCTTGTTATTTTTCGCGATGGTGAAAAAGACATAGCTCTTGTCCTCACTTACTGTGCTCCGCCATCTGGAAGAATTCTTCGAAGGATGGGCAAATGGCGTTGTTTGTCCAATGGAGGTCCAGACTCTGACCGATATGGAGGTTCTTTAGTTCTTCTGTCAGACAATGACATGTCAGTATTTTCTTTAACTATCAGAGGTAGGGTGACTGACCAATGAAAATCCGGATGCTTTCTGTATCGCCAAACTTCTCTACCTCTTCCATAGCACAAATGATTTGGAAGCTCGCCGCATTCACAGTCTGGCCAGGTCCGAAGATCGTGTGCGTTGACGGCTTTCCACGTCGTAGATTCGAGCTGTCCTCAAAGTCATCGAGCCTGTTATGGGTTAGCTGTATGCATTTATGGGGGCGTCAGATGTGACTTTACATTAGTGAAGCAGTATGAAGCTTGCTGGTCACCAACTTGATTCTGTCAAGCTTCTCCGATGGGACACGGCACCATACATTCAGAGCGTCTATCGCATGGTCTCTGATTCCCTTTGATGGGAGAGAGCAGATATAGTCGTATGGCGCTTGAACCACCTATTCGAATTTTGTAAGCATGTGTCTTGTCAAAAGGAGGTCAGTTCTGACCTTGGTGTCAATCTCTGGAGCTCTCTGAGAGATAATATTACCATCCAATTTCACTTCGCCAGTCGATGAATCTTTCTCTCTCTCCTGAAGTTTCAGCCCATTCATAGCCTTGTATTCCTTTCGTGCAAACACATTCACAAGATCTGTGTCGATCTCCAGGCTGAATGGATTTTGCGAGTACACGTCGCCGTTGCCATTCATGTGTCCATCAGTAACAGCATTTGCTGCACCATTTTGCAAGCCGTCTAGGTTGGTAGTGATCCCTGCATTGACATATGGAGGGGAGTTGTTGAATTTGGGTATTCCATTCTTAATCCAGTCAAGTTGACGCTCGTTGCACGAAGACCAGCGATGGTATCTGGGACATTCGATGCTCCAAACCAGGTTACCGCTCAGACTGAAGAGCAGGGCTTCCAAGTACCGCTTCGTATCAATGGAAACGTCATCTCTCGGCTTGGTGTCATCCACAATTTTGCGAAAGTCGATAATGGTCTGCTTGATCCTTGCCCGGCAGACCTCTTTGGCCTCTTCTTCAGGGATTTTACGCTCCTCCATGAGAAAGCTGATGATATTGACGATGCAGTCTCTCCCCATAGCCACTGCCGTCTCATATTCTTTTTCCCAGGAGTAGAGGGCGTTTGTGAGGCCCAGATTTAAATAGGCGATGCTGGCCAGCTTATGACACAGATCAAGTTCCTCCTTGGGGATGCTAATGCCCATCCCAAAGGTAACCATGCCATACCAGAACCTTCGAAATATCAGCGTTAATCTCTCAATCTCAGTGGAAATTACTGACGTAGTGCCGATATCGATCATTCTGTACTCAACATACTCCTCCTCCGTTTTGAAGTGCGTAGTGTGCTGGCGACCTGAAGCAAGCTCTGCAAATTTTGCCCACGCCCGAAGTGTGGTAACTGCATGTTCCTTGTGGAGTTTGATCATCTCATTGGCGATATGGGCGTGAATTGCACGTGTGCCAGAGGCAGAGCCTTCAATATGTCCGGTGCTGGCTGCTTCTTCAAAGACCGCCTTCAAGTCGTCATTGTGCAAGTCTCCCTGAGTGAAATTTAGAATGAGCTCAGCATAATCAAATACTTTCAAGCAACTGGACTCACGTCTTCTGCCACCTCCGTAACATCTGCAGACATCATGAGTCAGAACAAAGTCTAACAGAACTCTCAAGGCACTAACTAACCGTCATGGAGAAAAGCGAGCTCCTTGGCATAGCCCAGGACACCAAGTCGCTCAGGCAAGCACTCCGGAACTGTGATGGCCATGAAGTTCCATCGTGGCCCAAGGCCGCCCTTGTAGAACCCAAGTGGCCCAACCCATGCCCGCCAGTCCTCTTGACACCTCAATGTTTCAATCTCCTCCAGCTCTGGATTCTTGTGGCATCTCAGCGGGATTCCGTCACAAAGCCCGTGAGTCTGGTATGTGGTGGGATCTACCACTGTGGAGTGCTTGAATTCCATGTTCGGAGAAGGTAAAGAATATTAGGAAATAGAAAAGGAACAGGCAAAGATTCAGCAGTAAGATGTATCTCACCGTCAAAGGGGGGTTGGGGTCAGATAACATGTCTCGCCATGAAGCAGCCTGCAGAACTCCATCCTTAAGTATGCCATCTTCACCCCTAGAGATTCGCCTATTGGAAGCCATGAACTACCCTTTGGGAATGTGACCCTCATTGCGAGCGCCTAGGCCATTCCACTAAGTAGACTAGTGTAATGCCAAGTATTCTCAAGGTTATTACCACCACACTAGCATCTCAGATCAAATCTTGCTGAGCCAATAACTGGCAGCCGCAGCTAACATAGAAGCGCAAATAAGCCAACCAGAAGATAGATTTGGACTAGGCAACAATCCCATTGGGAATAGTTCAGCTACAGCCATTACACATGTAGTTCTTGGCTCAGTAAAAGTGTGGCTAAGAGGGTTACACAGAGAGGAGCATTGTCAGCTTCTGGAACACTGGCCGAGCCAAAGCAGCGTTGAAAAAACCGATTGGCTAATTTGGTACCAAGAGCACACCAGTGTTGCAAATATAGTAAATGATGGCCTGACCCAGCGCAGCAGCTTGTCACAATGGCAGCGAATCCCAAAACATAGACCAAGACTAGGAGCCCAGCCAACAGCATATTCAGGCTATTGAATTCCTCCAGGAGCTATAGTACACCGGGAAGATGCCAGTGGGGTGATGAAAGTCAGCAGACTAACAATCCCAACATGGGTGAATTTGCTAAAGTTGACCAGGGTCACCAGGGCTGTCCCAGTCAACCATGTTGGCCACATTAGGCAGCACAGCCCTCATTGCCTCCCTACTTTGAGAGGTGATATCCACAGATTTCTTTTCATTGGCCAGGCTCCTGTCCTTGGAGATATCTTGGCTGCCCGTGGGTGGTGTTGGAGAGCCGACGGACCGAATCCGAGGTTGATATTCCATCGTTTTCCGATCCAAGTCATGAGGACAATGCAGTAGTGCTAGTTATGGCACTGATTATCAACAAGCTAAGCCATGCCTGATTTGATTGTGATAGTATTTAAGTTCCAGGTCTGGCACAGCACATCACATCAGAGCATACTTGTATCACTCACTAGTGCAGAAGGCTGAACATCAAGTGCTATTCATCTTCCTGGACCTTGTATTGCAGATGGATAATGTTAACCTAGAATTATGTGGCAGTTTCACAGTTTGAAGACAGCCAACTTTGCTCTGATGCCATCATAAACCGCTGTGCCATCAACAGGGACATACTGCTGTGTCAAAAGTTTGATTGCCTCTTGAGCGACAATACCACCAGTGACAGAGCTGATGTTGTGCAACTCACCACCTGCCATACGCTCGACCTCGGATGCAGACTTGGTGATGGCATCTTGCTTCTCTTCATCTTCAATGAGTGAGCTGACACTCTTGGACAAGTCAGTCGAATTGAGGCCAATAAATACGGGCAACATATTTTCCCAATCGAGTTCCAGGCTATCCTTTATGTTCGCGAGGGTATCAGGGCTATTCAGGCGTAGGGCTGGAACGGGGAGATTATCGTGATTGGCAAGAACGCGAACATGTGACGCGTTCTTGCAGAAGAGCTCAATCTCGGAATCTGGAATCGAACTGGATCGAGCCTGGGCTTTCTCCAGGGCGCGGACGGTACCTGTAACTTCGGCAACATCTTTACGAGCCTTGGACTTGTAGATGTTTTGCAGTTGAATGTAGCCAGACGAGGTTGCTTTCATGTCTGGCAGGCTGCCTGGGAGTGGCAGGACAGAATGACGGTCGTAGAATGTCTTGATGGAGTGGGCAATTATCCAGAAGTTCGCAGAATTTGTCGACAAACTGGTACACGAGTCCATGGCAAACATATCCCTGCAGCCCTGCCCTATGGGTGGCGGAGCAACAGTCTTGAGCACGGCTGCAGATGCTTCATCAAAGTTCTCTTCACCGCCCTCGGGAGTATTTGTCCGGGCAGCTGCGCGGACTGTGTCTCTAAAAGCAGTCTTGTCTTTGAAGTCTGAAGGGTACGATCCGTGCTCTTTGTGCCATTGCCTGAGATAGTAGAGGAGGATGAGCAGGTAAGGAATGTGGCCGTGGTCATGGTCTGACAGTTTTGTAATATCGCCGAGAGCCTCGACGGCAGCTTCGAGCTCTGACCAGGGGGCGAGCAATCGTAAGTCGGTAGTGGTTTCAGGGTCTGGATGGGTGTCGACAATAGGGAATTCGGCTGGCAGTTGAATGGAGAAGGATGAGTAGAAGCCAACGGAATGGAGATGAATTAACGGTATTGCGGATTGAGAGGCGTAGTGGCTCAGTCTTTGGAGATACTGTGTCTCAACAGGGGCGCAGGCAATGATCAAATTATAAGGCTTCAGCGAGTCCTGCACTGGTAGCCACTCTGCAAGCGGTTTCGAGATCGCATGGCCTGTCACATCGGGATTCAGCTCTGACAGTAGTCTCTGTGCCTCCTCAGCCCGAGGCTTGCCTAAGCTTGCTGGCTCTAGAAAGAAGTTGATCCCTAAATCAGCCTCTTGCACTATGGCAGCATCTGCAATTGTGAAGGAGCCAATGCTGGGTAGAATCAGATTCTTGAGAGTCTCAATGCCAGCGACACTGCTGTTAGAGCCCTGTGTGCTCTCACCAATCACAAGCAACACATGAGACTCTTCAAGAGCACGCTGCCCAGAGGCTGCCCAGAGCCGCAGCTGGCGATCGTATTTCTTTTCTTTGGCAGTTGGTGCTTGGATTTGGGCACCACTGACTTCTGGTACTTCTTCCATGGTAGTACCTCTAACCTGCAATGCTGAAAGCAAAACTCCTTCTAAACACCAGCAATGCACGCTAAATCAAGGGAGATTGTGAGAGGGAGAGGAGGAGAGAGGTGATGTGAATATAATCCCATGACAAATGCCCTGTGGAGGGACAATTTGCCTTGGAAACTCTTGGCACAACCCCCACCCCCAACAAGGTTTTGTACCCCACCATCCATGAGAAAAGAAGAGCAGGAACGAACGGCTATTGCACTGTACATATTTATTTTCCACGCAGATCCTTCCGCTATATTTCCCTTTCCTGGATGAGAAGTCTGTTGCCTCCTCTGTGTGGGTGACTGCTCTGTTGCCATTCACCGCAATCAGCAGAGTTAATTGAAGGCAGGTGCGCTTCTTGTCAGTTCCCTTCGTACGTCAATTCGGACAACACCAAGACTGTCCAAACCGGAAGGGCATTCTACACAGCCCTCTGTTCGACCACACGCTTCTTCTCACGACTATCATTCTCTTCGTGACGCCAACATGGCTGATATCGAAGCTGCCAAGCGATCCGCAGCACAAGAGGCAGTCAAACAGCACTTTCCAGAGAATCCCAGGTTTGTGGGCATTGGGTCAGGAACGACAGTCAAGTATGTGGTGGAAGCAATCAGGGACTTGGGGAGAGATGTATCGAGAGTGGGATTTGTACCTACAGGATATCAGTCCAAGCAGCTTATTATAAATGCTGGCCTGGTCCCAATTGAGTTTGACGCCCTACCTGACGGTGTGCAGCTCGACATCGCCTTTGATGGCGCAGACGAGGTAGACGATGACCTGAACTGCATCAAGGGTGGCGGAGCCTGCTTGTACCAGGAGAAGCTGGTTGCGATGCGATCCAAAGCGTTTATTTGCGTCGCAGGTAAGAGAAGCTTGCCTTGTTGAGCATGATGGACCAGCTGACAGTGACAGATCATCGCAAACTGCAACGCCGGCTCCTGACCAAGTGGCCAACCATCCCGATCGAGGTCGAGCCCAAAGCAGCCAGGCAAATCATAAGTCGACTGAAAACACTGGGCAGCAGGAGTGCCGATGGATCTGGGCCCTTCATTCGAGAGGGAGCAATCACCAAGGCAGGGCCGATAAAGACTGACCAGGACTTTTACATCATTGACGCTCCTTTCCCCCATACACTCCTCCTCCCAGAAGATACGGCGGCTGGTCTGGTTGGGGATGGCCAAGACGGGGTCTGGGAAGTGGAGACACTGGCAAGGACGATCAAGAGCATCAATGGTGTTCTTTCTGTCGGTTTGTTCTGCGGGCCGACGGGCCCCGAAGCGCAAGCAGCGCGGGTTGTTGGTGGTGAAAGGCCGATCGCAGCCTACTTTGGCATGCCTGATGGGTCGGTGACGAAGAAGGTAGCGCGCGAGAAGAGGCATTCGGTGGTGGGACAATATCCACCGCTCAGTCCTGTGCCATCACGAGACCATAAGTCCGGGCACGCCTAGAGCCTCCCAGCGGAGGATTCCTCTTCACTTGGTCTTCCGCTGCACCTCCTTGTCGCCTAGCTCGCGGATAAAAATAGCGACAGAACCATCTAATATCTCTTCCTTGCCGTCCTCAAAGCCGGGGCTGATAGCTGTAGCCAATAACTTGCCATTGGCGCTGAACGAGAGCGCTGCCACGGAAGAAGGGAGTTTAGGATAGATCCTGATTCTTCGCTTGGCTATCGCGTCCCAGATGGCTACCACGCCGTCTCCACCACCGGTTGCGAAGGTTCCGTGGATAGGATGAAAGCAAATAGCGTTCACTGGATAGACGACATCGACATCGTCCACGGGCTGGCGATGGCACTTGAACGCGTATTTGCGTGCCTGCGACTCGTTGGAGGGATCGAACCACTCGACCGCCACACGGCCCTCAATGCTCGATGTGGCATAGCCCTCATCGTTGGGCATGCAGTCGGCAGCTCTTGTCATAAACTTCAGACTGCTCTCGCGTCTCTGCCACGGCTCGACATCGAGCCTGTGGTGCTCTCCCTTACCCAAGGCTTTGCATTCAGCCGCCAAAGTCTTCAGCTCGTAGATTTGCAGAGCCCTTGAGGCCATGGCCACAACCAGCTTGGAGGTCGAGACTGCGAGAGAGAATGGTTTAGAAGGAAGATTGATCGTGGCCGGTGACCAGGACTGGTCGTCGCCGCCCGGGTGGATATGCACTGTCGAGTCCCATGCGGCTGAGATGACAAGCGAATGCTCTTTGCTGTACACAATCGATCGCACGCCGTTGTCATGAGAGCTAATCACACTCTGTTTGCCAGACGCGACATCAATCCTGTCGTTGTCAGCACTTGTTTTCTTGATCAACCTTGCGCCGGCTTCTTCATCCGCACCTTCTGACATCCCAGTCTAGGCAGGCTGAGTACAGCTCCGAATCGTCCTTGCCGAAACACACATCGAGCACGGGAGCCTGATGCTCGAACTTGGACAGCTGCTTGGCCTCCTTGCCGTTCACCACTTCATACAGATAGACATGGCGGTCCCATGAGGCAACGGCGAACTTGTTCGAGTCGGTGTGAGGAGAAAATCGAAGGGCTGAAATGGAATCGGTGGGGAGGTCGGCGACCGGATGTTGGTTGCTTGACATGGTCGTCCAATCTATAGGGCGACTGGTGTACACAGTAAAGGGACACCCAACTTTCCTGATGACCCTCTGAATTAACTTGGGAATTAGAGTTTGACGCGTGCCTGCCCCAGACAAGAAAAGTGAGACAAACCTTAGCGCGACTGCTGACTAATGCCTTGGCGCCATGGCTTACGAGTATTATCGACCATCGCTTGTCAACGATATTCATCCAACGGACACGATACCCAGGGGAGATGCCTTTCGCTCAGCTTGTCACTGGTCCTCCCGGCGCAGGCAAGTCAACATACTGCTATGGCATGCAGCAATTCATGGGGGCCATCGGCCGCAAGGCTTCGATTGTGAATCTCGACCCAGCCAACGATTCAACCGCCTATACGCCTGCGGTTGACATCCGTGATCTCGTGACCCTGGATGAAATAATGACTGACGAGGAGGACAAACTAGGACCAAACGGCGGCGTGTTGTATGCGCTAGAGGAATTGGAACAAAACTTTGAGTGGCTTGAAGAGTCCTTGACCCGCCTTGGTGAGGACTATGTGCTCTTCGATTGCCCTGGTCAGGTCGAGGCCTTCACCCACCACGCCAGCCTGCGAAAGATCTTTCTGAGGCTGGAGAAAATGAGATATCGAGTATGTGAGAAGAATGATGTGTGGCGCGATACGACTCCTTGTGGTTCTTGTATCTCTTCTATCATCCATGGCTGACTTTCTTTTTCGCTGTAGTTAGTAGTCGTCAATCTCATCGACTCATACGTCTTGACGCTGCCGAGCCTCTATATCTCGTCCCTGCTCCTCAGTCTGCGGACTATGCTCCAGATGGACTTGCCCCAGGTCAACGTTCTCACTAAGATCGACAACTTGAGCAAATACCCTCCTCTTCCCTTCAATCTGGACTTCTACACCGAAGTGCAGGATTTGGACCATCTACTACCCAAGCTCGAGCAGGAGAGCCCCCTCTTCAAAGAAGGCGGTAAGTTCCAAGCTCTGAATGAGGCCATTGTACGGCTTATCGAGGACTTTGCTCTGGTCGGATACGAGACACTGGCGGTGGAGGATAAGAAGAGCATGATGAGTTTGCTGCGAACCATTGATCGGGCGGGGGGGTATGCCTTTGGCGGAGCAGAAGGAGCAAACGACTCGGTGTGGCAGGTGGCTGTGCGCGAGGGCCTGGGAACCATGGACGTGAGAGATGTGCAGGAGAGGTGGGTTGACAACCGCGAGGAGTGGGATGAGTGGGAGAGGAAACAATGGGAGGAGGAGCAGAAGCGGAGGGAAGATGAGTGGCAAAACGAAGATGTGGACATGGGCGGAACTATCGACAGTGGCGTGAAGATTAGGAAGAAGGGGAAGCCACAATGAGGATGAAATCATTGATTGTCTGAGAATTCATCATAATCTTCTTCTTCCAGATCCTCAATCCCTTGATAAACCTGCGCTTTCCCAGCACCGAGTGTGCCCATCAAGGCAGTATCCATCGCGGTTATTCTGCTGAGCACATCATCCCCGTCTCCCTGCGCTCTCGCCAAATCTATCCTTGCTCTCCTCAACAGCTCCTCTTCACTCTTCCTAATTGTCCCACTTACTCGCACGACCTGGATCACGCACTCCTTTCCTTTTTCACCCCGCTTAACGCCCGGCAGCTCATTCACGTACGATAATGCAGCCCATACGAGGCGGTAATGCGCACGCGGGCAACGCACAATGACGGTAGACGTCGCTGGCGAGAGATATATGATTCTGAGCGAGCTGGCGGTAAGGCCGAGTCCACAGTCGCCAAAGTGCATTGCGATGGAGTTACGCAGAAGCGAGACGAAAAGAGCGGGAGTGATATGAGATGGCGTGGGTGAGCGGAATTGGAGATAGGCCGGTGTAGGTGCGCCTGAGCCGGTCTTGGATGGGAAGAGGATGTTCAGCAACAGGTACCGGTGCTTGACTCGGACCATGATTCATTATTCAGTCGATCAGGTGCATGTCGACGTCGAAGGGTGGAGTGAGGGGTGGAGAAGTGGTGTATTTCTCACAAGTATTTGCAAAGATGTGCCAAGAGTACGGTTGGGCGTGGAGGACAAAAGCGCATGTGCTTCCCACCGCTTACGTAGTGTGACAGCCTGACAGAAGGTTGACACGTACAGTTCTGTAAGCGCCGCCTCCCTACACATACGAAAAAAAAGGTCCCTGTCGCTATGTGATGCATCTTTAATTTCGTTTACCGCCGTATAATCGAGCCTTTCCCACAGGCCTCCGGCAGCATCCTTGGGCCAAGATGGTGAAGAGTATTTCGCTTGTCCGAACGGATTATGTAGATCTTGTCGTGCTAAGGTTCAGGTCAGTCAGGTGAGTCTTTGGTATTCTCACAGCACGCGCTCGACCAGATTGGGCAGTGCGCGGTTATGATGCGTACAGTATCGGCTACGAGTCAACCAAGGCATGACAGCCCAACAAAGAGGGCTGCCTGTCGTTGGCTGCAAGTCACCCAGTAGGGCGAGATTTTCAGGAGGGTGTGTTTCAGCGTTACAGTAGTTCGGTGGCGCTTACGCAAGTCCAGTGACAGAGAGGGCGGCGGCACGTGAAAGGCGGGGCGACGCCCTCGGCGCGTTTCGGATTGAGTGTAGGGGAAGCAGGCAAAGGGCCGACAGGAGCATGGCGCTGGACATTGACTTTCGCTAAGCATGGGCTTTGGACGCGCACTGGCCAATGACGGGAGATGGATGGCAAGCCACTATCGCAATGATAGGCCCCAGATTCCCTATTTCTCCTTTATCCCTGTAGAGAGTTCAAAGCCCCAAGGAGAGTTTTTCATCCCCTTTGCAACGCCCAACAGTGCTTGTCAGGCGCTTCTTTCGTTCGTTCCCTCCTCTGCAGTAGATTCTGTCGCTCCTTCACCTACCCGACCTACTCTCTTCTCTCGTGACGATAGATTCGTCCTATCACCTTCAACACGTTCCTTCCTTCAGTCCAATTAGCTGCGCATTTGGCACTCGTTCCTTCTGTCACACGCAGCACACCTTCCTTTGCACCTGCATTACACTTCAAACAGCGGACTGAGTCCGGCTCTTTCCCCATCCCATCCTTGGCCATTCCATCCTCCTCTCGGCGAGGAGACGGCATTGCAGCGCAAAGACATCCATTATCACCCCGTTCCCGAGACATCCGTCGGGTCACGGCATCTACAACTTGCCTCTGCCGCTTTACAGTCGCGCCCAGTCGTTCCTCCCTCCTTTGACCGCAGCCATGTCTTTGGCCCGAGCACTTACGAAGCGCATGCGGCGTGAAGAGCCTGCGGTGACTACATCTTCAAATGGACAAATCCGATACCGTCCTGGTACTATCAAACGAGAGATGATCTCAGCGCCAACTGAACTCCTCTCCACGACAAATGTCCAGGCATTGACTGCTCCGGACATCCCCTCTCGATCCGTGTCAGCCAAGTCCTCCAGCTCCTCGGTCGGCTCCAGCATCGACTCGACCTTTTCAACCATCGACCGAGGCTTCCTCAACGCGAATGACGACTCTTCCATCGAGCCTAGCTCCCCTCTCACGCCCCATAGCGAACACGGCAAAGATTTTTTCAATATGAAGCCGATTCCTGCGCCCGGCCTGCTCAATGGCGAACCCGCGCTCTCTTCCCCCGCAGTGCCTATGAGGTCCCCCTCAAGGGCAAAGTCTGTTCAGAGAAAGACTCCGCCACCTATGAGCATTGACAATCTCGTCGTCAGAAACAGCACAGATATGTTCGGTCCTTCGTCCCAAGATCACCCCTTTGGCCGCGAGCTAGCCAAGGTCAACGAAGTTGCCGAAGACTTTGGTGCCCTTGCAGCCATCCTGGAGGAAGAGGAGCAGGAACTCGTCAACAAAGGCCTATACAAGTTCTCGGTGGACGACTACATCAACGAGATTATGGACCTCTACCATGGCGGGATCTTTGAGGACAGCCTTTCTAACCCATGGTTCTGATCTGCACCTTGTTGCTGCCAATTGATGATGATAATGGGTTGATACCTGGGGAGGGGGCGCAGACGGCGTTAATTTGGGAGAAGACGAAGAAGCCCACGAAGGGAGGATTTTTGGTTGCTATTTGCCGACAACAAATCCTGCCAACCTCGGATGTCCAAGACAAGATTCACTTGCTTTCCATGGTCAGTTGAAGATACAGGGATTCTAGCAAGGGTCTGGTACCTAAAAACGTTCCTTTAGAGATCGGCATGGAGATGGCACGAAGTAGAATTCTGCATTTTCGTCTTTTGCCTTCCAGATGAACAAGACTATCGCTCGGCTTAGATGCACACGTGAACCTGTTGTCGCCCGCACGCTGAGACCTGACGACCTCCATGTCAACCCCGAAGAGTCTGCTTGCCAACGAGACCAACCAGTGCTTGAAGTGTCGCCCGCAGTGTGCGCAGTGCCTGTAGTGCCCGCTGTGCCCGCAGTTCGCCCACAGTGTCTCGCTTCAGATTTCATGGCTTTACGGATCCACTGATTTGGATGAGGGGGAAGGGGCGGAAAGCTTGGCTTACGGTTACGAAGGTGCAGGTGTCTCCAGTGTCTCTGAAGCCTAGCTCGGCAGCCTTATAGTGACAAAATGGGCAACAGCGACTGGCTGGGGGAAAGAGGGGCCGGGCGCGCTAGTGCGGCCGATCAAGCAACTTCCTGACCGATTGGGTTAGCGCCAGGCACGTACAGGCAGTGAATAATCTGGATCTCGTTTTGCCTTCTGTTGAAGCTCATTCTCCTCTCCATCATGCCAACACAGTCGGTCAAGACCGGTATCGTGGCTTCTCATTGCATCTTTGATCCTTCATCCGCCTAGGTCGTCTTCTTCGCCAGCACCCGTCATCTACCCTTGCCGCCCCCCCTTTTTGACATCATCGCCTGATAACCCCCTTTCCCTCCACTATCGCACTGACCCTTCATATGGGCCGTCGGAAGGCCAGCCCCACCCCCCGCGGGGAGCTGCTGGGGGCATTCATTGCCAGTGCTCACTCCTCGCTGCCACCGCGGCCCTCCTCTGCTCAGTCGAAAGCCTCGACGCCTATCGCTGGCCTGTCCAGTGCTGCAGTGGTGAAGCCAGCCAAGTCCGATCAGCCTGCTGCCGGGACACATGCCAAGCAGCCTGGAGCATCTTCAACCGTGGCCAGCAAGCCAAAATTGTCCGACAAGTTCTCCTCAAAGGAAACGGCGGGCGCGCCCAGTTCAACTGTGACTCTGCGGTCGTCAAAGAAGAATCTTCCTCCTTCCCAGCCTCCACCCACCGAAGCTTTCCCGAACAAGCGGCCGAAGATTGAGAGTGCGCCTCGATATCCCTCACGCGTTCGGAAGCCGGTTTTGGGCAGTCCCGCTCCAGATGTAAGGGCCAGGCCCCTTACTCCTGCCCCCAAATTGCTTCGTCGAACAAGTGCTCGGCGAAGGATCACCGCCTCAGTTCAGCCAGATCCGGTCAGCGAGCCCATCCGTCGCCACAAGGAAGCTCTCTCTCTCTTACAGGGCCCCGAAGTAAGCGATGAGATGCCCAGTGCCTTGCCAACACCGCCAGCCGATTCTACTTATTATGGCCCTGCTACTGAAGCTCACTCGAATCTGCCTCAAGTGAGTCCCGGAATTGACGCTACTGGTGTCAAGACAGATAAGGGCACTGGGCTAGCGAAGAAGCAAAATCGTATTTCAATTAACCAGCTTGTGGTCAAGCCTGACTCTCCAGATATTGAAGACCCCAAATCACATGCTCATGTCACAGCAGCCGCACGGGAGATGGACAATACGTCTAAGAATGGATGTGGCAGCAACAGCTCAGCAAACACTGACGGTGGCTACGCAGACTCGGATGGCCCTTCTCAAAATCTCCCGCTCACACCGGCTACAGCGCCTCCGCCTGTCCCCGGGCCGATATATCTTCCGACAGAAAAATCACCGCCCCCCATATTGCCAAGTACGGCTTCTTCTGGTTCGGCTCCCACATACAACTGGTCACAAACGCCTCAGACTACATGGTCAGTCCAAGATGTGGGAACACACACGTTCATCAACAGCACCAAGGGACAGAAGGTCAAGGGCCGACCGTTCACAAAAGCACGGCATCCTCCCAGCGCCAATCGTATCCGCAATGTCGCCAACACATATCCACGCAAGCAACCATTCAAAGCACAAATCATGTTTGACGGCTATCCATCAGAAGATCAGCAGATGAGGGATGGTCTTACACTTTGGGAAATCTGCCAAGAGTACCCCAACCATCTGACCGGCAAAGTCCTCGAGGGCTTTGTGCAGAAGGAATGGTCGGCCAACGAGCTCTGTGCCTGCCTCAAGGATGATGCCCGCAAGGTGTTGACGGACCGCCCCGGCAAGGACAAGACGATGGTCTTTCAGAAGCGTCTCGAACGTGTCAAGAAGGATCTCATGGCTAAAAACGAGTACGACCAGCTGATGAAAGGTCCAGAGATTCGCCCAGACGGACGCCCTACCTGGGTCAAGAGAGGAAATGTCCGTCGGCGATAGTGGGGTCTGATCAGTCTGCTTTTTCACCACATTATTATCCCTCTTTGTTTTTGTCTCTGCTACTGGCAGAGAGGCTGAGACCAGGTTCATATCGTCAGCTCACACCGGGAGGAATGGGCATTCATTGGGGAGAGTGTCTCTAGCACAAGGAGACTTCTGTGGAGCTTCATAATAAATCGGGTTTGCTCGGAATTGTTGTTGGGTCAAAGCTCCGAGGCTGAAGACCCTTTTGCAGATGGAGGGACAAGGAGGGACACACACAGAGAGAGAGAGAGGGGGGGGGATGGAGGGAGAGGGAGAGAGGGAGGAGACAGGAGAATGGTAGGAAAATGACGCGTTTTCGGGTACAGGGTTTAGGGAGAAGGGCACAGCACTGGTGCAGTAATTTTCTGCTTCCTTTTTTGTAACACCAACAAGATACTGATGAGATAGGACGACCCCTGGGAAACGAAGCTACTACACTTGGCCTCGTGAGAGAGCACATCGATAGCCAATCCTAGGTCAAGAACAATAAAAACGTTTCCCACCATCCCTCCCACGCGGTATGTGCTCGACTCATGGAAAGCAGTGATCTGAACCGCGCAAGATCAAGAAGGAAACTGAAGGTAGACGGTTCTTTGTTAAAAAAGCCAATGGTATAATCATTCAATCCTCTGGGATCCAGGTGAGAGACAACGTTCTCACTGGCTCGGCCAGGAGGCGTCTGCAAGGTGCTGCAGCCTTCAACTCGAACGTCGAGCTCGTCTTCTTACCAATCCAGGCTCAAGAGGGATCAAAATCCAGGCTGCTCTTCTTCATGTAAGACCTCCTGGACAGTAATGCCTTGAGTCGATTCTTCGCAGATATATTATTTCCAAAGGACAGTGTGAGGGTACTTGACCAAGTCGATGCATATCTGCAGCTGCACACTTGTCTTGAAACCGACTCAATATCATCGTAGGTCCCCAATCTCTTTCTTGATGAACCTGGGCGGCCGTGTGCACGCCGCGGTGGCAGGGGTGTGTTTGAGGGTAGCGAGTGGCTGCCTAGAAGCCAAATCAAGCGGAAGAAAGACGAGAAGGATTGCAAATGCAATATCGAAGAAATGGAAAGCAATGGGCCTGGGAGACAGGCGGGGTGATGAAGGTTATCCTCATCCTTGTCTTTGCCCCCATCATCATGACAGGCTGTCTGGATCTAGACCGGCACACCCGACCGTATCTGGCAAATCTGGGAGATCTGGCCAAAGTAGTAATTGTGATGATCACACTGGTAAGCTCAGTGCTGTGCAGAGTGGGCGCCCAAGTGAATAAGTAAAAAAGAGGATTACAGCGCCTAAGTTATAGGTAAGAACTGGGTAAGTTAATGATTAATTAGCAGAATTATTGGTAATATTTCGACGCCGAGGAAAGAAGTCAACGCCTACGATCCACCCGGAAGTGTGCCTGCCAAGCGGGAAGAGCGCTTCTTTAGGCGTTCGACCAGGGATCCTTGCCCGCCAAGCAACTTCTGACCGTGTGACTTGGACTTCCCGCCTCTTCCTTCCTGTTGATCTCGACACGCGTCGTGGGAGCATCGAGTAGAATCTTTATGGGCTTATAAGGGCTGTATCCTTCCATCTGCAGCAATATATACTTAGCCAGCTGATGATCTGCTGACGATCGACATCCCCCCATTTCCGGCACCCCTCGCTTTGGCACCACTGGTCTCCTCTGCGGGGATTTCAGCCGCCTGTCACACTCCCAGGCCCACACTTCCTCCAGCACTTGTTGCCAGGCTTGGTGATCAGGAACAAAGGCACCAGCGGCTACGAGGCTCCGTCGTCCGCTTGCGAGCCTCCTCCACACAGCCTATGATCTGCCCGTTGCACGCCTCTGCCTGCTGGACGTCCAGGCCAGGCCAGGCCATGCAAAGATAAGGCCTGGAGCCTAGGAAATGCATCACATCCCATTTAGACGCCGCCACAAACCTAATGAGTCAAGTTTACTACTAAACTTGCCACTCGAGCTGAGGCTGAAAATCTACGCGTGTTGCTTCGAGGGCAGCTACACCCGTTACTGGCGTGAGAAAAGGATGCAGGGTACACGGCTTGTCAAGGTCGCTTTCTGCAGGGGACCAAGGCAACACGCCCTGCTTGCAACATGTCACCAGCTCTATCTGGAGGCTGCCCCCGTCCTGGTCGATTCGGCCTACTTCCTGCTGGACCAAACCAAGGCGTCATCAGCCTTGATTGCCATTGACTATCTGTTTGAACATGGAGCCTTGTCTCCCTGGCTGGTCAGGCTCCTGCAAGGCACTAGACGGCTCGTGCTTTCGAAGCCCGGCGAGGCTGTCTTCTGGAATGCTCGGCCAATCTTCGCCAGCGTGGAGAGGGTCGAGATGTTTGGCTTCTATCCGACGCTGAATCGATGGGTTAAGCGCGATCGAACGATTCCCATGGGCTGGGCGTATTGGTATTGGAAGATATTCTGGTACCGGAGCCGAATGCGGCCCACCAAGAATCCACAGGTCAACCTTAGCCGAATAGCGGAATGGCTGCATGCAAACCTTGACCAGCCTTCGAAGCGCCCAGGCCTTTGCCTCCATGCCTGGGAGTTAGAGGATGACGATGGCACCGAGGGCTGTGGTAAGGCATATGTAGGTGGACACCTCACTTACACACACTCACACACACACTCACTCACTCACACACACGCACTCACTCACTCACACACACGCACTCACTCACTCACACACTCTCTCTCATAGCGTCTGATGATGTCCTGGCTAACACCAGCAGTATGTGACCGTTGATCTCGACACGAAAGAGGTCTTCACAAAGGAACGAATTATGTTTAGAACGAAGCTTGACCGATGTGGAACACTGCTGGAGAACCACCTAAAGCAGTACCATGACTTTGTCAGAGTGACTAACGAGAGAAGAAATGAATGGCTGAGGGAAGAACGCAGGCGCTGGCCCGAGCTTTACTCAGTCACGGCGATTGGAAGCGAAGCTGAGAAGTAGTGAGGCAAACCAAAATGCCAATACCAATGTACCAAGTTACCAGGTTACCAGGTGACCAGGTTACCGGCGTGGCTGAGGAAAGAGGGGGGAGGCATACGGAGTAGTTGGATTCCTATAAGAATGGCTTTACCAAGGTACTAAGATACGTATGACGAATTTTTGCCTTAGGCTCATTCCATTGGTCTGGTCAAGATTATATATTCTCCGGACGGCAGAGGGGCCGGCTGATGCCTGAAACAGGACAGTGGTGGTCCCCCACTTCTGGCTGAAGTCTTCCCTCGTCCCAACACTGACTGACTCAGCTTGCATCTCAACGTGCGATACAGTCCTATTTGACCCTCGCTGGCGACGCCTCGCCGCCCTCCTCCTTCCTTCACCTTGGCTCCCTCTGTCGACTGCACCTGCCTTGATGAACTTTATACGAATTTGCACAGGTCCGCTAATCCGCTTTCGGCCTAGCCCACCTCGTCCCCAGCCCACCATCGACTTTTGCTTCTTCGATAGAGCTTCACCCTCTCCGATCGACCGTCAAGGATAATAAGGACCTCAGAGATCGGACACGAAGATGCCCGACCGGGTGTCCACCTCTCGCCATGACCCGGCATATGTCTCGCCTGCCCGCATCAACTATATAGTGTCCTCCCTTTACCCCAATTACTCAGCAAACGTGACCGATCCTCCACGTGGATTCTCCATCGGTAGCCCTATATACTCCCTAGAAATAGCGCCAAACCCGAGCCCGCCGTCCTTCTCAGGCACTGTCAAGGCCTTCCATGCCATGCTCAAGGTCTGCGGGCGCGCCTTCAACCACACCAAGATCCAGAACGAGGTGGCGGCCCTCTTCCTGCTGGCCCGCTACTGCCCCTCAGTGCCAGTGCCGCAGGTGATTGCCTGGTCGGAGGACGGCGTGACGATCTCGACCTTCCATCAGCCCATTCCTGACTCTAGCGGGCTGGCGGATGAGAAGCCGCGCCCATGGATACTGGTCTCGCAGCCCCCCGGTCGGCCGTTGAAGACAGCAGATCTCGACTCGGTGGCTGGACCAGCAATCCTTGCCCAGGTTGCGCAGCACAATGCGGCCTGGCGGAGATACATCCCATCCCTGCCCGTGTTTGGCAACGTGCGCTTCCGCTCCTCCTCGAGTCCACCAAACGCATTGCCGCCTCATGAAACTCTGAACATTGACGGCTTCCTGCTCTGTCACCGGCCTGTGCCTGGGCCCGTCACCACTACGCTCGACTACTACATGGCTATGCTGAAGGACCAGATCCACAAGGTCATGTCCTCGAGGCCCTACGACGACGTCCGCTGTGACCTCGTGCCCCTCGTGGCCGAATTCATTGAGCGTGATCTCCTCTACCTCTCGTGTGTGCGGCCCAGCAACCGCGAGGAGATCAGCCCCATCTTCAGCAACTTGGAGCTCTCGCCTCGCAATATCTTGGTCGATTATGGGCCCAGTGGACAAGTGACGGTGACTGGAATTGTCAATTTCGAATTTGCCGCCTTTTTGCCAGAGATCGACGAGTTTGCCAATGAGTTCATCAGGCGCGAGGGTGACTGGCAAGAGCGCCATTATACAATTCTCATGGATGAGCTGGGCCGCCTGGGCGTCAGAGTGCCTCCGCTCCCAGGCCTGTCGCGTGAGGTTGATAATAAGTTCTCGGATCAGGAGTGGGCCGAAGCATGCCTGTTGTGGAAGCTAATTGACAATGTTGCTCCTTCATACATTGTCGATGGCAATCCAGACAATCCGAAACTTGTCAATCGTGCAAGCATAGTTGTGCGCGACTGCATTGACAGATTACAGCGCATGAGACCTCACAGAACGGCGCCAAAGTTGCGTCCGGGCCTGTTGGTCAATCGCGAGATGGTCGGTCCGCAGCAGCCATCGCGGACAAATTGGGACGCCGAGTGGCAGCCACCACGCCAGCAACATAAGAGAACGCCGACGGCGGCGACGGCGACGACGGCTACAGCCACGACGGCCACAGCGACCTCGGTATCGACGCCGAGGACGCCAACGTCGGCGTCAACGCCAAGTACGACCATGATCACACCCCCCACGACGGCATCGAGGACCGTCATTCGGCCAGAAGAACTGTGAAAGGGAAAGGATCTCGTTGAGCAAGCAGGACGTATATATAATTCTTCTCCTTGCTTTTTTTGCTGAAGACTTTTCGTGGCTGGATTACTATCGAAGTTTTGCTTGCTTCTATGGATGTACGAAGGGACGAGTTAGGGGGGACAGTTGAGCGGGAGGGAGGAGGAGCAGCAGCAGGGCCAGAACGAGTCAGTCCGCGATGAAGATGGGTAGTAAGTTAGTTAAGCATAAACAAAAGGCCAAGAGGTACCGACGAAGGAGGAACAGAGAGACGCTCATTTATTGCTTCCTCGCCACGCTCTTCTTCTTCTTCTTCTTCTTCTTCTTCTTCTTCTTCTTCTTCTTCTTCTTCTTCTTCTTCTTCTTCTTCTTCTTCTCCTCCTCCTCCTCCTCCTCCTCCTCCTCCTCCTCATCTCCATCTCTGCATGCCCAACTACATACAGCCAGCCACTCTCAAAAAAGCTCATACCCCTTCCAGCGCGCCCAGGCCGCCGGCCCCAACACCCCCAACACCGCCCCCACGACACCCATCTCAATCACACAGCATACCCACACCGTCCCCACGCTGGGCGCATCCTTCATCACGGCATAATACCCGCGATCATTGCACAAGTAGATCAAATAACACCCCGCCACATTCGCCACCGCCAGCAGAACCGTCTGCCGCAACCCCATCACCAGCGCCCGCGTCGCCTCCGACCCCGCCAGCCGCCGCGCATACCACCCTTCGCGCACCCGCCGCGGCAGCAGATGCCCATGCAGCAGATGGATCGCCAGCGTCAAAAACGGAAACGCCGTCAGCAGCGTCGACCGCACCAGCGGCGCAAACACCAGCTTCTCCGCGTACTGGTGCATCGTCAGCACCGACAGCGTGAAGTGCGCCGCCGATAGGGATGTCGATAGCAGTAATGTGTCCCAGATTGGCGAGAGCGGTTCTTCATCTTCATCATCATCATCACCATGATCCGTCGTATTCCGCTGTCGTTGTTGTTGCTCCTGGATAGACCCGTCCGGGTTGATTTTGACATTGATTACATTCTTTGCCGAGATCTTTTTAAACCGCCGGTCCTGTTGCTGTCTGCCGCCAGCTTCGGCTAGCAGTTGGGCACGGCGCTCCTCGGCAATTTCAAACAGCGTCTTTGCTGGCTTGGGCCTGTCTGGCGGCAGCGAGTGTGGGATGTCGGCGGCTGATTTTATTTCGTTTTTGCTGCTGTTGTTGTTGTTATTGCCTGCATTTGCTTGGGCACGGCGCTGGCGGCGCGACATGACATGGGGTTGTTGTTGTTGTTGTTGTTTGTTGTTGAAGGAAGATACGGTGAGATATGTGGTGAGTTGGCGTTGATTTCTTCGACAGGATTGGCCGATAATAATAAAATTCCCTTTCTCTTGCTTGACAGATACATATATATCTATGACAATTTCTGGAGTGTCATTTCTTTTAGTTCACTGATCTATATATCTATATCTTTCCAGTTGTGCTCTGAACTGTCGTCCGCTCCAACGACACTAACCTGAGCGTAGCCTGTTAGCTCCCCCTAGTAGTACTGAGCCTGTCTTTCAACTGCTCTTGTGATATATATAGTCTTTGGGTATCTTGAACAAACTGCCTCTAGAGAGAGACTGCATCTCCATTTCTTCTGCTTGTCTATCTGACTGAGTCTATTTTGTGTCCTGTCAGTTGTTGCAACTTGCCAGGCAGGGGCTTGGTAGCTTGCCCATGGTTTTGCCGCCCAGCCGATATAGCGGTTGCTCTCACAGTCTTTGCTCTATACAAGGCAGTTCGACTGCGAATTCGACCTGGGCTGATACTTACCATTACCAAATTTCCAGCATACGTATTTTACTTGAATGTACACACGTCATAAAATTATCGGCCAGCCTGTTAAGCTAGAGCAGGCCTGATAATCAGCGTCAACCTGCAGTACTAGGATGAGCTTTTAAGAGGATTTCGATCGAGCTGACTTGTAAAGAAATGTACAGGGGCGGTCTGATGGACATAATGAAAGAATTCTCTTTCCTTGACATTTGCCAAAAAGTATTTTACGTTACAAACGTAAAATACGTTTCCCCAGAATTCTAGGCTGGGCGAAGGAGGTGGAGACCTGCACGTGATCAGCTCTATTCACACCTCATATGGACTCACCAACTGACTGTAGTCTCCTGCCTTGTTTGTGAATGCTGTCAAGTGCTTCAGCTTCGACCGTTGCCAAAGCTGATTACTCTGCTCCGTCGCATACTTGTATGACACTTCGAACACAATCCTCTCACCGGCAGCAAATTTACCGTCCTTGTTGTCGACCTCTCTCAGGGCAACATAGCCGGCCTGGTGACGCTGAGGATTGACGTTGGTGTCCGGCTGCCAGTCACTTTGTCTAAATGCCTCATAGCCCAAGACCCGGTTGGCATGATCGAGACCGTTGCGGTAGAACTTGGTGGTGACACCCTTGGAATCGTTATAAGCCTTGAAAGTGCGGTTTAGATCCTGGCATGCATCAAGCCCGACCAGCAGCGTATCAGAAGGCCCGATTGCAGTGGCAAAGCCCGCTAAGAATTTGGCTGCATCGTTTGGCGAGAAATTGCCAACAGAGGAGCCGAGGGAGATGACACATGTCTGGCCAAAACTCGGATTCTTCCGCTGCTCACTCAGCCAGAGGAGGCCGTCGTCGTATGTTCCATACAGGCCCTGGAACTTGACGTGCTTGTAGCTGGCAGTGTCGGCAATGGAGAAGGTCCTCTCAAGCTCTGGCAAAGAGATGTCGAGGGCATAATAGTGGACAGACTTCTGGCTGTGTTCAAAAGCATCTAGCAATATCTTTACCTTCCGGAGGTTACTGTATGAGCATCAGCAAACCAGAGTCACAACAAATATACTCAAAAATGGTGGCCGGGCAGTGGGCAGAGCATGAAGAGCTTACCCGCTGCCAAGCTCAACCAAATGGGATCCAGCTGGAATCTGAGCAGCGATGACGGCCGAGTGTGCCTGCAGGGCGTCGATTTCAGCATTTGTCAAGTAATAGTCGTCCAGGTAGGTGATGTTCTCAAACAGCTTCAGACCCTTCTCTGCCATACGTATTAGTGTTGATCACCGAGACAGGCACCCAGTGTACCATCGTAAAGCAGCAAGGTCGGTAGCGAGCGTGGGGATCCGTTCAGCGACTTATGAATCTCGTTGGCTAAAGAAAATCCAGAGACAGTGTTCCGAATGTCGAGGATAGGCACCGCAGGCTTTGCAACTGCCCCGTTTGTCGCCATTGCTATTGCTCTTGTTGGAGGAAGAAAACCGGCCGGCCAGACTGGGATTATAAATATGTATGCTCAGAAGACGCAATGTTGATCCGGACCCAAATCAGGAACCCCAGAGAACGAAAATAAAGGCGGGCGGCTCGGAGGAGATTCCAACGTCTACTGGCTGGATCTGCTTAGAGTACAGGCGATGCACATAAGCCCAATTCATCATGAACTGATCCTGGTTCAATTGTGGCGAGGCAGCGCGCACGACGACACAGGGCATGAGCAAGTGGATGAAGGGTCAGGCTGTGAAACAAGGCATTGCCAATGAGACTGCTCGGAGTCTTCCATGCTTCTCCGGATGACGAAAGAACGCGTTGAGGGAATCGGAAACGGAGACCGATGCAACCGCACTGGTTGGCAGAGTACCTAGGCTAGGGAACTCGTGTCATGTTTCTCCGACTTGTTTGGATTGCGTGAAAGAATAAATGCCTCTAGTGTGGGGAGATCAGACAATAATAGGCCAGTCAGACATGAGTGCTGGTACCGAGCCTTTTGAGCAATTCGAGCAATTGCTTCATTGAGTCAGTTGGCCTCAACGGCAACTAGTTGTTGTCAGGACTTGGTTTTTTCGTTAATTGGGCGCCGCCTGAAGATCATTCCATTGGGGTTATGCTGGAAGCGGCTAAAGCGGCGGATAAAGCGGCGGATGCCAATACACAGGTGCGGCAGGTGCAGAAGGACCCGATCACGTGCGAGCTTGACAGGACAGAACGTGGGGCTGGCTGTGCGTCAACAAATCCAGCCAATCATAGCCCTCGCTGGCCGACAATAGCAACAATGCACCGTGACTCGCACCTGCCTCACGCCTCACCTTCCTGTCGCGCAGCTGACCCCCCCTCGCTGTCACCCCACCGCCGATGAAGAGCTCCTCAGCTCTGCGGGCCCTCCCTCATCGTTGCCCGGCGTGTACTGCGTAGAGAAGACATGGATTGATCATCATCTTGTACTGTATTGCTCAGCTCCCCCGTCACGCCTCTCATTGCACCCTCTTAACTCCACCGCCCCCCTTCCGCCCTCCTGACCTCGCCAATCAGCCCAGCATGTCCAAGTCGGGCAATTTGACCGCTTTGTCGACCCTGCTGAACACCACCGATGCGCTGACCGTCTACTACGCCGAAGACCCCCCCTATCTGCCCCGTATTCTCTTCTTCTACTGGCCGGTCCAGGCAGTTGGCTCGCTGGGCTCGACGTCCAGGATCCGGACCACGATTCTGAGCGCGGCGGGCTTCAGATCATTCGGCGCCTTCTCTGTTGCTCCAAGCAGTGGCTACTACGCAGCCGTGCACAAGCTGCCGGACGAGAAGCAGCGAGACGAAGTGGCCAGAGGCATCGCATTCGCCCTTTGCCGCTACTTCTCTGAGGTCCCTCAGGCGGTCAAAAATGCAATCACAGACGAGAACCTGAAAGAGGGCATTGGCCTGAAATGGGGCCAGTCCCACGCCGCGCAGATCACCTGCCGCATGAGCAAGGTCCTCAACGTGGACGAGATCATCGAAGCTCTTCGGCCCTTCTCCAAGGAACGGCCTGGCACTTTGCCCACACCCACCGGGACTCCCAACTCCATCCGCAAGACCAGACCCTCTGTTCTCCCCCCAGACCAGGCCTCTCACACTCCGACTAGGAATCAGCCCCAAAGCTCGCCATTATCGAGGCGATTACCAAGCGGAAACACTCGACGAATTCCATCGGCCTCGCACTCGCCTACTCTTAGGAAGAATGCACCTGTACCGATCGCTCCACGGCATCCAGTCCAGCAACTCGAGTCTCTCCGATTCAAGATGTGCGAGTTTGTCGACACTGAAGATCGCTATCTATCGCGGCTCCAGGAGCTGATTGATTTGATCATGTCACAGGGGCGCACATCCAAATCGCTGTCCTCCAAGTTTACCCATGTCTCCAAGCAAAAGACGGTCAATGCGATGGTTCAGTTTCCCTCGCTGCTCGATCGCATCAAAGACCTCAATTTGGCCTTCCTCGATGGTCTCGAATCGGTTTTGCAGAGCACCGAGGATGGTGCTCTTTCCTTCCTCCACACTGCAGGCCCCGAAGGAACCATCTCCCCGTCGGCGCTCAAAGGGAAAGATCCTCTGGGAATCCTCGCGTTCGCGAAAGTCCTGCTCCAGCACTTCCCCAACCTCACAGTTCCATACCGTGAGTATCTCGACCTTCACTCTCTGATCTCCTCCAACCTGGAGCAGTATCTGAAAGAGGGAACAACTTCCATTCAGACAGCGCCCTCTTTGCTTATGGAGCCCGCTCAACGAATCTCACGGTACGGGCTGTATATTGACACAATGCTGCCACTGATCCCGTCAACTTGTACCCCGGCGATTCGCACGCTCGAAAAGGCGCGCAAAATCATCGCTGAAATTTGTGAAATGGAACCGGCCGCCTCGGCAATCCTCGACTCGCTGCGCATTGAACACGAAGCTCGACGACGAGCCTACTCCCCAACCAAGCTTCTCTCCGGCCTGACCCGTTCCCACGGCTCGGTGCGCGAGGCACCGGCTCTCACTGGAGCTTCGGCCAAAGAACACGATGCGCCTCGCCTCTTTCATAGTTTGGGGAGGTCACTGAGCCGCAGGAACGCCAGGCCGCGCATGGGTCTGCAGGGTATCCTCTCCGAACAAGACCCCGACCAAGCGTCCAATTCGTCTCCAAAGTCTGGTTCTGTCCGTGGGCAAGCACCACCCGCACCCTCTCGCAGTGATGAGAATCGGCCGGTGACATCATCCAGCAGTCTCAGCATCGGCAGTCTCTCTCTGCGGCCCTTGACATCGAGCACGAACAAATCCACGCCGTCTGAAAGAGTGCAGCTTGGTGCAATCCCTCTTCTTCCGCCATCTTCCTCCTCTTGTACGCCCAACAAGGCAGGAGCAGCAGCACCAGCAGCACCAGCAGCAGCAACACCCGTCGATCTGCCGCCGGCTGCTGGCCGCGAGAAAGTCGAGCAATACTGGGCCGCTCTGATGCGTGCCGAGGAGGAAAATTACAGGCTGTTGCAGGAAAATGCCGAGCTGAAGAAGCGTCTGCGCGAGTGTCGCTGCGGTGGTGGCAGCGGTGGTGGCGCTTTGAAAATAGAGAGATGAGTTAACGGGAATGATCAAAACGGATACTAAAAGCAGAAGAGAGAGAAAAGAGGGATTACGACTGATGACAAGAAGTTTTGTTTTGGGCTCTTTTCATGCTCCATGTGGCCGCAAAACATTCATCACGGCTTGCGTGGCTCGCTGATTGCCCGACGGCCCATGTTGTGTCGATATCTAGCCAAGCTGGTTTGTTCGCTTTGGGGTGGTTGAATAGGTCAGGACTGTATTAAAAGAAAATACCTAGGCACTTTGTACATACAGATCCAGGATTACTCTTCCCCGACCAGTTCCTTATAAAACATCCCTCTCGCTCTGTGGACCACTCTGACCTTTCTTTTGGGCTCATCTTACTTGCTTGGTGATACATCCTCTGCATCATCGTCAAACCCCTTTCTGACATCTGCCCATCCACTTGCCCATCGTTCTACATCACCATCATACCCCTTCCGCAACGCTCTTGCGCGCGCTTTGTCCTGACGCCAGCAGCGCGTCTTGAAATCATCCCCAATACTGACCAAGTTTCCCTCAACGGTCCACGTGACGGCCGTGACTTCCTTGTTATGACCCTTGATCAGCGGCGAACCGTGGTAATAATAAATCGGGATGTCGTCCCGCTCACCGCGCTGGCGGAAGGCCAATGGCGTGGATTGAGAGTCGATGCGTGGAAGGCGAGGGCGTGGCGCGCCGGTGCTCGTGACCGATCCTTCAGACCGACCAGGTATTACACGATTCGCTTTGGTGAGATAGCGACTCGCAGTTGGGAAGACCACAGCGCAGTCGTCAGACGATCCCACCGCGATCAGCTCGGTATTGGTGTCAGTCGCTTTCCGTACTGCGATGCGATTGTAGAAGGTGCCAATTTGGAGATTCGGGTGGCGGAAGCCGTACAGCGGGCCTAGGCCAGTCGAGCTGCCATTGCGGGGCTGGAAGACAGGGTCACCGCATGACATTTCAGGAGCAGAGCCCAGAATGAGGTGGGCCGTCGAGTAGGCGTATACTGTGTGGTCGCGACAGAGGGCGTACAATGAGCTGCAGTTACTCGACATGGCCATCGAGGCGATGCCAAAGCTGCGGTGGGACTCATGAGACTTGGGTTCAGCAGTGCACGAGATGGGGACGACCTTGTTGCGGTACTTGTGCTTTGCTCGCATGTCCCAGAGCTTGACCACTGAATCTGACGATGAGGCTGTGGCAAAGAGGTTGGGCTGGCTAGGACTGACAAAGCAAATAGAGGTGACCGAAGGGTCACTCCGGATCCCCATTGTCCGTGATCGCGACCGATTGACGTGAGGATCATAGATGCACTTGAATGGCTCACGGCCAACCATCTCACTAGTCAGCGATGGGCCGTCAGGCAGCAATGGACCCTGGCTAAGCTTGATTCGAGTATCCCACATGGCGAGGGTGCCATCGCGCGAGCAGCTAACGAGCAGGTCCTTGCTCCCTGGAACAAACTGAATCCTTTTCACAGATGATGAGTGGCCTGTGAGAGCATAGAACGACTTTTGGGCCTGGACATCAATGATCTGGCACGTCTGATCGCCCGATGCTGTCGCCAACAGAGCGTCATCCTCAGAAAACTCCAGGTCCATTACGGCATTCTCATGTGGCTTCATGGCCAGAACGACCTTTTTGAACTCATCCGGGTACTCGTTCGCCGATTCTATCAGACACACCTGGCCCTCCTCGTCGCCAATCGCCACGAGCGAGTTTGTCTTGCAACTTGTTGCGCAGAAAGGTAGTGTCAGCAGAGGCGGCTGTCCCCCATCTCCTGGTGCAGGGGGGCCGTGATCGATGTTGATGTCGGTAGAGGCGCTGTAAAAATCTGCAGTTTCCTCCTGCCAGTCCATATCCCCACAGGTAAGCCGGGCTGTTCTGCTACCTGACAATCGCAAATGGGTCAGCCTCGAGGATAAACCCAAGGTGCCATATCTTGCTGTACGCTGTTGAGGCATCTCATCGACGTCTGTTGAAGCCTCGGTATCGTCGGCATCGTCATCGCCAACATCAGGACCACCTCCTGCTTTTTCTACCCCGTCATGATGTTCAGAGGGGTGGTCCTGGCTGCTGGAGAGAAAGCCGGAATGTCGAATTGGGGAAGACGGCAACGAGGGCGTGGGTGACTGCATGTACAGTCGTCGTCGTTTCAGGGGGCGAGCTGATTCAGATTCTGCAGGCCTGGCGTTTAAACTGGCTGTAGAGAGTGCCTGGAGGGCCTTCCTCGACGCTTTTGCTGCTCGGCCATCGTCCTTGAGACGGGGAGTGAAGAACCGATTGAACCGGCGAGGAGTGATCGGCGGGGGCTTCTTAATGCGGGTGCTCCGTCGGGGACTCGTGGGCTGGTCTGCAGCAACATCAAAGCGGACTGTATCTGCCCTCGAGCTCTTGGTTGGAGTACAGTCCATAGCGATTGGGGGTGCACGGCTTGCACGTGTTCAAGCAGTGATGTTGGCCAGGCAGGACATAGTCTGCACTTCCAAATCAGTAGATAGCTCTCAGGTATGAGGCTGCAAGCCAGGAAGCCCCTAAGAGTGGATGTGATGTAAGTAAAATGAGAGATAAGGTACAAAGAGACGAGACTGAGGACCGACTGAGCATTGGCGCAGCCCCTCAGCAGAAATTGACTCGACGCGCATCGCGCCTTCTTCGCGTGACAAATGCGACTGAACTTTAAGCTGGAATCAGAACTAGCTGTATTAGGCAGGCATGCCTTATCGATAAGCCAGGTCTCCACACCATCCAAAAGAAAAACGAAATCTTCGTTAACTTTGGTGTTGGTCACAAGAGACAGCACATTTGGGTGCTTGACTGAGGGCACAACTGTGTGCGCCATGCCGGCTCTGAAGCGAAAGTCTGACGACAACAGTGCTGATGCCAAGTCCAAACGTCCCCGGCCCGACGCAAAATCGAAGACAGCGGGCGAGAAAAGCAAAGGCGTCAAGAGCAATGGGCCATCAGTAAAGGAAGAGACCAAGCCAAAAAAAGAGAGGGCGCCCGTGAAATCAGTTCTGTCCAAGGAACAAGCTCCATTCCCGCGAGGCGGAGCAGATGTTCTTACTCCGATAGAAAAGAAGCAGATCCAAGCCCAGGCGGTGCGGGATGCGGTCAAGGAGCAAGCTGGATCGTCTGACCTGTTCAGTTCCACGGCTGCTCCAGACAATGACAGCGCCGGAGAAGAGAAAGGGGCAAACGGGAAGAGCGAGCAGCCAAAAGATCGAAAGAAGAAGAACGCATCAAGAAAGAAGTCGAAGAAGGCTGAGGCCGACGCCGAACCGGAGACGACCAAGATTAGCGGATTGGCTTACAAACGGCTGAGTGTTGGGGCTCTGATCTTCGGTCAAGTCACTGCCATCTCGCAGAAGGACATCACTGTGGCACTTCCTAACAACCTGGTTGGCTACGTTCCCCTGAACGCAGTCTCAAAGCAATTCAGTGCCAGGATTGCCAAGCTGCTCGAGAAGGGCGACAGCGATGATGAGTCCGAAGACAACGGCGATGAGAATGACGTCGTCTCACTCAAGGCTATCTTTCACCTTGGCCAGTACCTGCGAGTTGCGGTGACTTCAACGAGCCAGGAAACTTCGGCTGGGGAGGTCAAGAGGAAGATCGAACTATCCACCGAACCCGGCTTGGTCAATGCTGGCTTGGACAAGTCCTCACTTGCCAATAATGTCGTCGTGCAGGCAGCAATTGTGAGCGTGGAGGACCATGGTGTAGTTGTCGACCTGGATCTAGAAGACTATCCTATCCGTGGCTTCGTCCAGGCCAAGTCACTGCCCTCTGGGCAGGCTCTCGCTGACCTGCAAGAGGGCGCTGTTCTACTCTGTCAAGTCGCCGACATTACCTCGGACGGACAAGTCGTCAAGCTTACTGCCGACCCTGCCAAGCAGCGGAGTTTGAAGAGCGCTCCAACGATTGATTCCTTCCTCCCCGGAACGGTTGCCGATGTTCTTGTATCAGAGGTGCAAGACGCTGGAGTTGTGGGCAAGCTCATAGGCTTGATGGACGTATCAGCGGATATTGTTCATTCTGGCGCCTACCAGGAGAAGGAATCGTTCCAGAACAAATACCCTCTGGGCAAGAAAGTGCGAGGTCGCCTACTCTACAAACTGCCAGATGACGAGTCATTGCAGATTGGGTTCTCGTTACTCCCACATCTGGTCGACTTGGATGTCTCGAAAGCGGCTACGTCGATATCAGAGCCTGAGTTGCCACCGTCTACAATCACCGAGGGAAAAGTCGTCCGTGTTGAACCAGGCCTAGGTGTCTACCTCAGCCTGGCATCCGATAGCATCGGGTTCGTACACATCTCACGCCTGTCGGATGCCAGAGTGGATTCTTTGAGCGAGACTACCGGCCCCTACAAGCTCGGATCCCACCATTCAGCTCGGGTATTAGACTTCAATCCTCTTGATGGCCTCTACATCTTGTCTCTACAAAAGTCAATCCTCGCCCAGCCCTTTCTCAGACTCGAAGATGTCCCAGTTGGTTCAGTGATTGATGGTGCCGTCGAGAAGATAATCATCGGGCCCAATGGGGTCAGCGGCATTATCGTCAAGCTTGGCCCGGGCATTACAGGCTTTGTGCCGGAGATCCATCTAGCCGATACACTGCTTCAGAATCCAGAGAACCGGTTTCGTGAGGGCATGGCTGTCAAGGCACGTGTTCTTTCTGTCGACCGATCCAGCAGGCGCATCCGTTTGACTTTGAAGAAGACACTGGTGAACAGCGATTCCCCGGTCTGGAATGATTACAGCTTGATCCAGAGCAGGGACTCGAGTGTGGGAACGATTGTCAAAGTGGATAGCCGTGGTGCCGTTGTCCATTTCTATGGCTCTGTAACAGGCTATCTTCCTGTCGCAGAGATGAGTGAGGCCTATATCAAGGATCCTCAAGATCACTTCCGTTCTGGCCAGGTCGTTACCGTCCATGCCCTCAATGTCAACGCCGATGAACAGAGACTAACAGTGACTTGTCGAAGCCCAGCTTCCACCGATACGTCCAACATTGCCTCTATCCTCTCAGTCAAAGCAGGTACTCTTGTGGCCGGTGTCGTGTTTGAGAAGTCTCAAGACGATGTGCTCTTGCGTCTTCAAGAATCAAATGCTATCGCAAGACTCACTTTGGATCACGTCTCAGATGGGTCAGAAAAGAAGAGAAAATCGGCATTCAGCAAGGTCAGGGTTGGCCAGAAACTCGAAGAACTTCTCGTACTTGATGTTAAGCCCAAGCAAAGACTTGTCATTCTGTCCAACAAGCAGAGCCTAGTCAAGGCTCTCCACGACGGCAGCCTCTTGACAAGCCTTGGGGACCTCGAGGTTGGTCGCTCTGTTACTGGCTACGTGTCAAACATCACGCCGGCAGGCGTGTTTGTGGCTTTCACCGGATCTATCACTGGAATGGTACCAGTGAAATGTATCCCCCCTGGTGCTGAGACTGAACCGGATTTTGGCATGAAGAAGCTGCAGACCGTAACTTCACGAATCTCCAACATCGACTACAAGGGTGCTACTCCTCGCTTCTGGCTTAGCATGAGAGATGCACCTGTTACTGCACAGCCTGAGGCGCCACCACGCACATTGCCTATCGAGCCTGTTGATCCTAGTCTAGAAGGTGAAGATGACTTGGTAGCCAACAAAGTCACAAAGGCTCGAATCGTGTCGGTCAAAGACTCTCAGCTGAATGTTGAGCTGGCCAAGAACATTCAAGGGCGAATTGACGTGTCTGAGATCTTCGACAAATGGGAAGACATCAAAGACCGAAAGAGACCGCTGCGTCAGTTCTCGCCTGGGCAAGTTCTCACAGTCAAGGTCATCGGAGCTCATGATAGCCGTAACCACCGCTTCCTTCCCCTCTCGCACCGAACAGGCAAGAACACGGTCTTTGAACTGACGGCGAAGCCATCAACAATTGCAGCCAACGACTCGAACGGCATCAGTTTCGAGAGTTTGCAGCCTGGAAGTTCTCACCTGGCATATGTGAATAACGTGATGCAGGATAGCCTATGGGTCAGTCTCAGTCCTTCGGTAAGAGGGCGTATCAGGGCTATTGACGTCTCGGAGGATCTGTCTCTGGCTGCCAATCTCGCCGCCAACTTTCCCACAGGGTCTGCTTTGCGCGTACGGGCTGTGGCTGTTGACCCTGCAAAGGGACGGCTTGACTTGACAGCGCGATCGGGGGATCTCTCGCGGAACGTGGCGTTTAGCGACCTGTCTCCTGGTCTCATCCTCCCGGGCAGAGTGACTAAAGTTTCTGACCACCAGCTCGTTGTCCAAGTCAGTGATAACTTGGCCGGCGTCGTCTCCTTGATCGATTTGGCAGATGACTTCTCCGAGGCGGATCCAACAAAATACCAGAAAAATGAGATTGTCAGAGTGTGTGTGGTACGGATTGACGAGCCGAACAAGAAGCTATTCCTCTCATTGCGGCCTTCGCGGGTGATCAACTCGTCGATCAAACCGACGGATCCAGAAATCACGTCTGTAGAGCAGCTGGCCGTGCAAGACATCTATCGGGGTTTCATTCGAAATGTCAGCAGTCAGGGCATTTTCGTGACCCTTGGTCACGATGTTACTGCATTTGTCCGTGTTGCACATCTATCAGATGCTTACGTCAAAGAGTGGCAAAATGAATTTCAGAAAGACCAACTAGTCAAGGGCAAGATCATCAAGGTGGACAAATCCTCTGGGCATGTGCAGATGAGCCTGAAGGAGTCTGTCCTCGCAGGAACATATACTGTGCCGATTTCCTTTACAGACCTCAAACCGGGTGATATTGTCACTGGCAAGGCGGCCAAAGTGGAGGAATTCGGTGTCTTCATTCTCGTCGACAATTCCGAGAATGTGAGGGGGCTCTGCCATCGCAGTGAAATCGCCGAGCAGCGAGTTGAAGACGCAAGGAAGCTATTTGCGGAAGGAGATGTGCTGAAGGCCAAGGTTCTCAAAATTGACCTGGAGAAGCGACGGATCAGCTTTGGTTTGAAAGCCTCGTATTTTGCCGACGAGGTTCAACATGACGGCGAAGGCAGCGACGCAGGTTCTGATTCGAGTGATGAAGGCCTTGAGGGAGGAGCAAAACTGCCTATTTCAGACCAGGACGGCGCCGACGACGGTAGCTCACAGGGTGAGGGGTCAGACGATGAAGCCGATGGACACCCTTCCGACACAGATGAGGACGAAGATGGTACTCCAGGTCTTGCAGCTGCCACCGCCAGTGTGCAAACTAGTCTTCGAGTTGGCGGATTTGACTGGCATGGAGTCTCAGACCAAGGAAGTGCAACCAAGCGAGGGAATCCATTTTCAGAAGCCGACGAGGGAACTGAAACGGGTGTGCAGAAGAAGCGTAAGAAGCGAGCGGAGATCCAGACAGACCGGACAGGTGATCTTGATGCCAATGGACCTCAATCGGCTGATGACTACGAACGACTTCTCCTGGGGCAGCCGGATTCGTCTCTGCTTTGGCTACAATACATGGCATTCCATCTTGAGCAGGAGGATGTTGATCAAGCGCGAGAGATCGGCGAGCGAGCATTGAAATCAATTGGGCTGGGCGAAGACTCGGAGAAGCTGAATGTTTGGGTCGCCCTCCTGAACCTGGAGAATGTGTACGGCGACGACACTACGCTGGATGGCGTGTTCAAGCGTGCTTGTGAATTCAACGACCCGCAAGAGATGCACGCCAGGCTCGCCAGCATCTACATCCAGTCTGGCAAGAAGGAGAAAGCAGATGAGATGTTCCAGACCATGCTCAAGAAGTTTACGCAGGATCCCAAGGTGTGGACCAACTATGCCACCTTTCTGTTCGACACGGCAGATGAGGCCGATAGGGGCCGCGACCTACTTCCACGCGCTCTGCAAATCCTGCCCAAATTCACCCATCTGGATCTGACCTCGAAATTCGCGCAACTCGAGTTCAAGGCATCCGGCGGGCTCCCGGAGCGGGGCCGGACGATCTTTGAAGGGCTGATTGCGTCTTTCCCCAAGCGGATTGACCTGTACAATGTCCTGCTCGACCTGGAACTGAAGCTGGGAGACAAGGAGCAGATCCGAGGGCTCTTTGAGCGCGTGTTCCGCAGCAAACTCAAGGCCAAACAGGCCAAATACTTTTTCAAGAGATGGCTCGCTTTCGAGGAGAGCGAGGGAGACCCACGAAGGATTGAGGAGGTCAAGGCCAAGGCAGCGACATGGATCCGATCTACAGGGGGCGAGGGAGCTCAGTAGCAGTAGAGTGAATGTACAGGACAGTCAAAAGAACAAACAGTTGGGTTGGTTTAATTCTATTCTTTTCTACCGGCCGTAGCCATAGGATAACGAAGCTTGTTACAAACAGTATGCGGGTTGTGCACCCAAACCTCACCGAGGTACGAGATGTGTAGGTCGGTTCAGCGTTCCTTTGCAAAACCCCAACAACAGCAAGGGCCGAGCGAGGGCCCTGCCCCACTGATTATGCATGCAAATACGCTTGGGCAGTGAGTGGAGTGCGTAGGGTTTGATAGGAGAACGGCGGGATCTTCTTTGCGATGAGGACCATCTTCTGGTATTATATTCCCCCCTTTTGAGCGGTTCAGTTCTTTTAACTCTCGGCCCGTGCAGTGGCGCCCTCTAGTTTATAGTGTGTGTGTGGTTGGTATACAGATGATCATCATCATCAACCCGTTCATTTTTCTCGACATGCGTCCTCACAGATGTGGGAACTTGGCCGATCTTTCGGCCCGTGAAAGGCTTGGTTCGGTGGACTTCCCTCGTGCATGTCCGTCCTTTACTTCGGTATTAGGCGTCCCGCTCCCGCCGTTTGGAGGGGGGCTGATAAGCCAACAATAGACGGGGTAAGGCGTTCATGGGGGGACTCTACGCCAAGCTGTTCCCTGGGCATGGGGGCGAGGGGCGAGATGGTGATAAGATCTGGAGATCTCGATCTACTCGCTCGTGAATCGTGACTGGCATCCGTCAAAAAGGCGGGGTTCGTTCGCGCGGTGAGGGTAGCCGCGGTTGATGGGGTAAGTTAGAGGGATTCTCCGTGATACTTGAACGATGTGGATCAGAGAGAGAGATTGACTGTCTTGACTGACCAGAGGAACGATGTGGATCAGAGAGTAACGAAACTGAGGAAGACGCGCGTGGAAGTGCGAATTGATTACGACCCTTTCAGATGTCACTCGTTATCTGACTCATCTGACGGAAGGTGCGTCCAGAGTTGACAGCCACGCCACACATTCAGGGGAGACGCACACTGAGACAGATTGACTGGTCAAAAAAAAAAAAACCGACGCAAACTCTGTGTGTTGAGGCATTACAGATGATTACCAGATACTGTAGCTGCAAGAAGACGGCCGAAACCGGGCATTCCTCAAGTTCAAAAAAGCATTCATCAAGGACAAAAAAAGCATGCATCAAGTTCAAATAACATGACTCATGGTACATAAAGGAAATCACAGCCTCGACAATACGCCGATCAACTTACATACTTCCCGTCTGAGAGCCGTACAGGCTCAATGGAGGCTCATCTTCGATGCAAACTTCCAAGGCTGCAACTTGAACCGGTCTGCGTCCCTCGCACCTACCCAAAAAAAATACCTTCATTCCCCTCTCATAGCTGTGATTTTTTTTCGTTCGGCTCGCGTGCAGATAAGGGGAAGGAGAGACGGGGCATTCATCCGAGGAGCTCAAGCCTATAACAATGCAGGTATTTCGGCCGCGTGGCAGAGCCAGGAAGGCGCTAGAAAGCCTAGAAAGTCCCAGGCGACGGGAAGTTATCGGGGCTCCACCGGGCTCGGCAAAGTGTCAATCGGGGCGGGCCCAATGGGCGCAATGGGCAGCCATTGGCAGGGCTGGCCATGCTTATCAATCCCTGAAATGAGTCGTTATCGCCAAGCCTCCCTATCTTGGCTTGCGGCAGGCTATTGTGGCTGCAGCCGGACCGGGTGGGATTGCTGCCTCACCCTCAACTTTGGGCCTGCTGAACGTTCTCCTTGGTGCCTGGGTCGAATAAGTACTAACGAATTAATTGCCTACTAAGTAGCCAGCCAACTGCGCCTCGCCACATCCCAACACCTTTTTCTTCGCCCCCAAAGCCGCCCCGACCGACCCAGACACCAGCTCAATGCCTGTGCCTGTGCCTGTGCCTGCGACCCGTTTGACTCCTTCATGCCCAGGCCGCCATGATGATCGCCTTTGCCTCGAGTCCCTACGCCTACAGTGTCCCGATCCCGCTTGGTGCGAAGCCAGAGCGCCTGGCGGAGAAGCGACGGCGGCGACGACAGTCATCGCCTGCTCGCAGACATTCAGAATCCCTTGAAACAAGACTGCAGTGGCAAGACGAGACAACCTCGTCGTCTGAGTCCATCAACATTGCCGCCTCGGCCCCAAGACCGTCCTTGGACGAGTCGGCCCTTCCTAGTGCCAATCCCATCCCGGCCTGGCGACGGGAGACTGTACACGATGTGCTCAGATCGACGGCCATTCCAATCCGACGAACGCGGAAACCCAGACCGTCGCAGCGTCTCCCAGACGGCGACTACGTAGCCGATTTCAGCCGGCTGCTGCGAGACGATGTGCGTGGCAGTGCACCGAGCAGTGTGTCCAGCAGCCCTGTGTTTGATGGCCTCTTCGGACACATTGACGAGTTGGTCGAGGGCCAGATGATCGTTGGCAGCGATGGTCTTGATTCCAGCATTCTGTCGACCCAGTCACTCTCCGCCGGTTCCATACCGTCGCTGGCCAATCCAGACGACTATAGTTCTGCTGACAACATCAGCGTGACCACGTCCACTGTTCGCTCGGCCTCAGACAGGCGTGTCAAGCAGCTACCGTCAGAAGACTGTGCGAAAGCGCACCCCTTGGTCGGCAGTGATAGCGATAGCGAGAGCGAGAGCGCCAATGGGGATGCTGTCATGCCTGTGGAACTTATTGTGCCTCCACTGCGGAAAAGGACGTCTTCCAAGACTGAGAAGGCTCGGTCCTTCAAGTCAAGCCTGACAGCCTCGTTAAAGGCGATCAAGCTGGCGGCGCAGTCAGTCTCCAACTATGCTACCACGACATCGATCTTGCCTGATGACTTTGGCGGTGCGTCCGTGTTCGAGTTTCACCCCTGGTTAACGGACGATCGACGGCCACCGCCACTTGACGAACCGCCTTCGCCCGCGCTGAGACGCTACCTCAATCCCAACAGCTTCTCACCCCCGGACTCGCCCGCCCAGCTGCATTTCTGGATCGAGCAGCGCGCCTCGACCCCGGCTTCTGGTACACAAGGTGTTCCCCCTACAGAAGGATCACCGCGGCCGAAAATCAAGATCAAGAAGAAGAGTGCCAAGCGGAATCAGGACGACCCGCCCTCGCTTGTGCCCATGGCCATTTGCATCCCCTCACAGATTCGGACAGCGCATGCATCCAGCCCGCCGGTCTGGCTCGCACCGGACGGGACACCATCGACCAAGCGCTCTGCAGCAACGGCCTGGGAAGCTACAGAAGCGGGGTTGAAGCACTGTGAGCCAAGAGAAAATCCAGACTTTCTGCGCATCTACGTGTGCGAGATGCAAATGCGGCGGGCCAAGAAGCTAAGAGCAGACGTCGAGGGCAGGGCAAGGATGTGGCTGCCCCCGACCGAAAGGGAACGAGGACCAGCGCGGCCCGCTACTGAGAGACTGAGTCTGTGGCGGCCAGAGGATGCTGACGAAGCGGGGGAAAGGGAATCATTAAGCGGTTGAGATGGAGTGCCAGCAGCGGCACAGCTACCTTTGTATCAGTACACTGATTCCAGACACCACAAATAGATCATGTCTTGCCCTTTTGCGTTTGGTTCCAGTCTTGGGTTCCAGGGTGAATTTGTCACCCACCACGTCAGCGGCTCAGCACAGTAAGAGAGTGTTTGCGGCTCAGCAGGACTGTCCGGTACGGCAAGAGAGTGTGTCAGCACCGAAGCTTTGTGTCTCTGCAACGGGTCGGTGCTTCCAAGCGCTTGGTATCCGGTCTCGTCCTTGTGACCGCAGGAGAAGCTGTTTGAGATCGGAGGTGCGACTGACAGCCATAAGGATCTTGTCCAGCCACGAGGCTGTGACCACCAACTATAGCCAGTCAAAGGTCCAGGGCCAAGTCAGGAAAGCTAGTTGATCGTCGTCGGCGCCGCTCACGTCGTTTGGTCTCAGAGGAGAGAGGAGGGGGTGGGGAGGGCGGGGCTGTGATTGGCGGGGCTGTAGTGGGCTGTAGCTGGCTGCGCTGCGATTGGCGGCTAGTGGTGCAAGTGGGGACATTTAACCGCCGAGGCCCCGCGCTAACAAAGGACGACTCTCTTTCTCTACCAACCAATTCGTGCCAGCAAGCTCAGCACACCAACTTATCGACTGGTCTTCTCCCTTCTAGGCCACAAGGCTTCGAAAGCATTGGCCTGCGCGTCTCGCTGGCAATGGATTTATGCACTCTGCTCGCTCCGGATTGGCCCTCGCCGCCCCAGTGCTGACAGTGATCCCCTCTGCCGTCCAATCGCCAGTGTCGGTCAGTATTCTTTGACTCTTCTTTAAACAGACCCGGTCATCAGTGTGTTTCGCTTGCCCTTCATATCGTGACTACCAGTACCTCAGCGGCAAGCCGTCTCATGCCAGCGCTTACACAGTACCGCCCCCGTCCACGACTCCACGTCCCAAACGCTCTGTGCACTGCGTGAACTGACCGAAAGAGATCATCTATCCTTCTTTGACAACCGCCCTTTGCTCCTTGTTTACCTCTTCTCGCTGGAGCTGCTGGCCGCTGTGCAGCCGTCTTTCGTTTGCATTCTGCCCTTGGCCAGCTGTTGACCGGCTGAGCATTCAATTCACCATTAATCTTTCTCTGCAGATACTTAGAACCCTGTCACAGCCCTGATCGATGCCTGGACACGGAGGACTTGTGCTGGAAACAAGCTCGTGAGCATCTGATTCTTGGCCTCTTCAATGGATCTACTACCATCGACCACCTACGTCTCGCCTCCTCGGCAGGTCCGGGGACGGCTTAATACCATAATCGAGGAGAGAGAGGAGAGCCATGGAGGCCATAGCAGCAGCAGTAATGGACCCAGGAGCGACAGTGAAGGAGACCACAGCGACAGCACCATCGTGGGCCGGCCAGCCGGTTGGGATCCCAAGCTCTTTGTCGCTGTACCGAGGAAGTCGAGTCGATTGTCCCATTCTGTCACCGCCATGTCACCCGTCTCCGAGGCATCACTGCCCGACTCTGCCTCGCCGTGCAGCTCAGTCGGCCCAGCCTTCAACCGCCGCGCGAGCAGCGTTCGCAGCTCCTACAGCGACAGTGAAGCCGGCACCGTCTTCTCCGACGACACCCTTCCCTCGCTCGCCTCGGACCCAACCACCTTTGCGACCGACTCGAGCCGCAGCAGTGTGGCCAGCAGCACCAAGTCGGGCAGAAACCGCTATCCCGCCCTGCTGATTCCTCGCGACTCATGGAACTCGATAGATAACCCAATCAAGGAAATCACGCTTCCCATGTCGCCTGGGCCCAAGATCACACTCTCGCCTGCCATTCTATCCTCTCTTCCCTATGCGGCCCCGTCAGAGCACGCCACGCCGTCGTTAGGAAGCAGCAGCAGTCTTCCCTCGGAGAGTCCGCCCATGTCGAGCATGAGTGGACCCGGCACGCCTGATATGAGGCATATGGATGCTGGCCATCAAGAATGGGGTGATCCCATCTCTGTACAGTCGCTCTCCCACAGCCATCTGGAAATTGCCATCGACGACGACCATAGCATCGTCCTCTCGCCTGGCGAGGCCCATGCGCCCACTCGGATGCCACCAACACCCGGTGGATTCGCCTCCATGCTCTCTCCCCGCGAGCGTGAATGGGGCGGTATAGTTGCGCGATTTCCACCTGTGCCTGGTGCCACACCCCTCCGAACGCCTGTGTCAGGCATCGACGAGTTGATCAGACCACCGCTGCACCGCCAGCATACAACCACCACAGACTCTGGCGACAGTTTCCAACTTCCCAGGGGCGCACTGGCCACGCTCGATCGTCTGACGCGCGCACATAGTCCGGACGAGAATTCGGACATGTCGCAACAGATGAGCGCGTCGCCCAAGGAGATGCGCGAGCGGTCAGAGCCCTCGATTGCCAGCCGGCCTCGAAGTCTTGATGGGGTCACTCCGCTCACCGAAGGCAGCTTCTCAAAGCTGTCCGACTACAGCTTCACTCAACTCTCCATCCCCTCCCCCGGCGGCTTCTTCTCCTCGCTACAGGCCGGCACTCGACATACCTGGTGCATTCAGCCTTCGAGAAACAGTAGCATGCCTTCGTCAGCCGTGGCCGAGAACTTTTACCACAATTGGGACAGCATCCTGTCGGCTGGCTCCGGTCTAATCAAGGAGACGGTGGTCGCCATTGCTGAAGATACCAACGCAACCGAAGGCCCTCCAACCGCACGGCAGCCTGTCTTTGAAGATAAGAAAGCGACCAAAGGTGTTGGCCCCAGCAGCGGCAAATCATCTCCGCGAGATCAAGAAGATATGTATGGCGATGGCCCCGCTAGCCCTGCCGCGCCAGTCTCGACCAAGTCGTCACCCAAAGGCTTCGAGTATGAAGAAGCGTACGCCGAAGAGATCAAGCAAGCCGCAGAGGCCAACCTTGATCGCACTTCGTCCTGGCTCGCCGCGCAAACATCGTACCTATCAGCCCTCCGTGACAACAACCCCATCAACTCCCCTGCCGACTATCTACCTTCGCCACACCCTTTCCTCTCTGACCAGTCCAAATCACGGTCTCTTTCTATGGAGTCGGATTTCCAAAACACTGTCCGCTTCTTGAAAGAAGCGCAGTCGCAGACGCAGTCTACCTTTTCTCCCTACCCTGCCGCCATTGCTGCCGCCACGGCCAATGAAAAGGCCCTTGCTGCCGGCGTTTCACCAACCCAAACCAGCCCAGCTTCCAGCCATTCAAGCCAGCGCGACCCAATATTCTTCTCCGCCTTCAAGCATCTCATCCACGATCGCAAGAAGCTTGATGCCTTCCTCCATGCGACCTCACGCATGCAAGCTGTGCAAGCTGACCGCCTGGCTCGCCCGGATATGCACGTGGCCAACCTGCAGGGCCGATTTAGCATCCAGGCGCCGAAACGACCAAAATACTCGGGTCCCTTCAATCACAATCCCAGGGCAACTGGCATTTTCGAGCGGACAGCCGATCAACTCAAGTTTGAAGCCTGTGAGCGCGAGCAGCGCGCACTGGACCGGGTCAAGCAGAACGTATGGGTGGTTGACGCACTCAAGTCAGTGTATGGTGACCGACTTCTAGCCAGCTCGGCGGCTTGTGAGAAGCTGTCAAAGAAGGAGGCAGCCGGAGTCGCCCCCAGCAGCGGTGAAGTTGATTCGAAGCAGCGTCTGCGCATCCTCGACCTTGGAGGCGACGCTACAGCCGGGTGGGGATGGGAGGCAGCGCTACAATGGCCCAATGCCAAGGTCTACACCGTCACCATCAAGGAGCAAGGCATCCAGTCACGCCCGGCAGTCCCTGGCAGTGAGACAGAAGCAGCTGCGAAACCACAAGGCCCGGAAAATCACCGGGTGATCAGCGTGCCCAATGCCTGGCAACTCCCCTTCAAGTCCAACCGGTTCGACGTGATCACTGCCCGCAGCCTGCACGCATTACTGAAGAGCAAACCGGTACCGTCGGTCCCTGACATTGACGAATGGGACATGACACTCCGTGAGTGCATGCGCGTGCTCAAACCCGGCGGATATCTTGACTTTTTAGTCATGGACAGCAGCCTGGTCAAATCTGGCCCCGGTGGCCGCGGCGAGAAGATCAGCGTCGAGTTCGGCTTTGAACTGCAGCGGCGCGGGTACGACCGTGAAGCTGCCCGAACCTTGCTGAAGCGCCTCCGCCGCCAGGGCTTCGTCGGCGTCAAGCGCTCGTGGATGTTTTGGCCGATGGGAAGGCGGAGCTGGGATGATGGTAGCAGGTATACCACCACCGGATGGCGCGATGCCCCGCGGCCCGTGAGTGAAGTCAGCACCATCAGCCGGATTGTCAAGCAGTACATGGACGTTGAAGCCGTCCAGGGCCCTGTTGGCTCGGTCGAAGCGTGTGCCGATGTCTGTGGATTGCTCGGTCAGAGGATCTGGGAGAGCTGGGTAGTCAAAGTGCGACAAGAATGCAGGGCAGGTGGCGTAGTGTTGCCTGTCGCTGAAAATACCGGCAATGCCAGTAATCCTGCGGAAGCGGCAACCACTGATTCTGATGCTGCTGCTGGTGCAACCAAACTTCTGGACAGCATCTACAACGTCTTTGATGAGGGCCGAAAGGAAGGCGCCGGATTCCGGGTCCTCGTCGGATGGGCTAGGAAGCCGACCAAGAAGAAGGATCAAACGCCACAGCAGCCGCAGCAGGAGCACGATGACACGCATGCAAAACAAAAGTATCTGCTCCATCAACAAGATCAACACGAAAAAGTCGGCGTGGAGGAAGTGTCATTTCAACTGGAGACCTTGGACTTGGACATGGGTGCAGCCCAGGACTTTTATCAACCAGTGGATACCATTGCCCTCTCAGACGAAGACGGCACCAGCACCAACAGCATCCTCGGCAGCAACAGCAACAGCACACACGAACATCAACACTACCAAAGACCTGAACTACACCTGCAAACCGCCGGCGTGGCAGACCACGACTACCAACGCCAGCGACACCCCTTCCCCCTGACAGCTGGGGGTATGAGCGAAGCAACAAGTGCCACCACCACAAGTGGCAATCCGACTTCGGGAGGTGTCGAAATGGGCCACATTCCTTTGTTTATCCAAGGCTGATTTCTTTTGCTCTCCCAAAAGTCAAGGGAGGGAGGAGAAAAAACTGGAAGGGGTTCATTGGATCAATGTGTGACGATAGAGAGGATGGTGATGAAGAAAGGCTGAAAAAAAGGAGATGAGATAGGAGAGGGAAAATGCCACAACGAACCAACAACCCCATCATTTCTCACACACTGTCTCTCTTTCTTTTTGCTCTCATGGTGCTGTGACGAACGATATTGATCCCGCTGGGTGGTAATGATCTGATGGGATGGATGGATTGATTTATTTTTTCTTGATTGGAAAGCGTTGTCGAGACTCTTTTTGATTGTTGCAATCTTGTGGATGTGTAATAATAAACCCAACAACCCCAACACCTATTATCTCGAGGGATTGATTTATATCTAACCGACCGAGGTAAATTTCAATTCAATCTCTCTCTCTTTCATGTGGTCCATATTTTCAGACTCGGGCCTTGGGCAGCCTCACTATTATTACTCCTATCGTTGGTATGGGCATAATCTGGTGCGCTGGCTGTTGCAAGCACACCGCCAGCACGGTGCATGATGGCAGCTGTGACAGGGTCTTTTTTTTTGAGTTAGAAGATAAAAGTTTAACATGAGAGTGTCTGCTGGGGGGGAGGTCAAGAACACACCGTTGTGGGCCATGAATTGCAAGCATGGCTGCAGAGCACCTTGATGCAGATGCAGGTCTCTCCACATCCTGACATGGCCGTCGACGCCGCCTGCCCATACCTGGCAACTGCCGTCGCCGCCGGTAGTGGTAACTGGAGATGAGGAGATATCCACGCCGAGGCGTTGATTGGAACGCGCGGCGCGCCCTTGGGCCCACGAGAGGAGCTGGCCGGTTTTGCGGATATCGTAGACCATAACACCGTCGCTCTTCCGCTCAGCGATGAACAGGTAGCGGCCGCATGGGCTCCAGCGCAGCTGGGTGATGCCAGCGCCGTGGATGGCGCTGTCGGCCTGGTTGCCCTGGACGGAAAACGCGCCGATGCAGTCACCACCACCGCCCTGGCCGGCGGCGCTGTAGAGCGCGACAGAGCGCGTCAAGGTGCCGGCGGCGAGGATGGAGGATGAGGCATTGTCGAGCGCGAGAGCCGAAACAAGCCCCTTCATCCGCGTCGTCGGGTTCCACCGGTTGTCGCGGTTGCTCTTGGGCCCGGTCTTGAAAAAGGAGACTGGTGGCTGGCCGGGCCGCGAGATGTCAAACACGGCAATGGCGGAGTCGGCGCCCGCGATGAAGAATGCCCCCGTCGAGTTGAATGCCAGCGAGTGTGGCGAGATATACTGTTCAGTCATCTCATTGACAAGCGGGTAGGAAGCAACGAGTGTGGTGGTGGTGTTGCTGCTGCTGCTGCTGCTGCTGCTGCTGCTGCTGTTGGGGCTCAGTGCCGAGTGCAGACGGATCGGGTGCTCTCGAACAGAGGACAGCACGAGAGCAGTCGCATGGTTTTGTAGGTCGAAGCTTGGATATCCTACCACAGCCTTTACCGGCTCGGGAGAGGGGATGGTGCAATAGCTCGTCAAGCGCAACGGGCCTTCTCTGCCTTTGTCAAGCAGGTCAGCGGGAACCACGAATGTTTGGATCTCGCTTGTGACAGACGTCGCGATCAGACATGTCCCGTCGGCGCTCCATTCGGTGTGCTTGAATGGGGGAGAAGGAGCCGTAGCATCGGCATCATTCTGGCTCTGGGCAACACATTCAGGGCCCATGGTCTGATGATCCACAAACCAAGCAGCTAGTGCAGGAAGATCTGGTTGCTTCTGGGGGCATCTTCGATCGATCAATGCTTCAGAGAGTCGAATGGTGGTGGTTGTGGTGGTGGTGACGGTGGAAGAGTATAGGATTCGTGTGTTCAAATGACAGTCATTTCTTGGCGGTATACGGTGGCCCACTAACACCCAGTATGTCGTGTCACTTGTCGCCGCTGCGCGATCTCATTGTTGATACTGTTGCCCGCATTACTTCTTCTTTCCCTCCGCCGCTCGCTGTTGTGTCCCTCCTTTTTAGTTGTCCGACATGTCTTCGCTCTTTGGGAATCTCAACGCTGCCCAGTCCACCACCTCCAAGCCTACTCTTCCTACATTCTCGCTCACTCCTGCCACCACATCAACAACGACGGCGGCGACTGGTACCGCCGCCCCAACGCAAACCAATGGCTTCACATTTGGTAACAGCATTCTTGGTGGTGGCGCCGGCGGTGGCGCCGGCGGTGCAAGCGGCACATTAGGGAGTTCTATCCTGGGTGGCTCAACCCTCAATGCCGGTCAAAGCCAGTTGGGCGCCTCGACGACACAGTCTCAAACGGCAATCGACCTGAACCACATTCGACCGACCACAAAATTCGACCAGCTTACGAAAGAGCTGCAGACGGAGATTGAGAGGCTGGACGAGGCGATCCTGAATCAGATCAAAACGGCAAATGAGGTGCCCGAAGCTCTGCTGAAGGTGGACGAGACTGGACATACGATCCCGGCGGCCATTGAGCTGGTGTCTGCCAAATTAGACGAAGTCGAGGCCGGCCTCGAGAACGACGCGGCCGCAATTGTCGCGCTGAGAGATGGCGACGTCAAGAAGGGCGAGGGTGAAGCAAAATGCGTCTTCCGCGCCGTGGACCGATTAAAGGTGCCCAGGCACTATCAAGTTGCACACAAACAGAACGAGAGTATCACTGGCGGTGTCTACGGCGGAAGTGCGTTGAGCGGCTGGTGGAACAACCCACAGACACTCAGGGGCTCGTCGCGTGGTGCCGGTGGCCAGACGATGCAGCTGCCTGGAGAAGAGGTGGACGACAGCGGGCCAAAGAGTCTGGTGGACCTGTTCAACGGAAGATCCGTTGATATTGGGGCTGCCATCAACACCAACAAGGACCTGCTTGGTGAAATCGAAGATTTTGTCACCGGCTTGGAAGACAAGGTACGCGGCAAAGAGAGGCAGCTAGCCGAGAGACTCAACTACGGCGGACAGAATGGCGAGACGCTGAGTGAGAAGGAGCAGCAGGAGCAGTTACTAAAATACGTCTTTGGCGAGGTCGAGCGTGGTATCTTCCAGACAGCTGCCAAGGTCGCTGGGCTGAGGGACGATGTGTTGGAGCTGACCAAAGCACCGCGATGAGAGTCCTCGCCACTCAGATGACCAACGACCAAGCATCGATCAAGTGACGAGTACCAGGCCTCAGCTAGCGAATTCAGCAATCCAATGGCGAAGCCGCTGGCCATTTCCCAGCGAAGCCACTCCGATGGGATGCCAGTGCTTGTCCCATCTTGTCCATCACTTTTTGGCCTCCTTCTTGGCATCCTTCTTCGCGATCAGCTCGGCCTCCTCGTCCGCTATCGCCTTGTCGATCTTAGCCCCCCTCGATGGCTCATTTCCATGCAGCTTGGCCGGCAATGTGGCGTCTTCCTGGGCCGCCTTGTCCTCCCTCGACAGGTCCTTTCCCGAAGAACTGTTGTCATTTTGGGCCGAAGCAGCCGCAAGTCGGTTGGCGATGCTTCGTTGGTCCTCTGTTGTTTGGTCAGCACAAGCCATGAGTGAGGAGCGCAGGAGGACTGGGCTCACTGGGGTCATCTAGCTGGTGTGAGTTCTCTTTTCCAGCCTCATACTTGCCGCCTGCGTTGGCGTTTCCAGACATGGTGTATTTGCAAGTCTGACTATGACGGGATGTGTATGGTACGGCGCTTGAGCGATGGTCTGATGATGGGAGATGCAACTGCAATTGATCAGGCCGATAGGCGTGCTCAGCACCTATATCTGGCCACCTCACAGTGACATCACGAAAGGCAAAATGTCCGTGATCTCACATCGGGTTGGTGGTATTATGTAGAACAGAGGCAGGATGCGGCTGTCTCGTCCATGCTCGAAGAATGAGACAAGCTGGTCTGGCTGGGCAACGAGGGCTTCTTAGAAGAAGTTGTTGCTAATTTGGTCGAGGCGAAACTGCTTCCTGCCGTTGTTGCCTACTCTGCGACGGTCGCTCCTGCTCTTGCGTGTATCCAACCCTCATTGGTCAAATAAGGTATCCGTCTTGCAGGATACAGTGATCGGATAAACTCAGCAGGTGCTTAGCTAAGCACACGCGCCTTCCCACACAGCCCAACCAGTGAGGCTGGCGCCACGTTTCAAGGCGGCGGCGGTTACAGGCAATGCCCCTCCCCAGTCATCTCTCAGCCCCGTTCCTCTCTGCTATACAAGGCTTTTAAGACCGAGATGAGTGGCCAGTCCCATCGACGACGGCGACGACGATAACTTGTCTGGCAATGCGTCGATCGGTCGAGGCACTCCATTGCTAGCATCCATCAATCTAGGTACCGACCACGAGCATCCATCAATCTAGGTACCGACCACGAGCATCCATCAATCTAGGTACCGACCATGGCGGAGCCTCTGAGCGTGGCCTCGAGCGTTGTCGCTCTGACCTTGTTTGCGTTCGAGTCGTCCAAAACACTGTATGAGCTGTTCAGCAGCTTCCACGGCCATGGCAGCAAAGTCCAACGGCTCAAGGAAGAGCTCCAGGTGCTCACCGCCGTGCTCGACTCTCTTGCCTCGACCTTGAAGTCAGACCCAACCGGGCTGGACTCGCTTAAACTGCCTCTGCTTCATTGTGCCAAGGCATGTCAAGAATGTGAGAAGATGGTCAAGAAATGCACGAGCCGGTCAGACGATTCGCGAACAAGTTTCCGCGATTGGGTTAAGTTCAACTTCATGGGAAAGGATATCACCAGCTTCACGGCCCTGGTGAGCGGATTCAAATCGACGATTATGGTTGCTTTGGGCGATGCAAACTTGTAAGTGCGCGGCCTCACGCCCTGAATGAAATCCCCCAACTGCATGGGCATTGGACTCCCTTGTAGTTCATTATTAACTCGACAAACAAAGGCGAACGTCCAAAGTGACCGTCGATCTGCTGCGTGAATACAAAGCCATGATTAGCTCGACAACATTCGACCTCGAGGAAATCCTGCAAGATCTGGATGCAGCCATGCGCGATCCACAGTATGAAGAGGCCGCCGTGGTTGGTGAGCGGACCAGCGAGCTCACTCTGGCGATGGATGAGGAGCGAAAGAGCATTCAACAGTGCCTTACAATCTGCATGAACGTATCACAGCATATCGATCAAGTGCAGACGCAAGTTTTATTACCGGTGTCGACACAGACACAGGCACAGCTACCACCGGTACAGACACAGGCACCGCTACCACCGGTACAGACACAGGCACCGCTACCACCGGTACAGACACAGATACCGCTGCTCCCGACACAGATACCACTGCCACCGACTCCTCCTCCGTCATCCTTACCCGTAGCCGAGTCATCGCTCCAACAGACCAGCAACCGGTCTTCTCGATCCGCGACGCCTGCCCCAGATTTACCACGCATGATCACAAGCAAGTCATTGACCGACTGCCGACGCGGGCTTGGCTATACTACAGTGCAGCTGCGTGCTCGTCTACAAGATCTCAACCGGCAAATTGCTGCGATCAACTCGAGCAACACATCAGGCGCCGGCCAGGCGTATGTTAATGTCGACGAGATGAAAGAAGTGGCAGACTCTGTCAAACAGTGTCTGAACATATGCGGCGAGGCGGCTGAACAAGCCTCTGCGGAGCGCGTCAATGTGTTCGATGATGTGAAGATGGCGGATGATGGACACCAACTGATTTTGTCAACCATTGGAGATTTGATCTCGGCCAAACGCATCACAGTGGGAGCCCGGTCAACTCAGTGGCTGGGGCAGATGTCAGACGAAACGGTCCAACAGCTTTCCAAGGACCATGGCGTCAGGCTGGCACCGGCTGGTAGTGGCGGAGGGAAGTTTGATCATCAACCGGGACTGTACTTTGAAAACAGACACGGTGTGGGACGCACGGTTGGGCAGCAGGGAAATTGAGGTCGAATCCGAGTAAAGAGGGTTTGTGGCTATGATTTTGTGCGTTTAGCTTCCTGCATCAAGTCACGAGCAGCGACAGCGATGCCTTGGGAAAAAGGGAGTGGAAATAAAATTGGAAAGGGGAAACCTGCCACGTGCCACGTGCCACGTGATCTCGAAATCTCCTTTTCCAGATTGAAATACCGTCGTTTTCATTGGTTTCTCAGTGATACGTATTAATGTTTTTTTTTGGGTGAAAAGGCATTCATGAGCGTCATTTGCCGCTCGCGGGCTCTCCCTTTTCGACGACATCAACGCGGTCTGCTTTCACTCCCACCTCCTGCCTCTCTAGGCCGAGGGCTGTTGCTGAACCGCTGGCATTCTACCACAAAAACTGATTTTTTCCGCTCTTCGTACAATGCGGCAGTCATAGCAGAGATGGTCCAAGCAAAATTCAGAAATACATCTGGCGGCATCACTCATAAGCACAGCAAGCGGAAGAAAGTCAACCATGACTCGAGCGTGTGGAGACAGGGCAGTAATGAGGAGGTGTTGGCTTTTGAAGTCGACGAGCTGCTGAGTCGCCCGAAATTGGCCACTGTTGTTGGTGTCGAGGCGGACGAAGCCAACGGGACAGCGAACGGACATATCAACAAGAATGCGGAAGATGCTAATAACAATGGCTGGCATGAGACTGAGTTGGTCATCGAGGTGCTCTCGTCCACAGGCGATGGCCTGGCACGGTCCCCCGATGCCGGCCACGACCACGTCTTTGCCATCCCTTTCTCCCTCCCCGGCGAGACGGTCGTGGCACGCGTGCGCAAGGGCGCCAGAGGCCGATGGAGCAATGGCGACTTTGTCCGGGTGCTGCAGCCGTCGCCACTGCGTGAGGGTGTGACTCCCGGCTGCAAGTACTTCGCCGTCTGCTCGGGCTGCCAGTTCCAGATGATGCCGTACACCGAGCAGCTGGCCCACAAGAAAGGCATTGTCGAGCGGGCCTTCCGCAACTTCTCCGACCTGCCTGCAGAGATGGTGCCGGCTGTTGAGGAGACCGGGCCGTCGCCGCTGCAGTACGCCTACCGCACCAAGCTGACGCCGCATTTCGACCGCCCGTCGCGCGACTCCAAGGGCACCGGCTTCACATCCGTGCCCCCCATTGGTTTCGGCCAGAAGGGCTACAGGCACGTCATGGACATCGAGAACTGCCCGCTCGGCACGCCCATTGTGCAGCAGGGCTTCCGCAGTGAACGCGCCCGCGTGGCCGCCAACATTGCCAGCTACAAGTCCGGAGCGACGATCCTGCTGCGAGAGAGCACAGCACGAGTGCCCAACGACAATAATGATGAGTCTGTCGTCAAATTCACACCATCAGCACGCACCCCACTGCTGACCATGCCGCCCGCATCAGACGCCAGCGAAGTTGCTTCAACCCCTGACGGACCCCAGCAGGTCTTCCACTACGACTCACTGCCGTACCACGACGTGAAAACATGCATCTCAGCACCAAACGCCTTCACCACCGAGTACATCTCAACATCCAGCCTCCGCTTCGACACCCGCGCGTCGTCCTTTTTCCAAAACAACAACTCAATCCTCCCTTCGTTCCTCACACACCTACGCTCCGTCGCACAGCCATCAACATCAAAAAGCATTAATAATAATAATAACACCAACCAAAGTGGTCAGCTGAAATACCTCCTCGACGCCTACTGCGGCTCCGGCCTGCTCTCGCTCTCGCTCAGCCCGCTCTTCCTGTCCGTGCTGGGCATCGAGATCGACAGCTCGTCGGTGGCCCAGGCCACGGCCAACGCGCGCCTCAACAGCATCAACAACTGCGGCTTCATCGAGGCCGACGCCGCCGACCTGTTCGCCGACGTCCCCTACCCGCCTGCTCAGACTGTGCTCGTCATCGATCCGCCGCGCAAGGGCTGCAGCGTCGAGTTTCTCCGCCAGATGCTCCGCTGGGGGCCCGCGCGGGTGTGCTATGTCAGTTGCAATGTGCACACTCTTGCCAGGGATGTCGGCTATATGGTGCGCGGCGGCGCGGTTGCTCCTTCTGCTGCTGGTGCTGGTGCTGCTGATGCTGATGCTGCTGAAGGAGGCCAGCCAACGGGGTTGTGGGACTTGATCCGGCAGCAGGATAAGAGTGATGAGCCGTCGTCCTCATCTGGCTGGCATGCGTATGAAATTGAGAGCCTCCAGGGCTGGGATTTCTTCCCTCAGACGGGTCATGTCGAGGGCCTGTGTGTGCTGAATCGCGTTGATGGCCGCGAACGGCAGGAGGCAGCAGGATTAGGAACGGCAAATAGGAAAAGAGAAGCTGTGCGGAGCGAGTCGCGATCAAGGTCGCCCAAACGGCTCGCTGGGGCGTCATCGACCAGTGTATGGGATGCGATCAAGGACGAAGTCGAGGCGCAAGTCAAGGAAAAGGAACAAAGGTGAGAGAAGCGAAACATGGAAAGTCAGGATGGTCATGTCTGGTTTTTTTTTTAAAAACTGCTGGCCAGTGGCTCTGTCTGGCGCCGACTACGTGCTACCGGGCCCGCCAAGGAGGGCGAATCGGCGCACAATGCTGGGCCCTACTTCGTCGTACTCGGCCTTGGTGTGACAGTAACTGCGGAACTCAGGCGTCTGGCCCAGCAAACTGCCGCCAAACCAAGGCCCATGTCGCTGTCGTTTGTGCGTCACCACCTGGACCTCAAGGCCACCGGATTTGGCGCCGCCGCTCCGTGCCTCTGACGCGCGTATGCGGGCATCGACCAACTGTCTGATGTCGCGCTGCAGTCGGCGGCCAAAGTCCTTGTACAGGGTCGACCCACCGGAGAGGACGATGTTCTTGTAAAGGCCGCGGCGAACGTCGATGGGCGACGACTGGATCACCCCGTCGACGACGGTAGGAAGCGGGGTCAGGAAGTCGGACGAGTAGATCTCAGGATTGAAAAAGATTTCGGGCGCGAGGAAGCGTTCGTAGCCGACGTCGACTGTCACACTGCGACCGTTGGGCGAGGTGACGGTGTGCTTGAGGAAGCGGTCCGGTTCGCGGTCGTAGCGGGCAAACTCCTTGACGATATCCGGACACACATAGCAGTACTCCTCCTTGACCCGCTCCGACGTCTTCAGGCTGCTATCTGGCTCGCCACGGTCGCGCAGCAGGCTCTGCACAAAATAGGTAATGTCACGCCCAGCAATGGGGATGCTCTTGATCGACGAGCCGATCACATAGCCTTCAGCCACAGGGATTACGTGTGTGACGCCGTCGCCCGAGTCAATCACGGTGCCGGTCAGCGAACGGTCAGTCACCTTGGACGAGGTCCAGGAGGCCGCGAGCGCCAGCACAGCCTGCACAGCAATGTAGAGGCCGGCACAGTTGAACGACTCAAACATAATCTCGGCCGTGTTCTCACGGTTCTCCGGTGGATTTAGCGGCTGCCATAGTCAGTGCCTGTCTCGTCTGGTCCACTGTAGCATTCGCATTGGGCTCACCGGCTCTGTCAGCAGAAAGTAATGGTCCTCGGGCTCGACACGCAGGTACTTGAAGATCGAGTTGGACCAGAAGCGCTCCATGTGGTCCCAGTTCTCGACCTGGCCATGTCGGACCGGGTAGTGCAGGCCGTAGCCCGGAGTCTGGCCCATGGCAATGGCCTCATCGCCAATGAAGAAGTCGAGGTCTTCGGTCCCGCGCTTGCCTGCCAGGTTTGAGCCCGGCCCAGCGCCACCGGTCAGATAGGATGGCTTGTTGGCGACAGCTGGTCGGCCTGGTCCCGAGGCAGCTGCGCCGCCAGCTCCTGCCTTTGTCGCAATCGCTGTCGGGAAGACCCACGAGGGAGCGTCGTTGCCGGCAAAGCCTCGTTCGTGTCAGGCCAAGAACCAATGGAGGGTGGGAAAGATGGTGGCACGCATACCTAGTTTGGAGAAGCCAGTGCCGCTGACAGACAAACGAGTCAGTGCAAGAGCATGGAAGCTGGAAAGGAGGTGTCCGGTCTTACTTGTCCATGACAACGGCCGGTGTTTGAGAAGCCATGGCGAGGTGGAGGTGGTGGTGGATGAGCGAAGGGAGGCGGTCGGGTCGGGTCAACGGAAGCCCATGCTCAAGCGGTCAAAGGCACGGTAGAGGAGACGGCGGGCGAGACACGGGCGAAGCTGCAGAGCGAGGAAGGCTGCAGTCGTCTTCTCACCAGTCATCCCACTTGGGCTGTTCACTAAAGTGCGGGCGACAGTCACGTGGCAACTCAGCCTGACTTGCGACACTCACGTGTCAGGCTGGCACCAAATCCACACATACGGTCATTCAGTTGCGCCTTCCAACAGACAGTGCTTGCACCACAATCCGCCTCCTTCGCGCCTGCAACCTGCAGCACCCAGACGCAGTTGTCATATCGAGTCTGAGGCCGCAAATGCCAAGGGACAAGTGGCCACTGACCCCACTACACCCATTAATATGTCTTCCACCTGTCTTTCTGCCTCGGAGACACAGTACCATAAGTATTTGTAACAGACAGCGACAGCAACAGCGACAGCGACAGCAACCGCTACAGACTTGGCCGGTTGCCAGCATTGCTGTCCTGTCTACACATCACAAACACTCTCATCTGTCTCCTTAGTGGCTTCATGCTGCGTCCGCTCTTTTGCTGATTTTCTATCTGCACTGACTACGGCCTCACTTCCACTCCGTCCTTGATATCAGGATCAGGTCATCTGCCGCCCTCAATCATCACGGCCTCAGAGTCACACACTGTATATTTCTATATTTCTCCTTCACATTCTATTTCTCTTTCCTTTCTCTTTCCAACACTTCCTGTGCTGCCCTTCTCCTCCTCCTCCCTCTTCCTCACTACTCTTTCTACCCACAATGCCTCTCCATTTCAGATCTCACCATCGTGGCAGCACGGTCGCTGTTTTCATCCATGCTGGAGCAGGCTTTCACAGCAAGCAGAATGAATATCTCCATCTTGCAGCTGTCAGTGATGCTGCAAGGACAGCAATGGTGGTACTGAAGAATGGCGGCGCTGCGACCGACGCTGTTGAGATCGCCATCCGCGTACTCGAGGACCGCGAGATCACGAATGCCGGCTTTGGTAGCAACCTGACCATACACGGCGATGTCGAGTGTGATGCTACCATGGTCGATCATTTGGGCAGAAGTGGCGCGGTCGGTGCTGTTCCGCGTAAGTCTTGCTCGAAGCCCCGTCATCATCTTACCTGTGCCTTGACTGATTTTGCTCCACGTACAGTGATCAAGAATCCTATTGCTCTTGCCCGTCTTGTGCTGCAGGAATCCACCAAGCCGCTCAGTCTTCAGCGTGTTCCGCCGAATCTCTTGGTTGGCCAAGGCGCTGCAGACTTTGCCCAGGCCTACGGCATGCCGCTCGTGTCCAACGATATTCTTGTCTCGGATCCATCCAGAGATAGGTGGCTCCGCTGGAAGAGGGATCTCGAGCGAGCCACCAGGGACCAAGAGGAAGAGCTTGCCAGGAATCGCCGCAAGTCAGTGACCCAGCTCGAGACTCACGACTACGACGCGCCGGCGGGGAGCACCAAGGCTCTCAGTCCGCCACCTACCCCTGCAAACCAAGCAGCCACGACCGACGCGTCTCACTGGCGACGTCTGCAATCCTTCATGACAGCTGCTTCCGTTTTGCCTGCTGCACAACCGGATCCTCCCGCCGCCGATGCTGCCCCGAATCCACCGTCAGACTCCTGCTGCGTCGCCAACGACAGTGACGGGGTGGATGAAGAAGATTCGGATATCAAAAGCGCCGTTGATGACAATATGGAATGGCTCTCTCCGCCATCCAAGCGGACTAAGACTCAGAGATCATTTGATGGCCCTGGTAATCAGGAAGTTACCGCGGCGCCAGCAGAGCAGCATGAACCAACTCAGGATGACGATTACGATGACGACGTTATCACGGACACTGTCGGTGCAATTGCCATTGACTGCATGGGCAGAATTGCGGCTGGTTCGTCGTCGGGAGGTATTGGCATGAAGCACAAAGGCCGGTGCGGGCCCGCCGCGCTTGTCGGTGTTGGCACCGCCGTCATCCCTGCAGATGCGCGGGACCCTGATCAAATGTGTTGTGCCAGTGTCACCAGCGGCACGGGAGAGCACATGACTACTACCATGGCTGCTGCCGTTGCCTGTGATAGGATCTACAATTCGGTCAAGAAGGAAAATGGCCATTTAGTCACCTGCAGTGAGGAAGAAGCCATGAAGTCTGTTATCGAAAAGGACTTTATGCAGCACCCCGGAGTTGCCGACAGTCACTGCGTCGGCGCCATTGGCATCCTATCTGTCAAGAAGTCCAGGGATGGCATCTGGTTCTACTTTGGCCACAACACCGACTCTTTTGCTCTGGCCTCGATGAGCGGGGAGGAGAAGAAGCCTGTGTCGACGATTTCACGCAACCACGGCAATGCCTCATTCGCAGGTGGTGGCCGGTCGATCCGCTCCAGGCGCCCTCGCGACCACAAAGAAGACAAAGCCAAGGCATGAAAGGCTTGATGGCCCAGCAGATTTTCGAAATTCGCAGGGCAATCTTTGCCTCGAGAGAGCAATCCTAGAATGACTGCAGCAGTTGATACCCCAAAAGCAGGATTTGCCCCGAGAGAGCAGTCCTACAATGATTGCAGCAGTTGATACCCCAAAAGCAGGCATTGGGAATAGCATTCGAACAGCCGTGCGAGGGATCTTGGTGTGTTCGGCGTGAGCACAAGGCATGGTGTATTTTATCCTGTTTCATGGCAGCCTGTCTTTGGACAGACAAGGTACAGCTGCCCTCTGTTGTCTCTCCCCTAAGGTATCCCAATCCATGATTCCTCCTTTCCTAGCCAAAGTAGTGTCTCAACCCATGCTATCTACTATTGTGAGGAGTATCAAGGGCAGTAGGAGTAGCTGCAGAAGTAGCCGTTTGCCTTTTCTTCTTCTTTTTCTTCGCCACGACTACCGGTCTCTTTCCGTATCCTTCGGGAATCTGCAACTTGTTCCCACAGGTCAAGCACACACCCTCGGGTGGCACCTCGCAGAAGATACTCAAACAGATACTGCACACATATCCTAGATCGATGACACGGCGGTGGCAAAAGCAAGCGGCCCGGAAGTCGACATTGATCGCCGTCGGAGGCGTCAAGAGCTCTCGTGTCGACGGCGATGTCACGAATGCGGTCAGCAGGTATGTCAGTAGCGACTGGGACGCGGCCGTCTTGATGCTTTCACTACTACTGCTATTACTTTTGCCGTTGAATGAAGAAGCCGAAGGGAGCATAAAGGTGATGAAGATGCCAGAGGTTGCGTCGCTAGCCTGTTGGAGGAACACGGTAGGTTTCCCTCCTGCCTCTGCTTCTATTGATGCCGACGACGACGACGACGATGCTGACGAATCACTGCCTGGCAAGCGTATTTGCAGTATGTCGATGGGGATGTTGAGCCGCTGGCAGGCAAAGACTGCATTCATGATCGGGATGTACTGGTTCGCCAGGTCGGTTGATGGCGACACGGACACGAGCAGGATGCGCGACTGTAGTTGCCGCGAGTCGGTGTTGGTACCGCCTCCGCCGCCGCCGTTGTTATTGGGGGCGCTCGCCTGGAGCATGGTTTGGTCCGGGCCCATCACCGAGTCGGTGTATTGGATGGACAGTCGGTTGATGTAGCTGAGAGCGAGGGTGAGGGCGCCGGCAACGTGGGTGGATGTGGCAGTTGAGATGGCGGGGGAAGATGGGGAGGATGATGACAGTGATGCCTCCGTAGTAGAGGACAGCAGAGCCTTCAGGTTGGTTATTAGCTCTGCTTCGATTAGTCGGAAGGGTCGGTATTTGGTTCCAGTAGAGGATGATGGGCCGCTGCCATTTGAAGGAGCAGCAGTGGGAGTATTAGTAGTAGTAGTAGTATTATTCCGCCGCCGAGGGGGCAACTGGGGAGTCGGCGTGGGATACAGCCATTCTGCCCGGTCGCAATGGCTGGCGATCACGGCTACCCTGTTGGTGTAGCTACTGGCCAAGTGGGCGTTGATGAAAACCAGCAGATTGGCCACCGCGGTGGAAAGCGGCAACACCTTCTCGAGCAGGGCCCATGCCAGCGGGTTTGTATCGAGGATGACGGTGAGTAATGAGGGGACCTGGTCTGTTTTTGTATTTCAAAAAGCATTAGTTTCATGTGCGTTCACACAGAAAAAAAACACACACCCGTCAGCTTATCCTGGAAGTGCGATGAGCCGTCAACAAGGTCCATCGTCGGCCGCCCCTCAACATTCCTGATGCAACAAACACTCAACCTCAACGCTCCCAGCCGGTAGGATCGAAAGGATCAAAAGGGACTGATTTAAAGTTGATTTAGTTAAGTTCTTTTTAGTTATAATTAACCACGGAAGGAAAACCCCAGGATTCTTGGCATCAGATATCTGGAAGGAGCCACAAGGCTGTGCACATCATTTAATTCGACCGAGTCATACATATTGGATGTAGTCTTAGCAATCACTTGGCAACTGCTTGGTAACCTAACCCTGTTTTAAGTTAAGCGTTACGGCCGCTCTCTTGCTCCTTCCTCCGGCCCAACAGCAACTTTTCCGGGCCGCCGCAGCCAAGAAGAGGAAGGCAAAAAAAAAAACTTGCAGGAGCAGAAAAAACTCCTTTCGGACTCCGTTCAGCGTTGAAGATAATCATTTAAAAAAACGTTGTGTAATCTCGGCCACGCGTTCTCATATCTAGCCTTTTGGACCCCTTCTCCATGTGCTGATTGATATCTTTTATCAAAGCGATTACTTTTACTGGGTTGCATTCTGCTTCTGGTGCCAATCAAGACCATAGGAGAACTTCCCACGTGCAATTTTTTCTGTTCCTGCCCGTCTCGTTCGTTCTTTCCTTTCTTCCCCCCCCGGTCCTTCGTCCTTGCCCTGTTAATAATATTGCGACTTCCCTGGATACCTGATTCCTCAGCGCGCGCGCCCACTCGCCAGTACAAGATATTTCTTCTTCTCATCTCATCGCATCTAATCGCATCTCACGCTCTCCTCCCCAAAAGCCCGTCGAAATTTGCTACAACTTGGTGTTTTTCTCGCTTTGACCTTGACCTTCCTGACCGCTACTCTCTTGAGATTTTCTTTCCTCCTTGGAATTTCCTTCTCAAGCCTTTTTGCCACACACACACACACACCGCTCACCCAGCCCCTGGCTTTCGGCCTGTCTCGTTTATTATCGACTCAACGACCGGACTTGCACTGGAGGCTGTCTTTCTTCCCACCTGCTTCAAGCTCGGGCCCACTTGCCTCTCAACGAGGCGATGGCAACAATTGAGCAAACCCAGAATGTAGTCCGTCGAATGTCCCAGGAGAAGGCTGCTCTCCTTGCTGGTGAAGCGCTCACCCTGTTTCGCGAGGGCAGAAAAGATGTGAGTGACTGAGGTGCCCAGGCCATGTTCAGTTTGATATGCTGACTGCTTTTGGAGGAAGCATCGAGGAAGCTACGAGAAGCTGCGGCTCTGAGCCATGACAATCCGCATGTTCAGGCTGCTTTCCTCGAGATTCACAATGAAGAGAACAGGTCACAGCTGCTCGAGCTGTGCCGGAGATATACCCTCTATCACGACCAGAAAGCTGGTGAGGATGCTGTCAAGTATCTGAGGAGCGCCGAAGCTGTCAACGCCGCTTCCACTGCTGTCGAATGCCTCCAGCTCATTCTCGATTGCCCGCAGTCGACGCTGTCTAGCTCACAGGACGCCATCATTGCTCTCCTCGCAAGCCACAGTTCTCAGGTCAGATTGTACTTTGCCAAGGAACTCGAAACCAGGACGACTGAGTTCTTTGACAATATCTACGACCGCGGTGACGAGGCGGCCAATTGCCTGCGGAACATTGTCCTCAATCCTTCGCTTTGGCCGAACGAGGCAGCTCGCCAGCATGTCGAGGATGAGCTGTTCCAGCTCTTCCTGGCAAAGCTGATGGAGACTGGCCACGACCACGATGGCAGAGCTTTGAAAGGCATTGCCCTGTTGCTGATTGCCGACACATTCAGACTGCACCAATTTGTTGACGAGGATGGCTACGACGCTCTGTTGACTTCCTTGGACTGCAGACTCCCACCTGACGTGCGTGGCGAGGCAACACTGGTATTATCCAAATTCCTCGAAGTGGCTGAGGAAGTTGGCAACCAGAATTACGCAAGGTTCATCAGCTCGCGTCTGGCCAAGAAGAAAGCCGACGACTTGATCATCGCATTTTCCGCCGGCACCAGCCTGTTCCCAATTACGCCTGCGACCAGTGCCCAGCTCCTGCTCAAGGAGGGATTCTTGGCCTCTATCGTGGCCCTTGACAAAAACTCGAGCAATTCGGTGGTTTATGACTCCTTTTTGGCCCTGCTCAACGCAGCCTGTATCGACGGCGCGTGTCGGAGCGCGATTTCCAAACATTGTGGACCCTGGCTCTCACACAAAGTTAGCAATGGCAAAGGCAAGCAGGCATCAACGGCCGCAAACATCCTAGCCAAGTTGAGAACCTCAGGCGCCAAGCCCGTCGACCAGAAAGCTGGCAAGACAGATGATGATGTGAGCGAACTTGTTGATCTCTTTACCCGTACCTTGGCCGTTGAAGAAGAAAGACATATGTCTGACTGCATAGAAGGTCTTGCGTACACGTCTTTGAGACCGGAAGTGAAGGAGAGGCTGGCCAAAGACCAGAACTTTCTCAAACACTTGCTCGAGGCAATCGAGTCTAATATGAATGTTCCAGAGATTGTTGTCGGCGGGCTGAGCATCGTCTCAAACTTGACGCATTTCCAGCCCACTTTGAGCGAGGAGCAGAAGCGGATATCACAATTGAAAGCGTATGCGAATGCCTCGAAACCCGTCGAAGTTAATCCGCTCGAGAAGGACGAGCGTGTTCAAGGCAGATGTACAGCTCTGGTGGACGCGGGCGTCGTCTCCACACTAGTCAAGCTGAACAAGACTGGGTCTGGGGCGCAGTCTCAACTGACTGATCAAATTCTGGCCTCGTTGGCAAGGAACAAGTCTGACCGAGGCAAGCTTGCCCAGCAAGGTGCAGTAAGACTGCTTGTGCAGCATGCTCAGAGGGCAGGACAGGCACAGTCGACATCGACTACAACACCGTCAAAATCACCCAAGCCAGCTTGGACGGCCACAGCACCCGACCAGCACGCCGCCCACGCCCTGGCCAAGATCCTCATCTCGCTGAACCCGTCGCATGTATTTCCGGCGAGTGGCACACCGCATATCTCAGACGCCGTGCCTCCCCTCGTATTGCTTCTGCAACCAGCGGATGATGGGCCATTCTCAGATCAGCCACGGGACCTGCTCCCGGTGTTTGAGTCATTGCTTGCCCTGACCAACCTCGCGTCGTCGTCTGACCCATCGGCGGCATCGACAATTATCCGGCTCGGGTGGGACAAGGTGGAAGATCTGATGCTAAACGACAATGTCATGCTTCGACGCGCCGCCACCGAACTGATCTGTAACCTGTCAGCGTTGCCATTGGGAGCTGCCAAGTTTGCGGATGGCAGCCAGCGAGCAAAGCAACGGCTGCGGATTGTGGTCGCTATGGCGGACGTGGATGACAACAAGACACAGCTCGCAGCTGGTGGTGCATTGGCGATGTTGAGCCAGCACGACGGGGTTGTACCAGCGATCCTGGATGTGCCACGAGGGGTGGAGATCGTGCTGGATCTGGTCGGGCATGAGGACGAGGCGTTGGTGCACCGCGGCCTGGTGGTGTTGCAAAGTCTTGTGTGTGGGGAGGGCGAGAATGGTCGCAGAGGCAGGGAGGCAGTCATCAAGCAGGGCGGGGCAGACAAGGTCCAGGCGGCCTTGAAGAAAACGAAGGCTGTTGAGGTGCTACAGGTGGGGGTTGAGGTCTTGAAGGCGCTCAAGGAAGACAAGGGCAAGAAGTGAAGAGAATTGGGAGGAGCGATTTTCCCGAGCATGATTAGCGACGGCGCACACAGAAAGTCATGATCCGGCCCGTGTTAGTAGCTAGAGAGCGACAGGTGGTGTTTTGTTAACTTGTGCTTTAGCCAGTATAGAGCCTCAAGACGAGATGAATGTATGAATGGATGAAGGAATATTTACATTTGAATCTTCTGGCTCAAGTTGTCTAGATAGTGGAGATGGATGTCATAACGGAGCCTCGGGGTCGGCACCACGCTTGAGGGCGTCGAGTTTCTGGATCAGACGATCAAACTGCTGCTCATAGCGGGCAGCAGTTTCAAGCATGACCTGTCTATCGCGCTGCCATTGGGCCCGCTCTTGCATGGCCCTCTGTTTGGACAGGGCGAGTTCGTCTTCGAGCGCGCGGATGCGAGCTTGCTGGGCGTTGATGAGCGCAGAAGCCGAATCACTGGGATTGAGACTATCATCCCTGCTGTTGCTGTTGCTGTTGTTGCTGTTGTCGTTCTTGTCCTTGTTGGCCGAGGAGATAAAGACAAAAGGCGAGCTGAGGTCGGCGCCACGGCTGCGGCCACCGAGCTTGGACTCGACCGCGTCAAAGTCGCAGCTGAGCTGCTCGGCCAGCGGGGCTAGATGGGCGGCGAAGGCCTTGATGCGGTCGGCGAAGCTGCTGCTACTGCTGCTGCTGCTGCTGCTGCTGCTGCTGCTGCTGGTTATATTGTTATTGTTGTCGCCGTCGTCAGGACTAGCACTATTGGTGTTGTTGTTGAAGGGTGTTGATTTCGCGGTGGCCTCGGCCCACTGGCGATGGACGTGTTTGGCGGAGCGGGAGTAGAACTGCAAGGGCAGAAGCGGGGGGTCGATATTGTGCTGGACGGCGGCGGCCAGGATCGAGTCGTAGACGTCTGGTTTCCAGCAGGCGTAGCTGAGGTGGAGGATGCGCAGGATCGCGAGGCGGATTTCCTGGTCGGGCTTGAGGCGGGGGGAGAGGCGGAGGTGGTCCCAGTGGGTGGCAAAGGCGAGGATCTCGGCGATCCAGAGCTTGCCGCGGTCCCAGTTCTGCTGGTAGATGTAGTAGCGGACAAAGTTCTTCATCATGGTGAGCCGGCGCACCGACAGCGGCTTCTCCTCCGCCATCAGCGCGGCCCAGGCCTCGGCGCGGTCGGGCTGGTCGCACGACAGCGCCACGGCGACCAGGCGCAGCGTGGTGACCGAGGAGAAGGAGGCGGGCACGGGCACGAGCGTGCCGTTGATGCGCCGCCACTCCCACGGCGAGATCACTCGGCCGTTGGTGCGCGTCAGGTCCGACAGGAAGGCGTCGAACATGCGCACGTCGCGCGTCGTGGCATAGCTCCACAGCACCGCGTGCACCGTGTGTATGTCCAGCATGATGGCGCTGTCGTGCAGCGCCGAGAGAACGAGGTAGATCAGGTCCTCGCGGTTGACCTGGCCGAACAGCTGGATCATCTGCGTGTACGTGCGGTTGTCGGGCGTCGCGCCCGACCCCATCACGATCGTGGCGAAGCGGTCCACCAGGCCGGCGACGGTGAGCCCGCGCGTCTTGTACTGGTCCATCAGGTGGAAGAGCTGGTTGTTGAGCCGGACTACCTCGGTCGGTGCCTTGGTGCGGTCCAGGCCCCATTGCAGCCGCCGCACCGGCACATCGCGCATTGCGTCCAGCTCGGTTGTGACCTGCTGCAGCCGCTGCATGATCGTGGACACCTTGCGCTCGTTGAACGCCTCGCGGAGCGTGCGCATATCGTGCACGTCGCGGTATCGCGGCCGCCCACCCACCTGCAGTTGGAGCAACATCTGGAGCGCCAGGCGGTATGCAATCAGCCGCTCGAAGCGCTGCACCACCGCGTTGCCTGTCTCGTCTGATGGCGGCGGCCGCACGGCGGCATTGACGAGCTGCTCCTGCTCCTCGTTTTGCCGCTCGTCGTCTCGCAGCGCCTCCTCGTCCTCTGCCTCTGTCTCCGGCCACGGGTTCAGCTGGCCAAAGCCTTGGATGGAGCCCTCGAGGGCGACATCGACGCTGCTCTCGTCTCCAGCAAAGTCTGGGGGTGGGCCATCAAATTTTGCAGCGCCCCGGGTGGTGGCCGAAGAGCAAAAGACCCTCGTCGGCCGTGTTTTGGCCCATTGGGTGCGCAGCGGCGACAAGAAGGAGACCGAAGACTGCTCACGTGCATCGCAGAGTCGTTGCAGGAGGGGGGGTTGCGGAGATACTGGTCGCGTCGAGAGGGACAGACTTAGTGGTGGCCGCGAGTAGGAGCACCTGACCACCCGCATCGTGCCGCTGCTTGTCTCTGTCTTGTTGTTGTGGGTGCTCTTAGTCGTGCTGATGTTGCTGTCTCTGTTGCTGTCACCGTCGTCCGATATCTGGGCATTGTTGCGTCGGGTGCTAGCACATGATCCACACGATGGCTGCAATCGGAGACCTCGACCAGGCTGACGGCTGTTCTGCTCTGCCGTTGCGGCTGGTTCTGCTGTTCTACACTGCGGTTGGAGTTGGAGTTGCAGACGGCTGATCCGGAGATAGGGCTTTACTTTTCTCCGCAGATAGGGCTTTACTTTTCTCCGCAGATAGGGCTTTACCGTTGTCGCTACTCGCCAGACCGGAGATAGCAGATAGTCCCCCCACAACCCCTTGACGATCACCGACAACTGTCATTCAAAAGTTGTTAGCGCTGACAATCTTTAACAACAGCTCCAACTGTGCAGACGCAATGAATGGCGATCGCTCGACGGCCCACACTTGCTGCCGGTGACTGGCGCAGCAATAAGAAGAGTGACGAGCCCCCGCCGGGCAACAACCTGAACGGTGCGTCCTCAGTATGGCGCGCGGTCCGCCAACTGCGTCGACGCCGCATTGTGCTCGCGCTGCTGGTCGTCTGGCTGCTCTATCTTTTCATCCACCACATACCCACCAATCTGCCCCCCGTGTCCAAACGATTCGACCAATACGGCGCCCAGAGACCAACACGGCCGCAGCCACCGCCGAATAAAGGGGCGCCTGTACCAGCGGACGGTGCACCACCGCCGGCCAACTATGAGGGCGTGATCAGGTTTCACGAGCTGCCAGTCACGCTCAGCAGCCAGCACTACGACCCCGGTGCCGTGTTGTTTGCCTTCAGCAGCCTCAGAAGCGCTTCGCCCGTCCTCGCTGCTGCCTGTGCAATGGCCCGTCGGGGGCGAGCCCGCGTCCATATAGCCTCCATGGGCAGGCAGCCGGTTGACAAGGCCAGTCTGCTAGAGCTCAACGGTATTGCGGCCGACGACGACTGTCCGCTGACCTGGCACAATGCTCAGCCTGACTTTGCGCGCGAGTCCTCCGAGGCCCGGATGAGCGCGAGCGTGGAGGCGGCCCTAGGATACCTCCACAAGGCGCTCGGCATGCAGGCCGTCCTGGTTGATCACTCTCCGCGCGAGGACACCTTCTTCCGAGCAGCGGTTGAGGCCCGCACCCGGATCATTGACGTCCCAGCCCTGGGCGTGCCTGACCACGACGCCTGGATGCTGGCTCTCGATGCGGCGGCGCTGCGCCAGTGGAACCAGGTCTCGATCGAAATCGTCATCCGCGCGCCTACTGAATCCTCTGCTTCGCTCGTCCGCCTGCTCAAGTCGATCCAAAGGGCCGACTACTCTGCCCTGTCCTACCCGAAGCTGACTATTGAGATGCCTGCAGTCATCGACCAGAGCCTGGGTGAATATGTCTCCAACTACCAGTGGCCACCAGGCACTCCTGTTACGAAGCGAACCCTCACTCTCCGGCGACGTGTAGCTCGAGCTGAACCTGATGCAGCCGGGGCGGCAGTCTTGACGCTCGAGTCCTTCTATCCCTCAACCGTGCAGACGCACGTCTTGGTTCTGTCTCCCGACGTGGAGCTTTCTGACAGCTATTATCACCTCTTGCTCTACCTGATCTTAGACGCCAAGCACAGCGCCAGATCCTCTCCCGTCTCCGACCAATTGCTCGGCATCAGCCTCGACGGCAAGACCGGGGCCGACGGCGGTTGGGCATTGACCCAGGCCACCAGCGAACATGCAGCCCTGTACTTTGGCGACAAGTGGATTCAGCTTCACAATTACGTTACTCTTCGCCTGCAAGCCGATCCAGAGTGGCGCAAGTCAGTCGAGACAGAGCCTGGGCAGCCTGCCAACACACCAGCGTGGATCAGAGCGACGGGCGAGCTGATGCAGGCAATGTCATACTTCATGCTGGAGCCAGTGTTTGCAACAGGCGCCTCGCCCTTGGTCACCGTGCACACGGAACTACAGACGGACGAGGCGTCGGCAAGCACGGCGGATGAGAACCAGGACCTAGGCTCCCTTGAGCAAGAGGATGGTCATCTCGTCCTGAAAGTGACGGGGTCGCCGCTCTCTTCCCGCGAAAAGCCCATGCTGTCTGCGAGTTCTGTGCTCGGGCGTCTGGCTGAGAATAGTGATGCAGCATGGTCACCCGACAACCTTGCGCTTTTTGATACCCATAGATCAGCTGCGACCGCGGAGGAGATTGACCAGCGCCGCTCATTCTACACAGGCCAGCTTGCCCAATCTGTTGGTGGCTGTACCTCGCCCGAGATAGACGTGAGCAGTCTGACGGCTGACTCGATGGGCATTCTCTTCTGTGGCTGAAATTGTCAGGGGAACCATCCCCTGTATCACTGATTGTAATTTTTTTTTCTTCAGTTGTAGATGTGGCCATTGTGCACGTGGTCAATTCGTTCCCCCTCTTGTTCACCATGCTCAGGGTGATTAAGCATTATGCAGGGGTTATCACCTGTGTAAATTATCCCTTGCCGAGGGTTAGGCAGTTCCTGGATGTACAGATGTCGCTGGCCGATAAGTTAGCATGTGCAAGGATAGGAGCAGGTCGAGAATGATCAAAAATACAGTATACCCTCCAAATTGGGTCTATGACTTGCATGAGCATGCATGTGCCAAATGAGTCTGTACTGTACTAAGTCTAAGTTCACTCTTGAGATTGTGCGTCTGACATTGCAGAAGGGGGGAGAAGAGGGGCAAATGTGCAGGAATTTTACCCCACTACTTGGCAGCAGAACCTTGCTGGGCGCCAACAGCCCTAAGAATGGAGCTAAGAGAGTTCGGTTACCTGCTAGTGTGCTCAGTCAGCAGTTTCGTTTGGCTGGCAGTCAACGATGCTCATTAATCTAATGAGTCTAATTACTGCTATCTGATGAATAGCAGCAACCTAATCCTTAGCCCAAACTTACCCTGGATGCGTTTAGGGTCAATTGGCCTGCGCAATTAGCTCTCATTCCCCAGAAGGGCCCCAGCAATGTGTTCTTGAGCCGGGCGCCATGCTGCACATCCGCCCATTCCGGCGTGGGAAGCGCAGGGAAGATGCACGGCCGCAGCCAATCCACATGCCCGCTTGCAGACTCCGCCCTTGAAGGATCCAGAGTCTGGGCGACTGCAGCTGGAGCGACCGAGAGTTCCAAACGCCTCGCTCCCCTGGCACACAGCCCAATCGGCACTTGCTCTCACCATCAATCGCCATCTCCCACACACATCTCCTCCCCTGCCCTGTCCTAATACTTGTAGCCCGCCAGCGCCTGCCCCACCTGCGATTCCTTTACCTCGTCTCCCTGATTTTGATGACCACAGTAGGACAGTAGCCACGAGCCTCCTCTGTCTGCCTTGTTCCCCCCTTGGGCATCACCACCACTTGCGCCGTGCTCGCTGCCAGAATACTAGCCCACTGCCATACTGCCATACTGCCATACTCCCACACTCTCCTTCGCCAGCGTCGAGTCCATGTAGTCTCCTTGTCTGCAATCTGATACACAACACACCCTGCCCGTCCTCTGCCCACACCCTCCTCCACCAACACCACCGCGACTCCCACTCCCAGCAGCCTTGTCCGTATCATGGCCACTGTCGTCGTGCAGCAGCACCCGGTCTTGCGCCAGACCCCGCCGCCACCGCTGACACCGTCGCTGACATTGCAATCCCCCCGGTCCAACACGCCAGTGCCAAACAAGCATCTGCCATTCTGCCCCCCTGGCCCCATCTCGTCCTCGTCCACCTCCTCCTCGCAGCCCATCACCCCACCCAATTCCCCCCCAACCCGTGCGGCGGCATCGGCCAAGCCTCACTCCCTCCTCCACCCGCCCCACCACTACCAGAAGCTTCTCAACAGCCCGCCAATCTACGGCATCGATGCCAAAACTCTGTCAGACGTCCTTCACCACAACGCAGCCCAACCCTTGCCTCCGCCATCCGCTGTCTTTCCCTGGCTGCACGGTCTCCACCCTGACAATCACATCCAACTCGCCTTCTTCGTGTCGCGGCTCAAGGCACTGAGGCGCGTGCCCAAGCAGATCAGAGCCATCACAGTCATCAAAGCCGGCGGTGATCTCAGCCGCGCTCGTATCAAGGGCGCCGTTGCTCCCGATGAAGTCTTCAGCTTGTGCGACGACACCGGACCCGGCTTTCTCGACTGTGACCCCAGCGCCGGCTTCAGCGTGCGCAACTTCCAGATCCAGACGGCCAAGCTCGCCCAAGTATCGGACCTGATCATCTATGGCGATGCCAACACCGACCATCGCATCATCAAGTCGGTGGCGGAGCGAGCCTCACTGGTGCAGAGGCGATGGAAGAGAGAACTCGACAGCATGGGCCAGGTCTCGGAGACCTTCAATACCTTTGTCCTGACCGACCCGTTTGAAGACTTTGAGAGCGCCCATCCAGAGCATGTCGCCATCGACTCGATAGGCCGGCCGACTGGCCGCGTGGTTGACTTTCTTCAGCAGGAGAGGAGCGAGATGCGTGCGATGTCCAAGGCTTCGGCGATCAGCCAGCACGTCTACCTGGGCGCCACTCCTGATCAGTTAGCCACAAAGCAAAATGCAGCAGATGATGATACTCAGTCCTTTGATCTCTACATTGACGCCAATGACCAAGCCTGTATGCCAGACGACGGGATGCTCGCACTCATTGCCAGACAGCTCGATGATCCTGGCTGTGAAAGTGCTGTGCACATGAGTTTCCCCAGCTCCGGCAGCATAATGCCTTCGATGTGGGGTCAACCCGAGGCCGATGACATTCTACGCATCTGCCGTTGGCTCTACACTCTGACGCACCCAACAAGCGGCACAAGTGGCGGCGACGAGGAGGGACGGCTTCACGTGACCGGCCTAAACAGCGACGCCAAGGCTGCACCCAAAGTGCTCATCCACTGTGCCGATGGCTATACCGAAACATCGTTGCTGGGCCTCGCATACTTTATGTTTGCCGAGGGCTGGCCGGTGCCTGAAGCCTGGATCAGACTGCACCGCGACCGGTCTAGGAACTTCTTTGCCTACCCCAATGATGTCGCCCTGTTACTGGGTATCCAGGATCGCTTGCTGGCCGCCAGCCCTGCCTTTGCTGCCAGGAATTTGCCACTGTGCGAGCCTCCTGAGTGGATCACCAAGCTTGACGGCAGCCTTCCGAGTCGGATCCTGCCCTATATGTATCTGGGGAACCTGTCCCATGCCAACAACCCACAGCTGCTCGCCCTCCTCGGCATCAAACGTGTCTTGAGTGTTGGCGAACCAGTACAATGGTCCAAGGCCGACCTGGACACCTGGGGCAGGGAGAACCTTATGATGGTTGACCGAGTACAAGACAATGGTATTGACGAGTTAACAGCGGATATGGATCGCTGTTTGAACTTTATCGGTGAGTTTAGCACACCATTTTTCTTCACCTCGTCCACTGGTTGACATTTCCCCCCCCCAGGACAAGGCAAATCTGATGGCTCGGCCACTCTGGTGCATTGTCGAGTTGGAGTCAGCCGATCTGCCACAATCTGCATCGCCGAAGTCATGGCCAGTATGCAGCTGAGCTTTGCCCGAGCATAGTGAGTCGCTTGTCTTTTCTTTTCTTAAACATACTCATCTTTTTTCCAGTTGCTTCGTTCGTGCGCGAAGACTCAATGTCATCATCCAGCCGCATCTACGGTTCGTATACGAGTTGATGAAGTGGGACGAGCTGCAGCAGGCAAAGCGAGGCGAACCCCCACGCCGAGAAATGGACTGGGCCTCGATTTCCAGAGAGATTGCGGCCATGAATCGGCCGTATGCCCGAACTTGAAGGTCCTTTCTCCGAGTTGCCTGTCAATCATCATTGCATGTATGCCATCGTGCTGCTGCTGCACCACCGCCACCACCACCACCACCACCACCACCACAACACTTGGTTATGAAAACCCTTGGGACATTTTGACACCCCATCAGACGGCCGACCACTGCTTGTGTTCTTTTGTTCTTTTCCCATCATGTACAGTAAGTTGTAACTCTCTCTTTTGCACAGCACCCCCCCCCCCCCTTTTTTTTTTGTTTCCCTTGTTTCATGTTGTGCTTTGGAAACAGTCATGGTGACAGGTCAGGTGTGACAGGGACAAGATTGTGTTTGAGGATGATGGACGAAAATGTGATGAAAATTTTGGTTTTATATGTACTTGTATTACAAGGGGGGGAGGAAAGAAGGGCAGGGGTGCGACATTAATGTTGGGTTAGGAATGGGGGGGGGGGGGTTTGAGCATGGATGATCATGACGACGACGACAACAACAATAACAACAACAACAACAATGATGATGATGATGATGATGATGATGATGACAATATGAAGCCAAAATGAGACTGGATGGTATGAGATGGCATCGAGTCTTCAGTTCAGGGGTTGCTGGGTTGGTCAACTTACAGGGGTTTGTTTGAATATATATATCTATATTCTATATCTATGCAATATTTGTGTATATCAATATATATATATGCGTGTGTATCAAAGAAGAAAACATGAACATGAACACGCCATCTAAGTTCAGCAAGGGCTTTCTTATCTAACTTGTATAATGGGAGTTCTAATTACCAAAAAAACATAATAACAGAGAGAGAGAGAGAGTGCGGAAAATAATGCTTCACAATGCAGCGGCGCGCTCGAGGAGTTCGCTCGCGAGTCGCTCGAGATAGGCTTTGGCCAGGGCACGGGGCACGCCTGGGATGGCGGATGGTGTGCTCTGCTGTCGTCGTTGTTGCTTCTTTTTCTTTCCCGCCTTGTTGTTCTTTTGACCCCGGCCATGATTATTACTCCTTTCGCCCTCTTCTCCATCTGTTGGGGGCGGCGCCTGCGGGATCCGTGTACAGGTGATTTGCCTCGTAAGCGGCACGTCTTCTTCGTTTTCTTCGTTTTCTTCGTTTTCTTCCGCCTTTGCTTCTCCAGATCTTCCTCGTCTTTCTTTGTCTTTTTCTCCTCCTCCTTCTTCTTCCTCTTCTTCTTGCTCCTCCTCCTCCCCTCCCTCGCCATCCTTGATGACTCTAAACCGCTTAACAATCTTGTCGATATCGCGTCTGCCCTCTTCGTACGCCATCAAGTCACGATTGCCGTATACGTCGCGACCGGCAGCATAGGCGCTGTCGTGCAGACTACGGAAGAAGACGTTGACGCTGATATTGACGACGCCTGCGGGAGATGCGCCAGCGGTGTGTGCCCAGAGCGGCGGGATGTAGAGCGCCTCACCCGGCTGCAGGGAGACCAGGTGGGGGTGCGTGTTGGGTGGGTAGATCGGGTCCGAGGTTGAGCAGTTGCTGAGCTCCTGGAAGATGTCGAGCGTGGAGGTGGTGGAACCGGTGGGGAAGGACAGGTATTTCAGGTCCTCGGGGGGGAAAAGGATGAGGTCCTTGGCGGCCGGGGTCGGGTAGGAGGAGACGTGGAAGAGAATGTTGGCCATGACATCGTAGTGCAGCCACATGCTGACGTTGGTACTGATCCGCAGCGGGCTGCTGTGGAGATTGGTGTTGATATACTCGAGCTGTGGCGGGAGAACAAAATCAGAGGCAATTTCAGGCCAGTCTGTTGACAGTTTTGCCGCTGTCGTTCGGGGGGTCGATGAGATCGAACGGAGGTACATGTGCGGCGATACCTGCAAGTCGCGAGAGGCTGCTGTGATGAGGGTCAGGAACGCGTGGAAGGAGAGGGTGTTGTAGGCAAAGGTTGAGCGGCGGGTGAAATTCATGATAGGCGTAGGCGCTGAGTGGACTACGACATTGCGCCGCGCCGATATCTTTGACTTGAGATACTCAGGAGTCCAGACATGAGTGCAGGGGCCGATGGGTAGGCCTGGGATCAGGGCTGGTTGCGACTTGGCCATCAGGCTGGTCAAATCCTCGGCCGTTGTAATGGGAACTTGGCATATCTGGACGGGCTCCGCGGGAGCACAGAGACCGCCTCCTATCACCCTTTCCATCGGCTGCCGTCTCAGCTTCCTGGCTGCAACCGGCTTCGGCTTCACCAGCGTCCAGGGAGCCATAATGCCCTGCTCGCGGAAGTAGAGAGTCCAGGCACCGCTGTTCCAGTAGGAGCCGAAGGAGAAGCAGGTGCTACCACCTCCGAGAATCAGCGATGTCTCGTTCACAGTTCGATGTGTGCTGTGACCAATCAAGAATGGCCTGGGGCAGTCTGGAGGCAGCCTTGGTTTGACACACATCACACGCAGGTCCATCTCCTTGTCCGAGTCGGCAAAGGCCGAGAAGCTGCCGAGTATGGACATGACCTCGTAGATCTTGGGGATACAGCCCAACCTGCCGATACCTCCAATGATAAGACACTCGTTGCGAATCAGACTGTAAGATGCTCCCATTCGGCTCAGCCAGGGGTACATGCCAACCGAGGCATCAAGGGCGGCAGAGGCCCTGAATTGAATGCCTTCAACCACATTGTCACGGACGATGAGCCTCCACCTCCAGAGGCCCTGGCAAATGATACCATCTTGTCGCATGCCACCCAGCATTATGCCATGGTTATAGCCAAGCCGGATGAAGCTGGCGCCAAACCGAGGCATCGGGTTTTGCCCAAGTGATCTCAACCGCTGCCATCCCAAGCGCGGAACCCACAGAAGGAAGTCGTCAGCAACCTTGGCTGCAGACACTTTGCCTCCAAAGACTAGCACGCCGTGGCCTCCATCTGGCAGTATGATGGCCACAGCTCTGTGCCGGTACCTTGGCTCCGGTAGATCATGCACTCTCTCCCATTTGTCCCCGGTCTGTAGCCAGCAATCGCGAAATGGTACCGAGGGAGATGCTCTGCCTCCGATCAGAATGTTCTGCCGATTCAGCAGTGTAGACACAGTGTGGCAGCTCCGAGGAGGTATCTCGATCGGAGGCAGTACCGGCTGAACATTGTCTTCCCCAACTGGCGCATAAACGAACGTCGAGTTGTGTCGGCCAGAGGGACTCGCTCCTCCATGCAGCAGGATTACGTCCGACTCCGGATTTTGATACGCCGAGCCATGGTGTGTCCTGCCTTCACGGTTGGGGTTCTCAGTATACTTGTAGGCAAACCATTCTAGGTCGGCTCGGTATGGAGATGCGGTACGCGCAGACACCTCAGAGAGGTTGCTAATCTCAGAGTCGCGCCTCTCAAGTGGAAGGGGCGGTATCAGAGGTTCTGGTCCTGTCTGGGCCACCGAAAGCCCATAATGTGAAGCAAACAGGGCAAACTCTTCCCATTCATCAAATGGTTCAACCAGATCGAGGGCCATTCGCTGAGAGGGAGACAGAAAGCGAGGATCTGCCCAAAGCTCCCATAGACTGAAGACCTCAACGTCAGCATAGCCTGCGGTAGTGAAACGCTGTGAAATCGTATGTTCACCGGGATATGTCTGCAGGCTGCGCAGGGGCGTCCCAAGCTTCTCGAAGTGCTTCATCATCGTGGATGTGAAAGGGTTGTCAAGCCCGTCAGGAGACAGCTGCTCCAGGAGACAAAATGTGACATCTGTACAAGGTCAGACTCATACTCGCAACGATTACCAATCAGTTCAGCTTACCTGGGGATAAGGTGGTACACCATGAAAGTACTGCATCCGCATCTGGAGTGGCCATATAGGTAATTGACACCTCAGCAACGCAGAGCACCACACATTGGTCCACATCGACAACGGCCGTTACCATATCTTTTAGCCGTTTGAGATTTTTCAGGTCGCACCCGAGAATGCTGTACTGATCGCTGTGATACAGTATCCCACTTCTCTGACGCGGGGGGTCGCGCGCCGTGAACAGGCTGCTCAGCTCTGGGGTGTTGATGACAATGTCACGCTTGCTCTCCATGAGCGCATCGTAGTCGACATCGATGAATTTAACGTTTTTGCATATTGCAGGCTCGTTCGTCAGCCATTGGAACGGAATCGGATCACTATCATGTTAGGCACACACAGTCCATGAGCAAAATCCGGAACCCGAGCCTTACATACTATCCACAACCGAGATTGATGATGACCTTCTTCTGGCTGGTGACTCGCTCTAGGAACATTCTCACCACCCAGTCGACTGCCCTCATTCGGAGCCAGTAGCCGCGGTTGATGGTTGGAGATCTTCGTTGGCTCTTCTTTACAAAATGGCGAAAAAAGTGCGGTTTGGGCAAGTAGAGCCGTTCAACGCTCCGCTTTGAGACGATGGAGCTGTTATTCGTCTGGCCGGTGTCAGCGTTGTCCACTGTTGAGAGCCAGGCCACACACGTACAGACATGATGAGATTGGCATTCTTCTCCGGGAGGACATCCTCATCGTTGTCCGTAAACGGCTCATCTTGTGTTGGAGCCTCCATACTGTACTTTTGCTGCAAGAAGTAGTCGTTCTGAGAGTCCAAGGCAGATTAATTGAGTGTATTTTCCTGGAGATGTTTATGAGTCAACGACCATTTGCACCAGTACATGTTGCCCTGGTCCTTTGCTAATAGGAGAAATCTCTCGGTAGCAAGCCTGATGATAAGTATTTGGCCAATTAGTGTCCCTATGACTATTATTGCCCGTATCAGTGTTGCTCCTCGTATGAGATGGGAAAAAACCAGATAGATCATTGGATGAAAGCAGAACTGTGATTTCGCTGCCAAGCCTTCCACGTGATTTAGCATCCAAGTCTACACGTGATACGTGGAGTCTGGACAAGGTTAGACTTTATTAGACTTTCGGGCCGTCCCGTAACAACCGCACAAGGTATAAAATGTTCTTCCTGTCTTGAAGTTCATACTATGGTACCAACTAATATCACTTAGTCTCCAACAACGTCACGATGATTTGAACAACCGTTCACTAAATCTGCTGCTGCATTGCCGCGACCACAGGCGATAGACCTTGGTGTTCATACTTTACCAGAAGATCGATGCCCTCATCCTCAACGACGTCTTGGCTGTATATCATTGCCAATTCTTGCCTTATAGTGCCCACTTATGCATAACATCTTTAAGTTCGATCTGCATTGATGGCAAGGCTAGGAGGGATCTGGCATCCAGAGCTCCTACCGTGCATGTATAGCATTGGAGCTGAGGCCAACAATTTGAACTGTTTTGAGCCGAGTTGAACAATTTGACTCGGGTTGCCTCGGCATAAGGCATCCAGGGTTCTTGGCATAAGGCATTTGTGACACTTTCCAACATTCGACAGCCGCCACAAGGAGACAACTGGTTTGGGAAACTTGCGCAGACAGGATCGTTGTCCCGGAAACCAACGCCCGGACTCCGCACGGACAGGGCACTGATTATATATAAACTTTCAAACAAGAACACCCGCCAGTTCAACTCTAAAGCCTTGAAAGTCGCTGTATACCGGATACCACACACAATGCCTCTAACCGGGAGTCTCGAAGAAAACTGCCTCTCTATATTGCTCTCAAGACGCGCCCGCACGTGGGCGAGTATAGTATGTCCGTCATCCCCCGATCTGCCTTTTAGCTGACCAGTAACTAAATTAATTTTGTGTCCAGCATTGGGGTTTGGTCCTTACTGACTTGGACAACAAACCTGTCCTCCACCATGCGAGAAATCTGCAAGGGCCCTGGAGCTACGAGGCCAAACCAATCAAGCCAGATCAGTCACTCGCCTTGATAGCTCTTCTCAGAGTCTCCAAAGTCAAGAGCCATTCAGCCACATTGGATGTGATTAGAGCAGTGCCTGCTGATGGCACTCCTTCCCTACGAACAGGTGTGACATTTAGCTGCCGTGTCTGGCTCAAGGATGCTCTGGTGTCGCTGCATGAACACAGAGAAATTGTTCTTCCTACCGATGTTGGTAAGTGATTTCATAGGAGATCAAAAAAACAAAAACAAATCTTTGCTGAAGACAAATACCAGATGCTATGGAAGGCATTGCCGTGCAACATGGACTCAAATACGCGCCGTACAGCGAAAGCGGACATGGTGCAACTGTGGTCAATGACGCTTTTCAGTCACCCCCATCATAGGCTATAACAACCATCCTCAATATTCAAACCAAAATCCGCAGTAACGACTTGCTTGGCTCGGGGCAAGAATGGTGGGTGGGGCATAGACCTGGAAAGTTGAGGGATGATGAGAGCTACAGCATAGCAACTATCTACTGGCATATGAGAGAGGCCGTGGCCTTTTGGTTGTTGAGGATTTGCAGCTGTGCTGCTTGAGAACCTATGCCTTGTTATGTGCAGTCTTGAGAGTATAGAATGCCTCTTGATCAGCCAAACAGGCTCCTCTCACTGCTGACCAGAACATTATTGATGCCTGGGCCTCTATTCAGTGGTATTGTCCTTGTGTGTGATGAACACGAGAGTCAACTGGCTCAAGTGTTAAAGCGGCGGGACTTCGCGCTCTGGCAGTCTTGGCACTGAAGATCAAGATGCACTCAGAGCGACTGGGTGTTGACCCAAACTCCAAGTTGACAGCCACTAAATCCCAACAGAAGCCAGCCGTAGAATCAAGCTCATTCCATGGAATCCGCTCCTCATGTCGCACAATCCTTGACGCATTGGAAGCCATGTCTGCTCAGCGTAGGATTCAATCAATCGCCAGCCGGTCTTCTTCCCCTCAGAAACAGTAATTCCAGAGCTGACGTTCGATTTCTAGTTCCCGGTCATAATTGCCATGCTGATTGAAAAGTTGATCAACAATAGACAACCACCTCCGGTGAAATTTGGTGATGTAATGGGCCTTTGTGTATTCCCAGTATTCTGGATACCACCCGGAATTCTCCCAATCAACAAACCCGGAAAGTCTTCCGTTATGCATGAGGACATTACGCATATTCAGATCAGAATGTGTGAACACGATTCTGTGCCCAGTGCTGTGGAGGACGTCTGGCAGTGGTATGGCTCTGAGTGAATCGTTGAGTTCGCGCTCATCCACGAAGGGTCCAACAATATCTCCGCGAGACTCATCATAAACCAGGCCCGCAAGGATTCGATAGTCATAGCACGCCTCGCCAAGGGAATTGGTGATCATATACTTTGGCGCAACTTCCTTCGGTATTGCTCGCAACTCTTCAAAACACTCCCGCAGGTCCTGGAGCAGTATTTTTACCTCGTCATCGCTGAGTGAATTGAGGCAACTCCCAAGGCGGACGCCTGGCAGCGTAGAAGTCAGGAGGTAAGACTTTCCGGAGCTTGAAACTAGATCCAAGGGACGTGGTACTGGTATATGAGTATGGCGTCTTATAAGTTGCAAAGCACCATATTCATTGGCCAAGCCTGGAAGCCAACGAATCGGATTTGTCTTGAGATACATGCCGAAGGGAAGCTGTTGGACTTTCAGGCTGCAGGACGACCCATACCATCTTGCCCCCAACCAGGCTAGACCCTCATACAATCGTACACGAACAAAGGCTGGTACTAGGTGGCGCCAAGCGGCCCAAAAAAAATGAGCAACAGAGTCTGAAAAGCGACCACGCGGGCAGGATAATGGTGACTTGGGAACTGCTTGCTGTTGCTTCTCTGATATCTCTTGAGCAACATGGGTCCAGCGGATGGGCTTCGCAAATCTTGACAGAATTTGTAATGCATGGCCACCTGGACCCTCCAACAGAGGAGATGAGTGGCCCTTGGGACGGACAAATCGAAGCAGTGGTATCTCATCTGTAATCGAAGGACATGCAGCTCCGATTCCGACCACAGCCACTTGATACTGTATCTCTGTGAGCACAAGCGTCGTACCTAGTTCCAGCACTATGCTGAACAAGAAGATACTCATTACTCACTTCAGGGCCCTCGCCAACCCGGATCTGGAAGAAACCTTGCATAAAGGCCTTTGCCGCAGATCTACGGACAAGCCAGAAATTTCGATACGCACCCAAAGACACTGCATCTGAAAGAGTCCACCTGCGCAATTCTGGGCCAATAAAGACATCGAGTATTTCAAGCTGAGGCTGAACAAAATCCGTTAGCCGTTGATACTGAGAAACATGAGGGAAGCAGCCGCAATCACTTTGTCCATTTGCACATCTAGTGGCAAAAGTATTGGCGTAACGATCAATGGATCAAGGAAAGACCCTTTCAGGCCGGTAATGAAGCATTTGCCTCCGCCCCTTTTAGTAACATTGGCGATGATCTCATCAGAAGGCGGGCGAGGTATGCTATGCTGCATAACTATAAGGTATCATGACCAGCACGCATTGGGCTTTGAAGGACTTACACGCTGCAATCAAGCGCTTCCAGTCAGCTAGTAGGAGTTTCAGGCCGATGTCAGTTGTATCCAGAGAGCACCGCTGAAGCATGTAGCGAGCAGCTTGCTCGGGATTTATAGATTCCCGAAGAAAGCACTGAAGCAGCTCCCCATCCGGATGGCGAGGTTGGCCTGTTGGATGGTTCGAAGCGCGTGGTCAAGTGATTTTCCGATGTCTGCCATGTCGTGGACGACAACAAGAACGGGGCAAGACAAATAAATGTTGTGCCTTTCTCCTTGATAATGTGATGTTGTGACAACGGTGGTGTGTACGAAAGATTACGGTCCGTACTTACGAACTCTTGGCATGTTTGCCCCCGAGTTCGAGTCACAGTGAAGACCTACTGTAACTGTCAAAACTGGCCTCGCCGACCCTCGGAACCACGTGATCCAACATCACGTCACTAAAGAAAATTGTTACTATCAATCCAACGCTATTCCCAATTTGAATAGCTCCACGCTAATCCTAACGCGGATTATTAGTTTATCCCTCACTGCGAGATCTATATAGAATCCAGAGCAACAATATTCATCTATACAGACTCCGGATCACATTATTATCTGTATGTTGTATGCGGAAGAAGGTGTCATTCCTAGCCACACACTACACTCAATTTGAATGCCGGGAAATGGGTATATCTAGTTATGTCTATCAGCTTTTTGGTATGTACCGACAGGCGCAAAGACAAGTCTTTTTTAAAGGAAGTAAGGAATTATCCTTCCATTGATTTCGTACTCAACAGCTGCAGCAGCTTCCAGCAGTCTCTTTTCATCGGAGATGGAGGCGACGAGAGTGATGCCAACAGGAAGTCCATCTTCTGTTCCACCCACAGGGATGCTGATGGAGGGGAGCTGGGTCTGGGCGGCAAGGGAGGTATTTGTAGGAAAGGTTTGGTAGTTCCATCTCTTGGCCAGCACATCGGCAGTAAATGGAGGAGGGACTTTGCTTGTAGGGAAGGCAAGAAAGTCGACATTGTGCTCGCGCATCTTGCTCATGACCAGTGGGCGAAATTCAGCATGTTTCTCCAGGCAGAGATGGTAGGCAGGGTCATGGTCCGGGTGTGGGCCTTTGGCGACGCGTTCAAATAAGTCCTGGGTTGGGTGGTGAGTTTTTCCTTCGTGGAGGGAGGCGACAGCAAGGTTCAAAGGGGGCTCTGCTTTGGCGAAGAACTTGTTAAGGTCGGACTGGGAGCGGTAGATGTGCAACTGGGTAGTGATTAACCATTGCTGGAGGTGAGGAATGGTCATAGGCACAATAGTGGCGCCTTCGTTTCCAAGGTGGTCGAGGGCTTTCCTGACAGACTGGTTGACTGCGTACTGGTCTGGATGATGGTTGTCTCCAAACAGGCTATTGACCACACCGATGCGCAGAGATGATGCATCAAGGGAACTGAGGCCAATTGCAAAGAACTCGGTAGGGTTTCTGCCGTTCGCCGGCAGGATGGTGCTGTACGCCGTGAGGGTGTCTTGAGGATCAAAGCCAACCATGGCGCCGTACATAAGAGCAGCATCCCTGACAGTGCGGCAAATAGGACCCAGGGTATCTTGAGGCAAGACAAGGGAGGATGTACCATGGCGACTGATCATGCCGGGTCTCGGCCGCAGACCGATGAGGGAACAGGACGAGGCAGACAGGCCGATAGTGCCATCTGTATCGGTGTCGAGGCCCAGGATGGCAAGGTCGGCAGCAATGGCGGCAGCAGTGCCAGAGCTTGGGTCGCGCCGAAGATCATGAGGGTTTCCTGTGGTGCCTGACAGACTTGACGTGCAGAAGAAAGAGGCCGACCAGTCTAATAATAAGAATGATATGATTAGCACAAGCAAGGCCAATCGACAGCGAAGGGAGGGAGGGTCAACCTGGGAGAGTGCTCTTGGCAAGAATGACTGCGCCCTGTTTCTTCAAGTTCTGTATAACAGTTGCGTCTTGATCTGGGATGTATTCTGCCGTTCTGGAGGAGCCAAAGGTGGTTCGGATGCCTGCGGTGGCAATGGAATCCTTGACGATGACGGGGATCCCATGCAGGGGGCCCTTCCACCTGTTAAACCGAGACAAGTACTCATCCAATTCGTCGGCCTCGTCGAGAGCAGTGTCGGACACGCTGATGATGGCATTGAGAGGGCTGTCAGCCTGGACAGCGCCCGGGGGTGCTGACGTGTTATGCGAGGGCGACGGCAGGGGTCCGTTCAGGGAGCGGATTCTGTCCAAGTAGTACTGCACCAAGTCACGCGAGGTAAATTCATTATTAATGAAGCCGTCGTGGGCACGATCTATCGTGAGATTATCCATTGCCTCCTGCAGCGATGCAATTATCCAACAATTCCATGAAGTGAGGATGGCGGTGGTGGTGCAAGGCGACCGCACAGCCCCGCACGATGCATGGCAGAGAGCCCGTGACCTGATCGAGCAGATTGGTGGGGGTGGTGCATATACTGTGGTTATTCATGATGCTCCATCAGGCCATTCTGTCCGATGAGCTCGATTTCAAGAGTGTTGATGAGATTGTGGGCGAAGGTGTTGGAGCTTGGGTGATCACGCTGCTTAGTCAGACAGAAGGGTAGAGCGACTTCAGTCTGGAACATTCTCCATGCCAGTCACTTCTTCAGACACAGTGGCGAAAGGATAAGGATCAATCAAGAATCAAGCAATGGCATCAACGTCGGCGTCTGACAAATCTCTGACTGAACTGTTCAAGTCGGCCAAGGCAAAGCAAGAAAGCCTGGATGAGTTGGACCCAAGGACAGAGAGATTCAAAGAGACAGTGCAGGCAGCAATTGATGATCTGGAAGAATGTTCAAAGCTGGTCGAACAGGGTGCGCTGTTCAGTGCCAATGAAGAAACAGAGGACATATCGACCAAAGACCTGCAGTGTCTGACAGTCCCGTACCTGTTGGCCGAGCTTCGTCTGCGCTCATACAATGATCAACGGGTGGCGACTCTACGGAGGGCCTGTCAACTACTGGAAGACTTTCTGACGCGGCTGGAGCAGTATGGTATGCTGCAGAAGGGTGAGCAGGAATTATTCGAGCGCTTTCAGCGGGAACGCAGCCACTTTTCCATCACGTCGACTGCGGGACCAGAGGAGAAGCGGCGGATCAAAATCAGCAGATTTCAGGAAGAGAAGGCGTTGAAGCAGAAATTGCAGGTAGGTGCTCATTTTGTCGGGATGGGACAGGATGGAGGCTAATATCACCTAGCACCTTCGGTCTCAGTCGGGCTCTGAAAGAGTAGACGACGAACTTGTTCGAAGTCTCTATCTGGCCGAGATTGCATTGTATATACACCAGTCCTTCCAGAGCTTGGACATCATCTCGCAAGAGCTGTCTATCTTGGCTCAGATACAGCACGAACCAGTGGTAGCACCGCCTGTGCACGACGACCGCACTCAGCAGCGGTCAGATGGTTACTCCGAGAGGCTGGACGGACCAGGCACTATGGGAGGACTCGGCAGGAGGGGCGGCCCGTTACTGGACACAAAAGGCAAGCCGCTGCAGCCTTTCACTATCCTTGGCAAACGCAGCCAGATGCAGAAGGGTGTCTTCAGGCCCGGCCATAACCTGCCCACGATGACGATCGACGAGTACTTGGAGGAGGAGCGTCGCAGAGGGGGGATCATCGAAGGCGGAGGTAACGCGAACGTGCCACAAGAGGAGCCTGACGAGGACAACATGGACCTTGTGGACGCGGCAACGATCAAGGCTCGCGAGTGGGATGAATTTGTCGAGGCAAACCCGAAAGGCGCAGGCAACACGCTGAATCGAGGCTGAGCTTAGAGAGGGGGGACTTGGGTAGTGGACGGCAACAGCGGTTATTTGTCGCCCAGATCAGCCTCCGTCGTCGGCTTCTTGGCCTTTATCTCTGCCAGGATCTTGTCCGCGCCTTTGCTGAGAAGCTCGCTGGCTGCCAGCTGACCAAACTGGTCTGCATCTTGCACTGTCTGCACAGGCTGGGTGAGGTCAATGGCGGCCGAGTGCTTGCCATCGACGCTGACCACCAGGGCTTTGATCCGCAGGCTAGGGTTGCCAGCCTTGTCGGTAAGCCAGGTCGTCTCCACGCCCAGCGGAGCACTGCACCCGCCCTCGATGGTCCTAAGCAGACTTCTCTCGACGGTGGTAGCTAGAAAGGTGTTGGTGTGGTTGATCGCGGCCAGAATTTCACGCACGCGCGAGTCATTCGACGCATTCTCAATGCCGATGGCACCCTGTCCGACTGCGTGTAGCATGCCGCCGTTCTCAGAGTCGAGATACTGCGAGATGCGGTCGCCTAGGTCGAGGCGCAGGAGGCCGGCAGCAGCGAGAATCAAGGCATCGAACTGGCCATCATCAGCGTCAAGCTTGGCCAAGCGTGTGCCGACGTTGCCTCTGACATCCTTGACCACCAGGTGAGGATATTTGAGAGCGATCTGGGCACCACGGCGAATGGAGGAGGTGCCGACTACAGCACCGGGGGCCAGGTCAGATATCTTGCAATGCGGCTTGCCAGCCTTGATCACAAACGCATCCTTGGGACTCTCGCGCTCCAGCACCGCGCTTATTTCGCAGTCGGAGGGCAGCAGTGTCGGTACGTCCTTGAGCGAGTGCACCAGTAGCTGGAGCTCGCCCTTCTGCAGGAGTGTTTCCAGATCATGGGTCCAGAGGTTCTTGACTGGCATGTCCTTGAAGGGCGTGACCTTGTCTACATCTCCTGCCGCCGTGTCCCGGGCCTTTGTATTGAACGTGTAGTCGGGCCAGGCAGTAGAGAGGGCTTTGACTACGAGGTCTGTCTGGATGAGGGCGAGTTTGGACTTTCTCGTGCCGACATTGAATTCCATGGCGAGGTGTGCGAGGGAAGGATGTGGCAAAGAAGACAGGCAGTACACAGCCGTGCACAGTATTATTTCATCAATCTTTCGCAGTCCGACTGCGGCGCAGGCCGATCTTCGTGGTCACCGTAAGACAGTAGCCCCGCCAAGAATGCCAAGAATGGCGGGGACTTTAAGTTACTGCAAAGTTTATTTATCAAAAAGTTGAGTAATTAAATTGGAAAAAAGTTGGAGAGCGCTAGGGTTAGGGTTGTGATAACGTTAACCCGCTGCCTCGGCATCCACGTGACCCCCTCCGTAGTCAGGCGACTGATCGAGCACGTTCTATAAGCATCGAGCGACGCCGCCGGGCTTGGCTGTTGTCTCTCTATCTCGATATAACAAGTGATAGAAATACAAGATCTTGCTGCTGATCCTACTTGACTGGGTTCTTCCCCCACCCAACCCTTCCGACGATGGGCTACACTGCGACCTCTACCATCCCACTGATCCCGCTCGGCCGCGATGCCGTCCTCCTGCCCGGCGTCACCCTCCGCATCCCCGTGTCTGGCCGGGCTGACGTTTCCCTGATCCTTTCGTCAGCATTCCAGCGTACACGTAGCCGCACGGTGTCGACCAACATTCCCATTGGCTGCGTGCCGCTGACATCGCCACTGCTCAGCCGCGATGGCAAGAAGCTGCTGGACAGCAGCGAGAAGGAGAGCAGCAACACCAGGAGCGAGGTTGACCCCAACCGAGCCAAACAGGATGACTTGTTTGCCTTTGGTACGCTGGCCAAGATCGCTGGCGTCCAGGCGACACCGGGTCAGGAGGCACATTTGATCGTCGAGGGCCTCCAGCGTTTCCGCATCGACAAGGTTGTGCACGAGAGGCCCTACTTCGAGGCTGAGGTGACCTTCTACGAGGAGGAGACGGCCAATGCCAACGATATGGAACTGCGTGCCAGTTTCAGCCGGCTCAAGCAGCGGTCACGCGAGCTGCTCACCCTCTTGCGCCTGTCCTCGCTCTTCCGGCCGGCATCGACGGCCCTATCGCCACTGGTGGCGCGCCGGTTTGAGCTCTTCATTGCCAAGAAGGATCTGTCACAGGCTGGCGAGCTGGCCGACTTCATGGCCGACATTGTTGAGGCCGGGTTCGAGGACAAACTCGGGGTTCTGAAGACGCTGGACATAGGCGAGCGGCTTGAGATGGTGCTGGCATTACTCAACAAGCAGATTGCTGGCATCAACGGGAATATCAAAATCACTTCGATCACATCCACAACCCTGCCCGCGCTCGGGGTCGACATCGACCAGCTCGACCCGAAGCAGAGGGAGGCATTGGCCCGACGAGCGCTCTTTAACCTTGGGGGCACGCCACCGGCTGGACGGCCAGGTGCTAGTGATGAAGATGACGAGGACGAGAAGGAAGTCAACGAGGTCGATGAGCTCAAGCGGCGTGTGCAACAGGCCGGCCTGTCGCCAGAGGCACAGAAGGTGGCCGACCGCGAGCTGCGGCGACTAAAGAAGATGAACGCGGCCAATGCAGAGTATGGTGTGATTCGCACCTACGTGGAGAATCTGGTTGAGATCCCCTGGACCAAGACAACAGAGGAACAACTGGGCGTTGAGACGCTGCGGCGGGCACGCAAGCAACTGGATGACGACCACTATGGGCTGGAGAAGGTCAAGAAGCGTCTTCTTGAGTATCTGGCCGTGCTCAAGCTGAAGCAGTCGGTCAACGCCGACGTGGACCAGCAGATCGCCCGGCTAACTAAGCAACTGGAACCCGCGCCCCAAGCCGAGGGTGAGGGCGAGACAAAGGAGGCGGTCGATGGGCTGGCCGAGGGTGAGCGTGATGCGGCGACGGCCAAGCTACACGTGCTAAAGTCGAAGCGGATGGTGGACAAGTCGCCCATCCTGCTGCTGGTGGGCCCGCCCGGTGTGGGCAAGACGTCGCTGGCCAAGTCAATCGCACTCTCGCTTGGACGCAAGTTCCACCGCATCTCGCTTGGTGGCGTGCGCGACGAGGCCGAGATCCGGGGCCATCGACGCACCTACGTGGCCGCCATGCCAGGCCTGATTGTGTCGGGCCTCAAGAAGGCCGGAGTGGCCAACCCGGTCTTCCTGCTGGATGAGATCGACAAGATCAGCACGGCCAACTTCCACGGCGACCCGTCGGCGGCGATGCTGGAGGTGCTGGACCCAGAGCAGAACCACAGCTTCAACGACCATTACGTTAACATCCCGATCGACCTGTCCAAGGTGCTATTCATTGCCACAGCCAACACTCTGGACACAATCCCGGCGCCGCTGCTGGACCGCATGGAGACCATCCAGCTGCCAGGCTACACCACGATTGAGAAGCGGCAGATTGCCAAGAGGCACCTGATCCCCAAGCAGATTCGCACCAACGGTCTGGGCGACGGACAGGTTGCATTGTCGGACGCTGTGGTCGAGGCCATAATTGCCGGCTACACACGAGAAAGCGGAGTGCGTAACCTGGAACGCGAGATCGGCAGTGTGTGCCGGTACAAGGCGGTGCAGTACGCCGAGTGCCAGGACGGCGACCGGGCAGACAAGTACGAGCCTGAAGTGCGGCTGGACGAGTTGGAGGAGATCCTCGGGGTGGAGAAGTTTGAGGAAGAAATCGCAGAGAAGCAGTCGCGGCCGGGCGTGGTGACAGGCCTGGTGGCATACAGCTCGGGCGGGCAGGGTTCGATCCTGTTCATTGAGGTGGCCGACATGCCGGGCAGGGGCGGAGTGCAACTGACGGGCAAGCTGGGCGACGTGCTCAAGGAGTCGGTCGAGGTGGCCCTGAGCTGGGTCAAGGCACACAGCTACGAGCTCGGGCTGAGCGACGACCCGACCCACGACATCATGGAGAAGCGGTCGGTGCATGTGCACTGTCCCGCGGGCGCGGTGCCCAAGGACGGGCCGTCGGCTGGCCTGGCGCACACGGTCGCGCTGATCTCGCTGTTCAGTGGACGCGCTGTGCCACCGACGATGGCCATGACGGGCGAGATGTCGTTGCGCGGGCGCGTGTTGCCCGTGGGCGGGATCAAAGAGAAGCTGATTGGGGCGCACCGCGCGGGCGTTCGCACCGTGCTGCTGCCAGCGCAGAACGTCAAGGACGTCAAGGACGTGCCGGCCGAGGTGCGCGACGACTTGAATATTATCTATGTGAGGTGAGTGGCCTGTTGTCTTGTGTGCTTATTTTGATGGCCTGTTGTCTTGTGTGCTTATTTTGATGGCCTGTTGTCTTGGGTGCTTATCTTGAACTCGGCTGACTCCTTTCCACAGGCATGTGTATGAAGCACTGGCGCATATTTGGCCACAGAGCGAGTGGGCGGATGAGCGATTGATGGGCCGGCGGGAGAGTCGATTGTAATGATTTTAGTAACCGATATTTAGTACATCCGTGGCTTTGACTATACAATCCCCTTTCCCTTGACACTCTTTATAGGTACAACATCAGCCCCCTTTCCCTGGACACTCTTTCCCACCGCCTGTGACTTTATAGGTACAACATCAGCCACGCCCTCGAGCACTCTGCGCTGGGCTGGCAGCTCTGTCCAGGTGCTGCGCCAGACCCGGTCGCCGCTGACAAGATCTCGGGCCTGCTGGGCAATAGCACGGCGGTGGCGCAGGTCTGGGTTGAACTTGCCCCAGGTGCCTTCCTCACGCTGGATCTCGACCTGAGCGCGGCCCACGCGCCAGTACTCGTCCTTCTCCCACTCGGCAAAGTCCGAGACCTCTTCGGGCCAGATAAAGGGCTCGACCAGCTGCACCGTCATCTTCTTCTTGGACGGGGCGCGGTCGACGTAGCGGCGGCCGCGGCGCATATCGGCCTTGATCTTGGCCGGGGTGACAAAGGACCGGATGGCGAGCACGGGCACGTTGTACAGGCTGAGCAGGTAGCTGCGCAGGTCCAGCTTGGAGAACCACAGCGGCACGTGGAAGGTCGCAAACGAGGGCGGGTTGTGCGGCGTGCGCGTCAGCGTGACCGAGAACTGCGGCAGGTAGACCTGCTTGCGGCTCGAGGGCGGCACATTGTGCGGGTGTGAAAAGTACGCGGCCGGGCTGGCCAACAGCCGCAGCTGCTGGCTGGGCGTGAGGGGCGGCTGCTGGGCGTCGATGAAGGAGAGCACGTCGGCCGACACGTGCTCACGCCATGACGGTAGCCGGTTTTGCTTGTACAGTTGCAGCTGCGGCGCCGTCAGGCCGTGTGAGGTCTTGATGCGGCGCTTGGCATTCCAGAGCCGTGGGGTGTTGGGCTGGAGGGATTCGCCGCGGTGGTCGATTTTAGACGTGCGGGTGCGCAGGATCGGCGGTATGCGGGTCGGCAGCGGCGGGTTGCGTGGCAGCTTGAGGCGCCAGCGGGCCATGGTAGATGGATTTGATGAGAGAGTGAAGGGGAAGGGGTTTGACTATTTGCAGTTGAGTGAGCCAGATGAAAACGGCAGGTTAGGCGGGTGCGGATTAGGGTTAGGGTTCGACGAGGCTGCCAACTCGCCTCGACTTCACGTCATCTGTTCAGGGTTAGGGTTACGCGAGGCTGCCAACTCGCCGCGATTTCACGTCATCTGTTTGCCTGGTATACTACACCGCCATCCACCCCATCCACCCCATCCTCAGCTTTCTCCCTGCTTCTGTCTCTTTTTCGTCTTCCTCCCCCTCCCCCGAATCCTCGTTCTGTGTGGTTAAGAGGCGCCAATGGCGCAGGACGAGCAGACCAACGGCAAGGCCAAGGCCGACGAGGATGTATCGATGACCAACGACAAGGACGACAATGCTGGTGACAAAGACGACAAGGCCGATGGCAAGGCCGACAAAGGAAAAGAGCAGGCCGAGGACAACGACGCAGAGCTGAGCGAGGAGGACCAGCAGCTGAAGAATGATCTGGATATGCTCGTGGAACGACTCAAGGAAGACGACGCGTCCCTGCACCAGCCGTCGCTGGCCCAGATCAAGAACCTGATCCGCACGGCAACCTCGTCGATGACGGCCGTGCCCAAGCCACTCAAGTTTCTCCGCCCGCACTACCCCGAGCTGACCGCCCTTTACGAGAAATGGCCGCCGGGCGCAGACCGAGACAGCCTGGCAGACACGCTGTCGGTCCTGGCCATGACCTCGGGCGACGACGACAGCCTGGACACACTCAAGTACCGGCTACTGAGCAAGGTGGACGATGTGGGCTCGTGGGGCCACGAGTACATACGCCACCTGGCGCTCGAGATCGGGCTCGAGTACCAGCGCAGGCTGACAACGGACGACAGCGACGTGCAGGACTTGTCCGACCTGGCCCTGTCGTCGCTCGTGCCCTACTTGATCAAACACAATGCCGAGGCGGACGCAGTTGACCTGCTGTCGGAGCTCGAGATGATTGAGGAGCTGCCACGCTTCGTCGACGACAACACTTTCGCGCGCACGACGCTGTACATGGTCGGCATGGCCGGCCTGCTACCATTTCCCGAGGACATCCAGATGCTGCGGGTTGCCCACGACATCTACCTGCGCCATGGCCGCCTGTCACAGGCCATTGTCCTGGCCATCCGGCTCAACGACGTTGAGCTGATCCGCGCCGACCTCGAAGCCACCGACGACATGGCCCTGCGCAAGCAGCTGGCCTTCCTCCTCGCCCGGCAGCGCCTCTTCCTCGACCTGCCCGAAGGCACCACCGAGGATGAGCAGCAGCTCGCCGAGTGTCTGGGCAACACCCAACTGTCCAGCCAGTTCCGGACCGTGGCCAAGGAGCTCAACATTCTCGAGCCCAAGCTGCCCGAGGACATTTACAAGACCCACCTGGAGACTGCGCGCGGCTCGGGCGCAGCACCGGCGGACTCGGCCAAGGCCAATCTGGCCAGTGCGTTTGTCAATGCGTTTGTCAATGCTGGCTTCGGCAACGACAAGCTGATGCTCGTGTCTGGCGACCAGCGCCCGTGGATCTGGAAGACCAAGGACGACGGCATGCTGTCAACCACGGCCTCGCTGGGCATGCTGATGCAGTGGGACGTCGAGGGCAGTCTGGACACCATCGATCGCTTCCACCACGCCAACGAGGACGCGATCAAGGCCGGTTCGCTGCTGGCCTACGGCATAGTCAACTCGGGAGTCAAGATCGAGGCCGACCCGGTCATTGCCCTATTGTCGGATGATGACGGGCTGGCCACTGGCAAGCCCGCACAGCGCATCGCCTCTATCATCGGCCTGGGCCTGGCCTATGCCGGCTCCGCGCGCGAGGACCTGCTGGATCTGCTACGGCCACTGGTCGAGGACAGCACGTTGGATATGCAAGTGTCTGCACTTGCGGCTGTCTCACTGGGCTTGATCTTTGTCGGTTCGTCAAACCATGACGTGGCCGAGGCGATCGCAGTCCAGCTGATGGATGACGAGCGCCAGAAGCAGTTCAAGGACAAGTGGGCACGCTTCATGGCGCTGGGCCTGGGACTGCTCTACTTTGGCCGCCGCGAGGACGTCGATGTCATCCTCGACATCCTCAAGGCGATCGACCACCCCATGGCCGGCCCCACTGCCACCCTGGCCTCCATCTGCGCCTGGGCCGGCACTGGCGCAGTGCTCAAGCTGCAGGAGCTGCTGCATGTGTGCAATGACCACATCGAGCGCACGACCAAGGACAAGGCTGCCGGCGAGGACGATGACGAGGATGACGATGACGATGACAGCGCCACCAAGTCGGCCCAGCTGGTGCAGTCTTACGCCGTGCTCGGCCTGTCCCTGATCGCCATGGGCGAGGACGTTGGCCAGGACATGATCCTGCGCCAGTTCGGCCACCTGATGCACTATGGCGAGCCCAACATCCGCAAGGCGGTGCCGCTGGCGATGGGGCTGTTGTCGCCGTCGAACCCGCAAATGAAGATCTACGACACGCTTTCGCGGTACAGCCACGACACCGACAGCGACGTGGCCATCAACGCCATCTTCGCCATGGGCCTTGTGGGCGCAGGCACCAACAACGCGCGTCTGGCGCAGCTGCTCCGGCAGCTAGCATCATACTACCACCGCGACCAGAACGCGCTCTTCATGGTGCGCATCGCCCAGGGCCTCGTGCACATGGGCAAGGGCACCATGACGCTCAACCCCTTCCACACAGACCGGCAGATCCTGTCGCGCGTCGCCGCCGGCGGCCTGCTCACCGTGCTCGTCTCGCTCATCGACGCCAGCCAGTTCATCCTCGCCGACGCCCACTACCTGCTCTACTTCCTCGTCTCCGCCATGTACCCGCGCTTCCTCGTCACCCTCGACGAGCACCTCAACCCGCTGACCGTCAACGTCCGCGTCGGCCAGGCCGTCGACGTGGTTGGCCAGGCTGGCCGCCCCAAGACCATCACCGGCTGGCAGACCCAGAGCACCCCGGTCCTGCTCGCCTATGGCGACCGCGCCGAGCTCGAGGACGACGAGTACGTTTGCCTGTCTAGTGTCCTCGAGGGCTTGGTCATTCTACGCAAGGTTTGTTCTCTTTCTCTTCCCGCCCTGCAATTATCTAGGCTAACCTTTGGTGAATGCAGAATCCAGACTGGGAAGGCAGGGATTAGAAGAAAAGAGAGAAAGACAGAAAGACAGAAAGAGCAAGGAAAGGGGTAAGTACTTAGAAGAACCAAAAAAAAAATATTAAAGCATTGTGTAAGAAAAGTTATTGTAGCAGAAATGGTTATTATATACTCTTGCAAGTTTGTTTCTTTCTTTTTTGCCTCTTTTCTCCAACTACTTACAACTTGGTCTTGCGTCGCGACTTGTTGTCCGTTTTGCCCGCGCTGGTGACGACGTCGACGTCGACGTCGACGACATCCTGCTTGTCGGCGGCGGCGGCGGCGGCGGCTGGAAACATTTCCTGATTCAGCCGCGCAGCCAGCGCAAGGACACGGCGCGAGACAGCGGCGCCGTCGCGGCGGTTCTTGCCCTCGCGGCGGAACTGCGCGACCAGCTCGATAAAGTCCCACAGTCGGCCCTGCGGCAGCAGCTGGCCCGTGGTCGGGTCGCGCGGCGGCATCCATTGGTCGGAAATGCGCAGCAGGGGCGTGGCGCTTACGACGGGGGTGTTGCTGTTGTTGGTGGTTGCCGGAGGAGCAGTAGTTGTAGAAGAAGTTGTAGAAGAAGTGGTGGTGGATGAAGGTGAAGATTGGCCTTCCTTGGGGGGCTTTGCAGACTTCAAAATGATTCCTTCCTCGGCGAAGCGGTTGTACGCGTTCTGCAGGGCTTCCTTGTTGATGCTTTCAAAGTATGACAGGTCGCCCTGGTGGTAGAGCGTGCGGCCGCCGAGCTGGGCTAGGTTTGCCGCCTTTTTGGCCTCGACCCAGGGCGATGCCGCAGGACCGGTGCTATCACTACTACCACTGGCTGCTGGCGGCACGAGGAAGAGCAGCGACACGGCACCCAGCCAGGAGGCGTCGACAAAGGGCCAGATGAGGAAGCAGTAGAAGTCGTAGTTCTCTCGGCCCTGGTCGCGCTCTGTGTCGGAGAGGCCGATGGTGACGGTGCCGCTGGGCTGCTCCTGCGACGACAGCACATCGTCGCGGACCAGTCCGGCCAGGCTGGCCTCCAGGTTCTTGCGCAGGCCCTGGCCGGCGGCGAAGATGAACTCGCCGCGGAACAGGCTAGACAGGAAGGAGACGCGCTCCGTCAGCTCGGTCTGGCTGATGGACTGGTTGGCTGAGCCGCCGCCGAGCTTGACTTTGGTGTACAGGGCGTCTGCGATCAGGGCCTCGGCGATGAACAGATGGATGGTCATGTTGCGGTAGAAGGACAGCTGGAAGCGGTCGACGGCGTAGTACGTCTCTTCCGCCACTTGGTCGACGGTGCCGACAAGCTTGGGGCCGAGCACCTCGAGGGCGCGCGCGACCACGAAGCTGGTCGGGAAGCCGTGGAAGTCGACGACACGGCCGCCGTTGGCCTTGACCTTGGAGATGAGCCAGTCGACGCGGCGGATCAGCTCAGACTTGCCAACGCCACGTCCGCGGAGTGTCAGAAGGACGGTGCCGACCAGGGCTGTTGGCATCACAACCGAGGCGTCGTTGATGTTGGACAGGACTCGATAGCCCAGTGTCCGCAGCAGACGCACCCTCTCGGCCGAGCCGGGGGCAAAGGTGGCCGCAATACTGGCCTCGGGCGACTCACCGCGCAGTTGCTGCTCGCGGATAAAGGCCTTGACGCTCCACGGCTCGTAGAAACGGCATTCGATCGTGCCGTAGTTGGAGCTGAGCACCGACGTCGCCGACAGAAACTGCGACAGATTCTCCTTCTCCTTGGGCTTGCCCAGCAGCTCCGTCACGTACGAGTCGACCTCCATGACGCGGTCGTACTGCAGCGACACGGGGCAGATGTACGCATCCTCCGTCCGTCCAGACAAGACCGAGTCGAGCAGGAAGCTGAGGATGCCGAACTTGGGGCCCAGCAGCTTGCCTGTGCGCGAACGCGTGCCCTCGATGAAGCACTCCAGGTTGTATCCGTGCTGCATCATGGTGTCCAGATAGGCCTGGACGAGGGTGGTGTAGAGCAGGTCGCCTTCGAAGCTGCGGCGAATCCACATGGCGCCCGTGTGCTGCAGAAAGGCGCCCACCAGGGGGAAGTTCAGGTTGTCGCCGGCCACAACGACGGGCAGGGTGAGGCCCAGGCGGTAGCAGACCAGCTGCAGGGCCACATAGTCGGCGTGACTGGTGTGCCGCGGGAGGAAGATGATGGACTGGCCCTTGCTGGCGGCCACCTTGGCCACGGCACGCAGCCGCTCCACCTCGTCATTGGACACATGGATGCCGCTGTATGCGCGCGTGAGCAGCTGGGTCGTCATCCAGAAGGCGCCGCGGATAAAGGCCTTGTTCTCCATCTTGCACATCATCTTGTCCACCATGTCCTGTGTCACCTCCACCAGGCTGCCGATGATCTCGTCCTTGCGGCTGGCCCGTGTGTGCGCGTCCACCAGGCCCTGCTTCTCCTCCAGCGCCAGCCGGCGCTCGGTCAGGTCCAACAGCCGCGTCCGCAGAATGGAGGATTGCATGGTCGCGGCCCGGATGCGGTCAGTATAGCCGTGGAAGAAGCATGGCTGGCCCACCACGTCGTCGTAGCCGCGCCACCCAACCCCACGCACAAACAAGGAGATTTCAAGCGCAAAGTTGAACGGGTTGCGGCGGAAGCGAGCCATCTTCTCGAGCAGGCCGCGGTCGCCGCCGCCCTTGTCGCCGCCCTGGTCGCCGCCCTGGTCGCCGCCCTGGTCGCCGCCATGGTCGTCGCCATCGTCTTGGCCCGACGGCCTCTCTGGGATTGCCATTCAGCGTCCCTCTCTTCTCCAGGTCGCCCTACAGCTCAGGGGCATGGCGTGACGGTGCCAGAGCTGCAGGATTATACCGTTAATTTGTATGGGATTTCAACAAAACAAAATATGGGGAAGTGGGGAAGGTGGGCAGCTCCTGGCCAATGAGCGTGGCGGGCGGTTGTCGAACGCGACTGCTGATTTGCTGAAGACACCTCGGCCAAAAACAGTCTGGGGAAGGCACGACGTTGAATTTGACACTTTGGGGCATGTGCACTAAACAGAAGCTAACCCTAACCCTACACCAGTCCCCACTGCCAAGACACTAAATCCAAACCAGACGGCCTAACCCAAGACAGACTGGCGCCCCGAAGCATGGGGTTCTCATTCTTCGTTACAATACACATACCGATGCCAACCCCGCACATTGCCAAAAGTAGACTGGTTTGCCAGATACGCCAATCAGCTGTGTCGCAATTCCTTTGCGGAGGAACGCGCCCGTTATACGTTTTACATCGAAGAAAGAGCCAGAAAGTTGCGAATGTTGCGAATGTTGCAGTGTGTGCCATGCCACTGTAGTAGCCGACGTTGTAGCATATACAGCTCGATGTAACCTCCTGATCCAAATCTAACTCAAGTACCCATCACCGTCCTAACCAACCATTCATCCTCGTCGTATCTGGTATCTGCATCAAAGCTTCAGCAATGGTTGCCACAGTATCTGCTCATCCCAACCTGGATGCCCTGCAGCGGGATGGCTTTGTCGTGATTCGCAACCTCCTCACCCCCGACCAAGTCCAACACTACCGCTCCGTCGCCACAGCCGCGACGACAAACGCTCGCAGGGGCGGCTGGCCGCACTTCCGCACTGTGCCCAAGCAATTCCCGCCATGGCCATCGACTCCGCCTCCCGCGTCAGAAGGCGGCATCTGGGGTGTTCAGCACCTGCTCCATCCCGAGATGGCTGGGCGTCAATCGTTTGCAGAGTGCTACTTTTCTGAATCAATTCTGAAAATTGCAGGCGAGCTTATGGACGTGCAGAGCTCCGGCAATGGCGCCGACGAGCCGCTTGTGATGGAACTGTTCAACTTACTCGTTGCACCCGAGACCAAGGACTTTGAGTTGCGCTGGCACCGCGATGACATCTCTGAGAAGGCCACGGCCGAAGAGGAGCTGGCGCAGCTCGCAGCCAAGTCGCCGGGAGGTCGCCAGAGCCACGCACAGTACAATCTGGCCTTGTGCCCAGACGCATCCTTGATTGTCATTCCGGGCTCTCACCGCCGCGCCCGGACCGAGATCGAACGGAACGCGGCCCCGTACGAGCCTTCGCTGCCCAACCAACTGGTTGTCAAGCTGGAGCCAGGTGATGCCGTCTTCTACGACAGCAATATAGTGCACCGCGGCGTGTACAAGGGGAAACCCGAGGGCGGGGAGGAGAGCAGGCTGACGCTACATGGCAGCATTGGACTCAAGGCCGCAGACGCAGGGGACATGGCCAAGAATGTGCGGGCGACGGCGGTGCTGCAGCATGGAGTCGGAGCCTGGGTGCACAGAGAGGATGCCGCATTCGGACTAGGTGCGCGGCCAGAGAGAATGAGGGCCAACCTGGTGGCGATGGGGAGCGGAGAGGGGGTTGGGTATTCGCTGCAGGGTTGAAAGTCAGATGCGTACTATTTATAGCGTCACGTGCAACACGTCAACACGTGCTTCTGTATTATCTCCTTATCTCCTTATCTCCTCCTTATCTCCTTATCTCCTCCTACCTCCTCCTTATCTCCTCCTACCTCCTCCTTATCTCCTCCTACCTCCGGCCCCTTGTTCTCAGCCAAATCTGTGAGTGGTCGATGGCGAGGCCGTAAGACGATGGAGTCAAAGAAATGGAGATATGGGATCGTGCTCGATGCGGGTTCGTCAGGCACGCGGTCGTATGTGTACCGCTGGCTGCACAATGACTTGGCAAGACAAGATGGCGAGAGCGCAACGACGACGACGACGAGACTGCCTGAGATCAAGACCAAGGACAGATGGACGAAGAAGGTGCACGTCGGGCTGTCCACGTACGGCGAGACGCCACAGCTGGTTGGCCAGGACCACCTGAAGCCGCTGATCGACGACGCCCTGGCCCATGTGCCGCCGTCGCTCGTCCCCCAGACGCCCGTCTTCCTGCTTGCCACGGCGGGAATGCGCTTGCTGCCCGACCGCCAACGACGACAGGTGCTCGATGCAGTGTGCACATATCTGCAGCAAGAGACTCGACTGCTGATCCCTGACTGTGCGCTGCACATCCAGGTCATCCCCGGCACGACCGAGGGCCTTTACGGCTGGATCGCAGCCAACTACCTCGTCGGTGGCTTTGACCAGCCCGACGACCACGACCACGGCAAAAGCCACCACACCTACGGCTTCCTCGACATGGGCGGTGCCTCGGCTCAGATTGCGTTTGCGCCCAACTCGACTGAAGCAGCAAAACACGCAGACAACTTGACCTTGCTGCGACTGCGCAACATTGACGGCAGCGAGCAGGAACACCGTGTCTTTGTCACCACCTGGCTGGGCTTTGGCGTCAACGAAGCACGGAAACAGTATCTGGCCGGCCTTGTTGCTTCATACCCCTCCACCACGGTTGAGTACCCGGACCCGTGTCTGCCAAACGGGGTGAGAGCCGGCCTGGACTCCAAGTCGCTGGTCAGCACAGCATCGGACCAGTCGTATCTGCTGGGCACTGGCCAGTTCGACGCCTGCCTGCGCGCCACGCTGCCCTTGCTGAAACTCGACGAGCCGTGCAACGATTCGCCCTGTTTGTTTGGCCAGCATGTGCCTCTGATCGACTTTGACGTCAACCACTTCATCGGCGTGTCGCAGTATTGGCACACCACGCATGAGATCTTCAGGATGGGCTTCGGCGAGGATCCCTTTGACCTGGGCGCCTACCAGGCCCGCGTGAACGACTTTTGCACTCTGGACTGGGCCGAGATCCAGGCAGCCGTTGCCGACAAGGCATACGGCAAGGGCGTCGACGAGCTGAGCGCGTCGACGGTCTGCTTCAAGGCCAGCTGGCTCATCAGCATCCTGCGGGACGGGCTGGGCATTGAATCCGAGGCCACGAACGCGACGACAAGCGACACCCCCGGCAAGGACAAGGCCTTCTTCAGCCCCTTTACCGCCGTCGACACCATCAAGAACACCGAAGTGTCCTGGACCCTCGGCAAGATGCTGCTGTACGCCAGCTCCACCATCCCGCCAGCATCCTCCTCTGGCAACGACCTGCCGGTCGGCTTTGGCTCCAACACGGGCGCAGCAATCCCACCCGACTGGGTGTACCCTTCAACCACATTGGATCCACCTCCCCCGTTGGCGTCGCCGTCGCCGTCGGTGTCCGCTTCTGAAAACCCCCGCCCCTTCCTCAACCACGACTCGGACCCCCGCCTCCCGGGCCTCATCATCTTCCTCATCATCTTCTTCGTCGCCCTCATCTACATCCGCGACCGCCTCGTCGACCGTCTCTGTGGCCGCCCGCACGGCCGCTTCGCCCCCCTCGTCCCCAAACCTGTGGCCGGTATAGTCTCCATGCTCCCCTGGATGCGCTGTGTCGTCGGCCTCGTCAACCGCCGCGCCGCTGCTTCCACTGCTGCTCGTGCTGCTGGTGGTGGTGGTGCTGCTGCTTCATCATCTTCGTCTTCATCCTACTACCACCGTCTGCACAATGCCGAAGCCGGGCTCCTCGGCCGCGGCGGCAGTGGCGACGATAACTATGACGATGACTACGATGACGACGATGACGGAGCACCTGCTGCTGCTGCTGCTGCTGCTGCTGAGTCAGGGCTCTCTAACCCCGACGACTTCGAGCTAGGCGACTGGGACGACGACGCCGTGCTCGGCCTGCGCCGCTCCAAGAAGAATACCAACACAGGCGGCACAACCACCCCGCGCCCAGGCCCCTACCCGCTCGCCGCCATTGACCGCGCCGGCATCGCCCTGCGCACCGAGAGCCGCGAGAACATCCTCGGTCTCGCCCTGTCGAGCTTTCCCGCCGCTGCTGCCGCTGGCGCAAGTGCAGGCGCTTCGTTTGATGCATCCACCAGCCATGCCGCGGCGGCGGGGCCGGGGGCGAGGAGTAAGAGTTCGAGTCGGGCGGCGACGCCGTCTGGGAAGAGGGGGTCTTGATTTTGACTGCGCGTGTTATCATCTTTGTGTGTGTGTGTGTGTCTAGCAATTGGTCGTGGAATGAAAGGCTAGTAATATAGATATATAATAATAGTAGACTGACCGAGCGAGTGAGCGGGTGTGGTTGGAATAGTATAACGACTTTCATATCTGATCTGATTTGATTTGAATGTAGAACAACTTTGATACTAATATACAAGTAGTAGAAAAGTAGAAAAGTAGACCCGTTTAGGAATGCGTCGTCGATGTCGTCGAGTTGCTTGCCGTCGTCGTCGTCGTCGTCTTCCTGTCCTTAACCCTCGACCCTGCCATGCCCATGCCCATTCCCATTCCGATGCCCATGCCCATGCCCATTCCCATTCCGATGCCCATGCCCATGCCCATGTGAAAGCCAAAAAGGCCCCCTCCGCCTCCGCCTGCGCTGGTAGTACTGGTAGTACTGGTAGTACTGGTGTTGGTACCACCGCGTGGCGCAGCAACAGCTTCGGGTAATTCAAACTCGGGAATATCGCCATCGACTTCGCGAACGGGCCGGAGCAGGGTGCTACTGCTGACCGTCGTGGCGGTGGCAGCAGTGGTCCCTACACCAGGAGCAGCGCCACCAATACCGGCGGACGAAGGAAGACAAGAAGAGGTAGAAGAACAAGAAGCTTGCTGCGGCTGCTGCGGCTGCTGCGGCTGCTGCTGGGCCTTGACTTGCGCAACCACAGTGGTGGAGATGTGGGCGTAAAAGGCGAGCAGCTTGTCGCGGTTGGAGCAGAACGCCAACAGTTCTTCGCAGATGCCCTCGGGGCTGATGTGGGACGCAAACCCGGCGTCGGACCGGGCTTTCTTCGAGCCAAACACTTCGGCGGTGACGGCGGGGCGGGAATTTGGGTTTTGGATTGGGAGCTGGTGCTGGTGCTGGTGATGTGGGTGGTGATGGTGATGGTGATGGTGTGGGTGGTGATATTGCTGCTGCTGCTGTTGCTGTTGGTGGTGGTGGTAAAAGTGTGCATGTGAACCAAAGGCAGACGTCGGACCAAGACGGCCGCTGCTGCTGCTGTTGATGCTGCTGCTGCTGTGCTTGAAGTCACGGTGGGTAATGCCGTTGTTGTTATTGTTGATACTGGTCGCAGACGACGAGGATGGGAACGCAGGAGCGGCAGAGGATGACGACGCACCCGCAGGGCGTGCTTTGTATAGACGATTGGCCATGAGCAGGATTTCACCCTCGTCGGTGATTTGCGCCAGGACGACGCCGGTGCGGTGGATGAATTGGGTGTACTGGTAATTGCGCTTGCCCCAGGAATAGCTGATCTCCACGTTGGACGGGAACTCGGACAGGCTCTCCAAGTCGAGGACAAAGTCAAAGTGTTTGAGCACTTGTCGGTGGTAGAAGTGTCTAGCGGACACGCTCAGCGCGTGGGGAGCTGCCGCTGCCGCTGCCGCCGCGAGTGATGTCGTGCTTCCGCTGTTTTCCTTGACCGCTCTAGGCGGCGGTGGCTCAACCAGCTTGACGCGTACAGCCGCTCGCAGGGGCTCTTGGATAGGCAGTTTGGACACTTCGGTGATGGGCACCTCAACCAGCTTGAGGCCATACTTCTCGGCCTGTGAGGTCCATGTCACGATCGCGTCGTCCACCAGCTTGGAGGTCGCATTGAGCCAGGACAGCTCCAGGTGGTAACAGTTCTCTGGATTGTGCACGCGGTCATAGTGCAGCGTCACAATCTCGGCCCGGTTTGACTTGCGACGAGGATCAACGTCCAGCCGAATGGCCTTGGACAGCGATATGCTCAGCCGCTTCGACAAGGCCGACGACGACTTGCTCTCCGACGCCGACGGGTGCAGGAACGAGGTCAAATTGGTGCCCGATCGTGACCGGCTGCTCAGAAAGGAGTCTCGAGGCTCGGTAAAGGGCGACAGAGCGCCTGATCGGTCTGCCTTGCGGCTCGCCGTGTTGAACCATGACTGGCGCGTCGTCTCACCGCCGGTCTTCTGCACACGCCACTCTGCTCGGATCGAGTAGAAGAAATTGCCGTCTTTGAAGTTGTGGCGCCCATTGACGTGCTCGAACAGGCCCTCCTTCATCAGCTCGTTTCCCAGGTCAATAGCCTCTTCACGAGTGTCGATGTCGCGGAAGTTCTGCACAAGCCAGTTGGTGAATTCCTCGCCCACAAAGCAGCTGTAGTGCAGCCGCAGATGCCACCGTCTGTTCTTGATCTCAATGCCTCGATCGCCCTGGATTGCCGCTGCCAGTTTCCCCAGCGGCGCGCTCTCTCTCTCAAACTGCTCGTCCTCCGGCAGCAGCTTTGCCATCTGCACATCGCCCGCCTCCTCGGCCGCAAGAAGCTTGTCCAGCTCGGTGGCCACCAGCTCCGACGGGTTCAGTGTTTCCAGGTTGATCCGCAGAGGGTTGCGGTCCTTCTTCTTGAACGAGCTGACCCGATTGCTGTGTTGCCGTCGCTCATCGGGTGCAAGATAACGCGCCTTCTGCCACATCTTGGTCAAGGCCCGGATCCCTCTCAAATGAATCTCTTCCTCGTTCTCCTCGCTGTCTTTTGCCGTTGGCCGGAACGCGCCCTCGGGCGGTGGCACCGGTAGAAGGACAAAGCGAGCTCGCCACAGCCGGAGCGTTTGCAGATCATCTTGACGGTCCCTTTTTGGGCATGCCAGGTGTCGGTCTGTCTGCTCCCAGGGGTAACTTTCAGTGAAGCGTCTGAGCGGCACAACCTGCTCTTTGTACTCGGGCGACATGATGGTCCGGATGTAAAGACGATATTCGAGCTCCTTGGGCAAGCCATCAACCTGCTTCTTCTCGTACACAGTCACCTCGATGCTGCGGTCGTCAACCAGGGTCAGTTTGTGGATTGTATTGCCCATTGTCATGAAGACAAACTGCCCATCCTTGCGCACAACATCCGGGTTGAAGAAGAAGGAATGATCGCTGACTCCAAACCCCTCGAACTTGTTCGCCCGAGGGCCGACGGCCAGTTGGTAGCCACGAGCAAAGCGCAGCGACAAGAGTTCTCGGTATACCTCATCACGGGTCCCAGCCCGTTCTGTCGTGTCGTTGCCCGGCCTCAGCGGCACCTTGTAGCTCCAATGCTCATATTCTTCCTTCAACGCCTCTTCGCCCGGCACGTCCTCGGTCGTCAGTGGCACCGAGGCTGGGGTGCAGAGCGACCACCATTTGACCTGTGCAGACCGTGGTTTGCGCGGATACAGGTGCTGCCATTGACCAAAGTAGGCCTCCTTGTTCGGATTGTATTTGAGTGGATTGGAGGCATTGACATTGCGCACAAAGGACAATTTACTCTTTGGCACAGAGTTTGGCGGAGAGCTGTCCATTGTCGCCACATCGGCGTCGTCGTGCCCTGAGTTTTCCGAATCACTTTCACTCGGCACACTGCCAGAGAGCTGAGGCGGCAGCACCCCATCAGACGCATAGTCTGTCAAGCTTGAGGGAGTTTCATGATTGACGTGGCGAAATCGATGGCCGAGAGCTGCCTGAGCCTGTGGAGACGTCTTTATCCGGATCGGCGTCGTCGGTCGTTCCCTCTTTTCAAAGCCGGTGAATATCGACGACTCGGAACCAGAGGCCGAGTGCGTCTTGTCGCCCTTGCCTTTCTCTCCCCTTACCGACACGGAAAGAAAGATTTCTGACGTTGCTTCCATCGTTGGCTTCGCCTTGAGTGTGTGGATCTTGGGCATCTCGGCTTGGGCGTTTTCCACATTGACCTCGGTGCTTGCAGACGCACGTATCACTGGCGCCAGCCCTAGCAAGGCGTAGCTCGTCGTTCTCGCCGCTTTGGCCGCATTCGTCGTTCTCTTGATGGGAGTCATTGCGTTCGTCAATTCTGAAGAGAAAGTTGTATTCTGACTTATCGTTTTGAAGAGACCAGTCGCTAGGCTGTGGTGATGAAGCGAACTCTCTTGCCCAGCCAACCCTGTCGGTTTTCCAGGAGACTGAACCCCTCTGTCTGGTTTGGAGGGTGATATGGTTACAGAAGGAGCCTTCAAAGTCTTCGGCAGAACGAACAAGGCCTCATCATAGTCATCCATCTGGCGGAGTGTCTTGCCAGGAGTACTCTTCTCGAGGCTAGCCATGTACTGTGCCTTGGTCGGAGACAGACCTAAGCGATTAAGCCTCCGCAACCACGTTGGTGAGACAGATAGGCTCCTTGCATGCAACCCATGCAGTATCCTTGGCTGTTTGTTTCGCCGTGATCTTGATCTGAAATATGACGATTCCTTGAGCAGTGGAATACTGACATCAGCCATGCCCATTTCCATCAGACCCATCATCTGGATCTCGTACATGCGAACACGAGGTACAAACGGCGGCTTCCTTGAACGTGGCAGAGCAGCAGCGCTTTCCACCGCCTCTGCTATCGTGTCACTGGTGTTTGATGAGTCGGGGGACCAGTAGGAAAGATCAACCCACTGGGGCACGCCGTAGCAGAACGTTCCTGGATACTCGTACTGAAAAGAGGATGAGTATCTGGATAGAGATCGGAGCGCGTAGCTGTTCATTAGAGATATAGCCGGGGAGCCTGCAAGGCTCCTGCCAGCACTAAGGGACTCGAGGCCCGCTTGGTGTGCAGGACGAATGCCATAGTTGTCACTCGAAGTCAGGTCGTCCATGGGTGAGTGGTCACCAGGGTCAGAACGATACTTGAAAAGGGGCACAGAGTGTAAAGGCATCCTCGACAAACACACAACGTCAATTGCCATCCCATTGTTGGCAAGATTCTCCGAAGTCAGCTTCAGAAGCTCCCTATCGACTTCGAAGACACCCGAGCCGGCGGTGATAACGACGATGGAAACGCCGGTGCGAATAAGATCTCTATCCCCGTCGTTGTCCGAGAATTGGGCAATCCCGAGATTGATGGCCTCCAACACGTTGCCTTTCATCGCCGCACTTAGCCTGCCAGTGATCTTTCTGTGTGCATCATCTGGTTGTGTATCTTCAGGGGGGTATAACGAAACATCGCGGAGAAAGATCCGAAAGTCTCTCTTCAACTCATTGAGGATGGTGGTCCACTGCGCGCTGGCCATGTCGGTAACCACCGTTTTGTAGAAGTCTTGGAAGCCAGTCGGGCTTGCCGAGGACACGGAAGAAGCCTGTATTGCACTGTCTAGGGTGTCCCTTCGGGGCGCAAAGTCAAAGCGTCGATATTCGTGCCGGCCAAAGAGGATGATGCTAACCAGATGTCGCACTTCCAACTCGGTCCATCTCTTGAAGAGTTCAGGTAGGAAGCCATTTATGACTCGGCTGAACAGGATCTCACCATTTCCTTCTGAGTCAAAGTCCCACATCTCTCGCGACATCTGGATGAAGATGGCATACCGAGCTGCTTCGCTGCGGAAGATGGGAACGGTGAGGCCCGAGAAGAAGGCGGTGGAGGCTCGGTGTCCGCCCACATGGATCGACTTGATGACAAGCTTGATGCTTCCCAAGAATGTGATTCTCTGCCCAATATAGACTGTCTTGCCCGCAAGCTCCTGGCCTACAAGTCGCCAGACATCTGATCTTGCCAGATAGCTGTCTCGGAACGTGAATTCGACGTGCGAGGCGGTCCGCTCGTCCAGATTGGCAGCGCTCAGCTGAATCTGTGTCCCGTTTTGGAAGCCGAAGATTGATGCGATATTGGTCTTGATCGATACCTGTAGGCTGACTTGCTTCGCCTTGAACTCGGCTTGGGCGAATTTGGCTAAACAGAGGTATCGAGACAGCCAGGAGGGGTCGATGTGGCCCTCTCCAGCTCTCTGGAAGGCCGCATCATTGGCTGCCACATTAGAATTGACAATCTCTACAAGATCACCCTCACGAATGCTGGTCCCTTCGAGAATGGCCTCGTTGATGAGCACATCCTCAGTGGAGAATTTGTCATCGTGGACCCAGATTCTGGCATTCACAATTGGGACGGCAATACGGTGGCTGGATCGCGCACGGCGGTCACTTGCTTGCCGAGCTGAGGCTTTGATAGTCGACGAGCTGCTATGGCTGCGGAGACGGGAGACCGAAACAGGACGTAGCCCATCCATTGCTGTGGTAAAGTGGTTGCGGGCAGCCTACTGTAAGAGTGCGCATTTTGCCGCCTATGCTCTCAACCCTCGCGGCTGGCAAAGGGTGATTCCATTGGCATATACTGCCTGAACGGTACTACTCAGCGTGCGGACGACGTTGACTGGGATGCCAAGAAATGATATCACGTGATATCAGAATAACTATCCTCTTATCTCCTTTCTCCTTGTTTCTCCTATACCAACTTACTCACTCTTGTGTAGCACGTTGGTCTACTCAAACACCGACTACTATCCAAAGTGTCAAATGGCATCGCATTGTTAATACATTACAAATGAAACGGGGTATCATGGTCTACTCAGCAAAGTCTCGAGGCCGTTATCATCGTACTCTCTCCCCTTTATGCTGCAGGCTCAGCATCCATCAGCCACCTCTTCACCCCATCCCGGAGCACATTATCCCGCCGTCTAAGCAGTCTTACCGGACGGTCGCCATGTCGCACGGTGGTCGACGTAGTAAGCTTGGCACACTCAGGGTGCCGACGCACATCGTTTTGCCCCCTGGTCACGACATCGTTCAGGGCACTGGCAATGGCATACCAGCAATCACTCGAAGCATTGTATTGGTGCATAGAATGCACGTCGTTGAGGGGCGGTGTTGAAAGTATAAGTTGAGCCCCCGAAGAGTTTGCCGACTGCACTGGCTCGGAAGCCGAAGAAGGCCCCGTCTGGTCCAGCATTGCTTCAGTCGCGTTCGCGATTATGGTGTCAGGCCGGTCAATGGTCTCGAGGAAAAAGGCTTCCTCATACTCGGCCTGCTGTTTGTTCGAACGATTCCGAGGCGGCCGTGGCGAATCACCACTTGATGCAGAGTCAGAAATCCGCCTTCGCATTAGGTGAAGCCGTTCGAGGGAGAATGTCCTTGTGTCCACAACCAGCGTCGACGAAATAACCATCCAGCCTTCATCCGCATCTTGACGCCCATTGTTGCTAGGCCACGAGTGGCTAACAGGCGATGGTTTTGGTTGACGGGACATCGAGTCCATGATTTCCTTGGGCAGATCATCATAGTAAGCAACGGCTTGGAGGGCAAAGTCTTCATGGAAACGCTTCAGATATCCAGCGACATTTGGATCATCTGGTTGTGCAGCTTGACCACGACCGATCCCATGGGAAACTGACGAGTGAAGAGAGGCCGCCCCCTCCAAACTGCGGAAAGAGCTGGCCCCGCCTGGCGGCTTCGACGGCGATATTGGGCCATCCTCTCGATCCCAAGCCAGAAATCCAGGGATTCCAACGTCAACATCCACCACTCCATCATCCTCGTTCACTCGGAGGCGGGGGTGCTCAATGCTACCAGCTTCATGAGGAGACAGGTCCATGGCGTCGTCTTCCCTCCTCGATTTGAGCCCTAGAATGCCTTCTTTCAGCGGCACGGGGACACTCGCCGCCTCTTGAACCATAGATTCTAACTTGCTTCCTTTTCCTCTGATATTAGATGTGGACGACCCAGGCGGAGTTCTGCGGAGATCAGCCTCCTCGATGGTACTAGGTGAGCCGGTCAATGGATTGGAATCTTCATGTTTCTTGGTCCACAGACCGCCAAATAGCGTGCCCCAGGTGCTGCCTGTGCTAGCAGAGGCCATGCTACTACCATCTCGCTGCAAGATGTTTTGGAGACCAACGCTGGCTTTGATGTCACTGCCTTCAGCCACCTCCTCATCCACATAGCCTGTGCGTTTATTGGATATGAAGGGCATCGAGGTAGCAGGCAGAGGAGTGACGGCCGGGTCTGTCGTGCTTGCTTTTCGCGAGTGAGTCTTGCCGTGTGAACTCGATGCCCTTGTCAGTCTGCGAAGAGAAGAGGTCTCCGAATCCCTGTGCACTAGATGAGGCCTTGACCGCTTGTATGATGGCTTACTGACAATGCTTGTCTCAGACGATGCACTTGTAGAGAGGCCAACAAATTCGGTGTTGCTGAAGGAAACATGATGGGCTCGATTATGACGGAGAGTAATGTCCTTGGCACCGACGTGGCGCGCGCCTGGATTTCGCGGGTACAGTGGCGAGAAGGTCGAGGTATACAGTGGCGATTTGAGATTCTCGTTCGCATTCTGCAAAGCGTTGATGCCGCGGGTGGAGGGGAGGAAGGATGCAAGGAGAAAGATCAATCGCCGCGCCAGTGACCTGCGATCGGCAATGATGACCGTCCGAGCCGCCAGGGCAATCGAGTTGGCAGACGAGCGACGGTGCATATGACCCTCCCTTCTGAAACAGTCAAAGCCCATATTCTCCAGCCACTCGGTGTGGGTATCGAGGAAAACACTCAAGAGGGAGTAGAGAAACTTGTCCTGCGCTTTTCCCGCGCAGACCTGCACGAGGTATCGCGCCTCATCGAGCCAGTGGCCACCCAGAAAGCCGGCCCCGGTCACAGCCTTGGGGATTCGTAGTGCTAGGCAAATCCGGTTCTGCGTTTGGCCAACGATCTTGAGCATCTTCTGGATATCCTCGTGGGAAAAGCTGTTGCGCAGGTATATGTTCCGCTGGTTGGTCCGTTGCTCGTAAGGGCCCTTGGGGGTTTTGGTGGCAGAGTTCAGGAACTGTATGTTAACCTCGTGCAGCATTCTTTCAATCTCAACACGAGCAGCCGCCTCGAGGTGCGACAAGCTCCGAAGCATAACATCCCAGGTGTTTGTAATGTGCTCGATGCGGCGGTCTGCCGATTTCTGTGAGTGGTTTGATGAGCTCAACGAGTCGGGGATAGTCTCCAGCAAGGTCCAAGAAGAGGCAACTTCAGAGCCCAGGGAGTTAGGAAACGAGGCCGACACGGGAGAGGTGCGGGAGACGGGCCGTGAGCCTGACTTCTTTGCCTCGTCTGGCGGAAGCTGTATCATGATGGCCACAGCATACATCGGAACCTTTTTCTCAATCAATTTAGCTCGCTTGCCGGGCGATGAGTCTTCTGCCGGTGTCGTGCCATCTGGCGTCTTAGGCACCACTTTTGATGCTTTGGGCAGCGCCTCTTTAGATTCAGCCAGGGTGGCGGTAAACATTCTTGTAATAAGAACAACATCCTCAGCCGCGGACTCGTCGTCCCTTGGCATACGCAGGGGCTTTGGTATGCCACCTATTGGATTAGAAGTGCTAGGCCGGGACACCGACGCTCGGGGAGCAAATTGGTGTTGGACCAGCGCGGGACTGGTCTGACTGTGACTCAAGGACCGCTCCTGTCCGGCCACCAAAACATGCATTTTGATGCTGGACTCGCTCTTGGTGGCACTGGTGACGCCGAACATGCAATCCAGAAGCCTATTGACCTTATCATGGCTCTCGATCTCTCTGGCTGGTCTTGACCACGGACTGGTCGTGCCCGAAAAGGTGGTGCTCCGGTTCCGCTGATGGGAACTGAATAGGTTGACCTGTGTTTTGCGAGGGCTCTGAAGTGGGCTCGGGGTGGGTGAAGACGCGGCGACTTCCTGGCGCTGGGGCTGGTCCTGGCGCTGGGGCTGCTGGTTCGCTGGTGCCTCTGGCTGCGAGTGTCGGTGGCTGTCGAAGAGCACGAGCGGTCTGTCGAGAGTCCCAAACGCATCCTGGGCAACAATGATGCGCACATCTTTTGATTCGTTCAGCTCGAGACCTCCGCGATCGTCGTATCCTCCGGGACGAAATGTAGGCGAGGTAATGGCGGTGGCCGAGGGAGAAAGCGCCAACGCCTGGGCCGAGTCGCCCAAGAGCGGCGGCCATAGCAACGAGCGGCTGTGGTCTTCCTCGGTCTTGGACTCTAGGTTTGTGGCAGTCTTACTGCTGCCCGAGAAGAGGTTGGCCAGCATTGCAGGTGCACAGTGGAATGCGGGGTTGTTGGTGTTGTTTTGCAGACAAGTTCTTAGCCAGGAACAGAGGCAGAGTGGAATATTCTACACATATTGTACAGGGAGAAGACAGGCATGAGGTGATCAGCGGCAACATGGGCAGACACATATTAAGCATTTTATCATCATCTCGTCGTTCCCACAAGTCAAACGACCGATGTTTGCATGTTGTTGCTTTTTTGTGACGCCTCGGGGCGGTGTGGAAGCGGGAGAGGCTAGTCTGTTTTGGGAGTGGCGTGGTTTCCCCCAACAACGACCGATATCGATATCACCCAACCGAGCTTGACAGATATGTCACCTACCTGTCTCTGTGTGTTTATTTCCTCTATTATCACTCTTTGATGTAATGGCATAATCAGGTCTATGACCGTTGGAGTTCTCCATACCCATATTGGCGTCACCTGGGGTCATTTTCTTGTCCTTATCTGGCATTTTACTCAAGGGCCTGGTACCTTTCTGGAAATTCCAAAGAACAGCCAATAGACTGTTTACTTATCTACTAGGGCACAGGAGACTATCTAGCAATTCGACAAAATAAGAGTGCAGACATCAGTAGGTACACACCTGCTTTTGTGGAGGTCAAACCTTGATGTCAGAGGTCAAGGGCCTCTATACATGTCACCATTAACTCCCCCTTCTTCACCATTATATCCCCACTTCCAATGTGTTCCAGACCATGATCATTGCCATACATAGGTGGCTGTCAATTGGGTATACCCATTAAGAAGAGCTCTCTCTCCATGACACCACCCTGGAGTATCTGTTGTGTCAGCATTGGACAGTAGGTATCAAGGTAAGTGATCAAGGAAGAAGTCTAGAAGGGATATCTATGGTCTGATTTCATATACCAAGGTTCAGCAGTTGCACTACTCTCACCAGTGTTATGATTGCTTATGTGCTTTCCTCACGTTCTGATTGAGTACTCTCTCCCATCCTCATCTGTCCGACTTCCCTCTGTTGTTTCCACCAAACTCGAGAGTCCAAAATCCCGAGTAACACTGCCTACCTCACCCTCTAGAGACTACTTCTCTCCTGACCTGATCCACAAGGAATATGTTGGACTTCACTGATGGTGTACTTGCACTAATCTATCACTTCATGCACTTCTATCACCAAGAGTTTCTTCATCCCTTTCTATCACTGAGAGTTTCTTCATTCACTTCTATCACTGAGAGCTTGACCAGGGCTACCTCTGCTCCCATCCCTCTGTCCTCCACCTCCATCCCCACCCCTCTCTGCCTTGATGTCTCTCCTTAACTTGCTGCGATCCCTCGGCTCTCCTTTCAACCCCTCTCCATCCATTTGAGCCTGTTTTCACTTCAGATCCCGCTCTCTCATGCTGTCTCTGTGTTCAATGAGGCCACTATGGCTACTTCTCGAGCAGATGCCGATGTAAACTCCCATCCAACCAACAGTGCTCCACTTGATCATCAGTCTGCCTCCTCCAACAAGGCGGTAGACTTTGGAGATCTCCTTCCTTCATCTAACCAGTCGCCCATGGGCGCAGAAGCCATCTACTCGAACACTCCTCTAGACTATTCGGGACACCTGTGGTCAGAATACACTCCCCTGGATCCTGAGAACCCCGAGATCTCCGCACTCAGGACCAATCCGCAGGATTTCCTTGACCCCTTGCAATTCTGCGAAACTGACTACCCTTCTCCGAATACCACGAGCTTCATGGATCTCATGTACACACCGAAAGAGGCAGAGTCACAGAGTGCCGAGTTAGATATTGTCGACATCTCGTCGGATGACGAAGATGCCGACCGGGTCATCAGCCCACCTCCATTTCAGGACCCCTCTCACTTGGCTGTCAAAGAGGAGTCCCCGGAGACCGACCAAGTTCTTTGTACTCGCACCAGTCCCTTTAATGCCGAGACTACCTCGGGTGGCGAACTACCCAAGGATTGCCAGCAGGTGCTTGAGGAGTTCATGGCCAATGTTGGAAGACAATCTCAAGATGTCGACATGGGGGGCCTGCTCCTCAATCGTGACGAGGGAAATGAACTCTCCCCGGAGATATTTTCAGGCTTCAGAGAAACATGTGAGATCAAGGAGGAACATGATGCCACCTCTGATCATTTTGATCTCAACGGGGTCACAAATACCGGGAAGAGTGACCCTACACTACTCCAAAACATGCAAGAAAATGCTGATCTACTAAATGAGCAGGATTCTCTATTCTTTCCCGACTCTCACTTACCCGCTTCTGGCATTATAGAATCACCTGCGATGCAGTTTCTCGACCATTCTATTGCTGCATATCAGCCTGCAAGTACGGCTGAACACGGTCTCGAGCAATCACACGAGCCCACAGCTCAGTCATCTAGACACAATATCAAGGGAAAAGACAGGGGCCGCGCCAAAGTCGGTCAAGAAAAGGTCAGAAAGCGCAGGGGTACTGCCAGTAAGAAAGCTGGCTCCAGTCGAAAAGCGCAGCATCGAAATATGTTCGAGATGGAGTCGTTACTTCCTTATGACCTGCCTAGACAAGTTCAGGCGAATCTCAAAGAGCCATCACCTCCACGGTTCACGTCTACGAAGAAAAATGAGGCTTTAAAGCAGCTGATTGCCTCAATCCCCGAGCCACAGCGAGAGCTGCACCGCCAAGACAAAAGTGATCTTCTTCTAGCCACGATGAAGTTCAAAGGACATGGAGCTATGAGGCCTGATGGCGAGGGCAAGTGGAGGCTGAGGGGCATGAAAACCGCGCTGCATCACTATCAGGTTATGGGGTAAGGCTACTCTTTTGATCCCACAACGCGTCAAGTCGATACTAAAATTCTCAAAGATGTGCCAGAATGCGAGAAAACGAAGAGAAGGGCCTGCGTGGTGGTATCCTGGCGGATGATATGGGACTGGGTAAGACGGTCATGGCTCTTGCCAACATCATTAACGGGAGTCCTGATGGCCCTGGGGACTCCCCAAAGGCGACGCTCATCGTCACTCCGGCATCGCTCACTCTTCAGTGGTTTTCTGAGGTTCTCAAGCATGTTGATATGACTAAAAACCCGAAACAGGTGATGGTGTACCGCAGTGCAAAGAGCGACTATTCGTCCAATGCCGAGTTCTCCCTGGGTCTTCACGACATCGTCATCACGTCTTACAACGAATTGAACAAGAGCATGCCAAACAATAAGCCACCTCCAAACCTGGTGACCTCGCAAGCCAAAGAAGAATGGTTTGAAGAATATTTCAAGACGCACAGAGGTGCCTTACACAAGGTAAAGACCTTCGATCTTGACTGATAGCATTTTCACTAATAACAAGCAGGTCAGCTGGCTCAGGATTGTCCTTGACGAGGCTCATGCGATTAAAAACCATGAGAGTAAGACCAGCAATGCCGCACATAGGCTGCGAGCCAGATACCGATGGGCCCTATCTGGAACTCCGGTCCAAAACTCATTGACCGAATTCTTTGCCTATTTTAGTCAGGACTCCCCTTTGCAGAAGATGGAGATGCTAATCTGTCTTAGGATTCCTGAGAGCACATGGCACTGGTAATTTCAAGCTTTTCAGGCAGAACTACTGCAAGAGAGGGTCTGAGAAGGCACTTCAACGACTGCGGGTTCGTCTTGAGGGCTTCGTTATCCGCCGTACTCACCAAGATATCTTGTTTGGCCGCCCCATCATCCAACTCCCGCCTATTGAGAACAGGACTGTCAAACTGCAGTTCTCGCGGGTAGAGCAAACAGTATATGACATTGTTCATCAGCGCTTCACGACCAAGGTCGAAGAACTGAGAGAATCGATGGGCAGTCTCCAGACCCAGCGAAGCTATGGAGCCATATATGTCCTGCTCCTCCGTTTCCGCCAACTGACGGCGCACATTTTGCTGATTGAAAATACCCTCAACGACCTGCTTGAGCCCCAAGACTTGGACCAGCTCTGTACGGAGACCCTAGCACTGCCTTGACAATTGCAGACTGACCATCTAGCAGGGAATCTTATCGGCATTGAGCAGAGCCAACTTGGTGATGCCGACAGAAAATTGCTCCATGGCCTCGAAATGGTTCTCAAAATCCGTAAAGAGGCCAACAGGAAACACCAAAGCCAAAAGACAAACATGGATAAGGGCCAGCCAACCTCCCAAACCCTCGAGCGACAAGATTCTCCACTCTCCCATCAGTTCCATGAATATCTTGCATCAATGCGTGGTGAGAACTTGTTGGAAATGGCAAGCCGGCACTCGCTCTGCCAACTCTGCCAGAATCCACCGACGAACCCACGTCTTATTTCATGCTGCCATGTCTATTGCTTGGACTGTCTGGATCGCTTAACCAGAGACGCTTCTGCAACAGGCAGTGGGAGAGGCAAATGTGCTGAGTGTGGCGAGGACATTGACGGCATCGAAGAACTAGTAACAACCGAGGAGAGTGCTGACAAGGTCATACAGACTCCACAACATCAACAGGACGAAGAAGAGTCGTCTCCTCCGGGCAGTGGAAGCGATAAGTCCTTTGACTGGTTCAGACACCGGCCCGTTCCCCTATCCACCAAATTGGGCGCTGTGGTAAAACAGATGCAACAATGGTTCGCCCAGAAAGACGCTCAAGGAAACGACAACAAGGTGCTGGTTTTCAGCCAGTTCAAGTAAGCAAAATGGCTTGGTGTATATTTGAAATGAGTTTTCATACTAATATTTGACTCCAGGGGCGTGCTAAAAGCATTTTCGACAATATGCAACGAGAATGGGTGGAAGCATGAGCTATTCCACGGAGACATGGGCATGGAGGCCCGCAGCCGCGCGATTGAGACTTTCTCCAGCGACGATAACTGTAAGGCCTTGCTGGCTGGGATGAAATGCGGCGGTGTTGGGCTCAACCTCACTGCGGCGAACAAAGTGATCATCATTGATCTATGGTGTAAGTTCGAGAGAAGAGACATTTTCCCTTCCAGTCTTGGGGACACTGCGCTGACGGTGACGGCTTACAGGGAACATCGCGGCCGAAACGCAAGCCTTCTGCCGTGTCTTTCGAATTGGCCAAGAACGACCGTGCGAGGTGGTCCGATTCGCGATCAAAGACACGATTGACACCGACATCTTGGGTATGCAGGAACGCAAATCGCAAGAAATCGAGTCGGGCATGGCAAAAGGTGGCTCATTGAGCGCGCGAGATCTGCTCAAGCTATTTGGCAACAATAACAGGAATACTACTGGTGGTGGTGGTGGTGGTGGAAAGGAGGCTGGTTACGATGATGATTTTATCCTGCCAGATGACCCATATGCCGGCCTGGACGAGGAGGAGGAGGATGCCTAGCAGAGGAGAATACACCACCATAAGGGCTGTCATAGGATATCGATCCATGCCGTTGAATACCTTCAGCTTCAACGCTTTGACAAAGAGACAAAGGAACGAAGACAACAAAGACAACGAGTCATCCCACCGGTTTTTTTGTTTGATACCAGTGGTGGGTGCAGCAGCAACCAGGACTGATGAACATACGAATCGAAGTTGATGACCCCATGGGACCAAGTCTGCATCTGCATCTGCATCTGAATATGCATCAACCCTGTCTGTGCCTAGGCGGCTTGTCTTCTTCTCTTGAGTTAATACCCCAATCTTGATATCTTTTTCTCCCTCATTCATTCCTTCCTGATTTCATCGGAAAGTTGTAGTTTGCACCTGCCCAGCCAGCCATGGCCAGTGAGGTGTAAGGCAGGTGGGCTCAGGATGCAGGGAACAGTCTGGGTGTCTCGGTATTCAAACTAATCTCTGGAGGACGCATCCTGTAGGAGGATGCATTCCTCCTTATATGCTTCGCAACCCTTGCGACATCGGTGCGATGCCTCTACATAGCCGTGAGAAATCTCTGCTAGCTCCTCCCGCGATGTAACCCGTCGACGTCGGCCAGGTTCTCTGTAGCATCCGCTCCTCGGGTCTCGTCCCGCAATGTAACCTGTCGACGTCGGCCACAGTCTCTGTAACGTCGGCTTGTCAAGTCAACCGGTGCAACGACCGGCACTCGGCCGTCAGGGGGTCCAAGCCTCGTCACGTGCTCGAGGCGCCGGGCCTTCTCACATGAGGTCCGTAGATGAGATATCCATTGCGGCCCTATCATGGTCAGGACTGTGATAAAGGAAGGGTGTATTTGCTGACTGCATTTATTAATAACAAGTATTGTCTTTTTTCAAACGGTACAACTACAGCAAAGGATTTAATGTTACTCTAACAAGGCCATAGCAGAGTTGGTACTTTGTTCAATTCTCACCAGAAGCCAACTTTAAGAACTCCCAACGCTCAGTTAAAATACATGCACTGAAAGATGGGAAGATAGAAGGAACAAGTGTGAAAGGGGGGGCTTCTGCAACAAGAGATAAGGGTACTACATTTAGGAAAGTATCAGGAGACTTCATCATGGTAACCAGTTGAATGTCAACTATTTGTCTGGTTAGGACCCTTCCATGAGAGTGTCTAGCTCTGCTATATCACAGATACTGATGTCTTCCTCATAGTCCCAGGGCCCAGAGGGATCAGGTGTGGACCCTGACTACCTGCTGATTCAATGCAAGGATCTGAGGCATTAGCTTGGTATACCAAAGGACTGCCAGACCTACCCTCATTCAATGTCATACTATGATAGGCCACTCTTGTGCTGCACATAGTAACATACTCATGGGATCCTCAACTGGCCTCCGGATACTCTGTTCCCTAGTGTCTTGTCCTTTGTGCAGCACTGTTGCAGCATCAGCTGGCAGTTCAAATTGGTCTGTACAGTGTTAATGTGTCACCTTGTTTATATGCTGCCCATTTTCTATCCTTTGTTCTGTTTCTCTATCTCTGAGCTGTCCACTCTCAACATACTGTACTGCAGAGCCTTTGCCCTGGAGTTGCTCATTGTTCACTTCGAGTCTTGGCAATTATGTCATGAATAATTCAAATATAAAAATAAAAATGCCATCACCACCTGTCACAGATCTACAGGCCATCCAGAGCCAGGGATGGATCCCTGGCACGTGTGTCGCGCCAGACTGCTCCAACGCGCGTGTCAGGGTTGGGACCCCTGAGGATTTTCTGGGACAATTGTGTGGAGAATTACTGCCAAGTGTCTTGGCACACTCGCCCCTTATAAGTCTCTGCTTGTGTGCCAACTCTTTAGCCAACATCCTGTCAGACTCGTAGCTCCTCAATCAACCAAGTCCAAGTCTCCGAGCTGCAGTGTTCCCTTCGCTCTGATCCCGCCACGTGACACCACCGTCGGGCCATTTGTCTCGAGGAGGAGGGAGGCGCGGCATCAGTTGTGAGGCTGGGTGTGTGTGTGTGATTTATACATGAATAAATGTGCTTACTTTTATCAGACATCAAGGTCAACATCAGATAGTCTATCAGGTGTGTATTAAGTTGCGTAACATCAAGGAAACCTTCATTGTGCAATGTAGTAAGTAGTACAGGCAGTGCAATGCAGTATGGGTATCATCATTCATGCTCGCAAATTTTGTAACTTTCAAATGGGGGGTATATGAACCAGCTCAAATCAAAGCTCAAGCTCCATAACTATGCTTCTGTTTTTTTCACTTCTCCTCTTCTCCTCTTCTCTCCTCTCACCCACCAAGGCTCTCAATCGCCCTCCTGCGCTTCTCCAACACGTCGGCCCTCTTGACCTTGACGCACAGGCCCTCACTAGCCTTGATCAGAGAGTCAAGTGCGATGCTGTGATTGGTCAGGTTGTGGTTGATAAAGGTGTAGACCTGGGCAGCAGAGTCCAGGGCCATGATCTGCTGGGAATTGAGGTAGAGCAGGCTGAGGGCGAGCTGGAAGAGGAAAGGGGACGAGGTGCCATGCTGATTATCCAGTTTAGGAGGGGGAGCAGTCAAAGTAGTGGTGGCACCGGCAGCAGCAGCAGCCACAGTGGCAGTGGTGACCGCCGTGCTGGAGGCAGGTTCAGCGGCAGATGAGGTGATGTGTAGGCTGGACAAATCAAGGTTGAGGTTGCGGGATGATGATGCTTCGCTAAAGTTGGGCAGTTCCTCGCTCGAGTGCAAGGTGAGGATGATGTCCCAGATCCTGTACAAGGCCTCACCTCCAGTCAAGACGCTAGCGTAGAGACTGAGGAACCAGTGGAAGGTGATGGCGCCTAGCTCGACCCCGAGTTGATCTAGCTTGGCAGACAAGGCGGGCAGGAGTTCGCTGACGTATTCACGGAGCACGATTTGATCGGCGCGAGCGGTGAGAAGCGAGCCGGAGAAGTAGCCCGACGGCAGGATGGTGTCTATGACGGCGACAAGGAGCCAGAAGCAGTCCTCGGGCGTGGCACAGATCAGGATCAGGGACGCAGCAATCAAGTTCATGCCTTGGCAGTAGCCGATCTCTTCGTTGTGCTTTGAGTATGCAAGCAGCACTTCTCGGAGTCGCTTGACGCCTGGCTGCGGGCTGTGGAAGAAGACATTGTCGGTCAGGGTCCTTCGGATGTCGGCATCGATTTGGCTGACGACGTCTGCATCGATCTCGCCTTCACGCTGCGATTTGGCAACGAGGTCCTCGTAGTAGCCTGGAATGCGTCGAGCAGTCGCCCCAGAGCATTCTGCCCAGATCTTGGGGCGCAGAGCAACGGGAATGCCCATGAGTACAAGGCTTTTGAAATGCGTGTACTTGGCTCGCTGTCGAGGAGAGCGGCCGAGGGTGGCAATTCCAATCAGCTCGCCCTCCAAGAGATCGGCTTCTGGCACATTCTTCGACGTGTGGTCTGCGCTGTTTGCCCTTTCAGCCCTCACTTTGCGCAGAAAGTCATTCCACTTGGCCATTCTTTCCGCCTGGAGCGCGTCATGTAATTCGTTCAGCTGATCGAGCAGCATCTTGGAAGAGACTGATTCACTTTCATCATCCTGACTGGGATCGATCGAGGTAGCCACCACGCAGCTGGGCTGCGGTTCGCTCATTGATGCACTTGCCGGAAGCAGGTCCAGGCCAGAGGCCGACACAGTTGCTGATATCTCACGGGCGCGTGGAGGGGTGATGGTGCCTGTCGCGTCTGCCGTGCTGACCGTCACAATAGGGCTGGCGGCGGGCATCTGAGAAAGCAGCTCCTTGGGGCGGGTGGTATAGGCGTTGACGACAGGTTTGAGGTAGTCCTGCCATGACTTCTTGCCCGCCTCTTCATCAACTGGGACGGATGGCGCCGCCCTGTCAGCATCCGCAGGCAAGGATACACTCAGCCCTCTGGCAGCAGAGGAACCGCTAGGTCTGTTGCGCTTGTGCTTGGACACCTGCAAGGAATCTCGTTTGCGGCGCCGCTGGTCGTAGATGAAGCCGAATCGGTCAACAAGAAGACCATTTGGATTGGCCAAACTCGATGTCATTGTGGGCGGCAGCGTCTCCGGCTCCAGCACACTGTCCATCTCAACAGTCAAGGGAACAGTGCTTGCATTCGACTCTCTCTGGCCATGACCGGGACTTGCCGACAGTCTGGCAGGCGTTGGCCGTCGTCCGTTTACCGGTCTTTGCCTACTGGTAGCTTGCTGAGGATTCGACCCCGGGATTGCCCTAGTCTTGCTCAATTTGGCCAGGGCAGACTCTGCCTCACTTGGTGGTTTACCTGTCTGGCCCGGCTCCAGAGAGGAAGCCCGAGCACGGGCCGTCTGGTTCTTTCCTCCAAAGATCTGGGTCCATGAGGTGAATGACTTGGTTGACTGGCTCGATCGCACGCTGACTTCGTCGGCTGCCTTTTGCTTCCTCACGGTACGAGAGCCTCCAATGAAGTAGCTCGAAGCCTGGGCTGGTGGGGTGAAGATGTTCTGCAGATTGAGGGCCTTGCCAACAGTGTTGTTGGAGCTGGTCGCTGATGGCCGCAGCGTTGCATCCAGATCCAGGCTGGTCTCGCTTAGGATGCTGCTGGGCCGGCTTGAGTTCCTGCTCGCGGCGATGGTGTTGGCCTTGAGAAGATCAAATTTGGTAGGGCTCCTTCGACTCCGGGGAGAGAATTGGCCCGATGCCGGTGATGTGGGCAGCTCTATCTCCTTGCCGATGGGCGGCAGGCCGGGAGCCAGCTGGGCAGTGATTGCTTCGTTCATGAGCCCATTGAGCTTCGTGCTGGCAGTCTGACGCTCGCCGTCATTGCCGTGTTCCAGCTTGAGCAGGCGCTTCTCAATCTCGGCACTGGGCACGTCGGCCTCGCGCAGCAACCGCTTCAGCTCCCGCTCGCGAGTATCAGCACGCAGCCGGAGAGCAGACAGTTCTGCATCCCGCAGCGCCAGGTCCTTGGCATACTGCCGGAGCAGGTTGACTGCCCCGTTCTTGGCCACCAGCCGTTCGATGTGGGAATCGTTCGCCAAGTGTAGCGACCCGGGCAGATCGAGCGAGGAGCGAGGAGTATCGTCAAAGAGCGCAGCCTGCTTGTCCAGCGCGGGCGACGCATTTGTCAGCCCCGCGAGCGTTGCTTTTCGGTCTCTTGCCTTCTGCGAGATCGTCCTGGCCACCTTGGGCAGGTCCTCCACTCCTTGCGGCGGCCGCGTCTCGGGTTCGGGTGAGAAAGAGGGAAAGGAGGTCAGGGACGGGTCGACCTCGCGCAGAGAGGACGACGACGCTTTCGAGAGCGCTCGTTTGGGGTTCGCCCGCAGTGTCTTTGCTCTCTTGCTCTCCGACGACGCCTGCGATGTCTGCGAGGAGGAGCGCCTGGAGACGCTACTGCCATTATCCGACATGGCAATGTGGCTGGTCCTATTTCATCCTTGGCCGTCGCCGTCCTGTACTTGCTGAGTTGTCAGACGGTGAGTGAGCTGAACCTGGGTGCGGTTTCGCCAAGGGTCGACGCTCCTTCCTCTTGCACCCCCAAAACACCAACACACCAAAACACCTCCAGCCTGGCCCCTGACCCCAACAGAAGCGGAGTTCAAAGGTCTGGCAGATCTAGGCCACTTGGCAGTCTCCTGTCTTTGTAGTCTGTCCTTTCTTTGCCACACGGACGACTGTGACGACACGCGACATGGTTTCTAAAATGAAACGGGACGGTGCCAAGCCGGCTAGTAGTGGGGACCCACTAACTAGAGCACTAGTGTCGTTTTAATGGGCTGCGAGACGCGCGAGTCACGTGCACGCGCGGCTATAGATGGGTGACTAATCCAGGCTACAGACAGCAACAACAGCACAAGGGCTATAGATACAGTGTGGTAGAGCGAGAGAATCCGCCAGTCCGGCTGTGCCTTTAACGGGTAATATGTCTCCAGTCCACTGCCGCTAACCCCACAAACCAACAAAGAGCCAGCCACCATGTTCCGCTCCCCAGCCAGATCTAATGGGAACCTCCTTTGTTCATAACGGCGGCAAGTGAATCGAGCGAGGCCTTTTCCGTCAGCCACTGGTATCGACGTGTTCCTGTCAGCCACTGGTATCGACGTGTTCCTGTCAGCCACTGGTATCGACGTGTTCCTGTCAGCCACTGGTATCGACGTGTTCCTGTCAGCCACTGGTATCGACGTGTTCCTGTCAGCCACTGGTATCGACGTGTTCCTGTCAGCCACTGGTATCGACGTGTTCCTGTCATTCACTGGTATCGACGTGTTCCTGTCATTCACTGGCAACATGGGTCAGGGCTACTCCATGACCACGCTCTCGGCAGCGTCGGCCACCATTGACGTTCCTGAACTGGCCGACCTCGTCCACGACAAGACACTGGCGTCGGCAAGATTCATGAAGAGTGTGCGGGCACGCAGCGAGCGAGGCTTCGTCTTTGTCAAGGCTGTCATGAAGCCATACCCTGCATTTGATGTCAGCAGCTATGTCCGGCAGATCACCAAGGAGAGAAACACATTGGCTCAGATTGCAAATGCCATGGGCTACCAGCGCATCGTGGAGGTCGGTAGTGGAGGCTTCCTGGTGCGGCAGTACATCTACAGCTCTGTCTACGACCGGCTCAGCACCCGGCCCTTCCTGGAGGAGATTGAGAAGAAATGGCTGGCCTATCAATTGCTCTGTGCTCTCCGAGACTGCCACGCGCAGGAGGTATACCACGGCGATATCAAGACTGAGAATCTGCTGGTCACATCGTGGAACTGGCTGTATCTGACCGACTTTTCTGCCTCCTTCAAGCCTACCACTCTGCCAGAGGACAACCCTGCCGATTTTGCCTTTTATTTCGACACCTCTGGCAGACGCACCTGCTACATTGCCCCCGAGCGGTTTACCACCAGCGCGGGCGAGAGCGCGGGCGAGAGCATCGACCACGAGCTCAATTGGGCCATGGACATGTTCAGCGCAGGCTGTGTGATTGCTGAGATCTTTCTGGAGGAGCCCATCTTCTCCCTGAGCCAGATCTTCAGGTACAAGGCAGGAGACTACAACCCAGACATCACCCTCTTGAACAGGCTGGAGGATAGCGACCTGCGTGCCATGATCCTCAACATGATCAATCTGGTGCCGGAGAAGAGATACAACGCGGAGCAGCACCTGGCATTCTACAAGCACAAGATCTTCCCCGACTACTTTGACAGTTTTCTGCACCAGTATATGCTCGACCTGACCCTGCCATCCAAGTCACAGCCAGCGACTGGCATCGAGGTCGGCAATCTGGCTGATTCGGATAACAAGATTGACCGCGTATACCAGGACTTTGACAAAATCTCATCTCTCCTCGGCTATGTGCAGCCCAGCAGTCCAACAAAGAGGCGTAGCAAAGGCTCTGTGCCTCCAAACCGGTCCCAGAGACATGGCAATCCTCAACTCCAGGCGGTGGACCAGTATGGCAAGTCTCAGCTCCAGGCAGTGGACCAGTACGGCAAGTCTCAGCTCCAGGCGGTGGACCAGTACGATGGCACGCTCTTGTTCTTGACAGTCGTGTCAGCCAGTCTGCGGAACTGCACCAAGGCCGCCTCCCGGCTGAAGGCGTGTGAGTTGCTGGTTTCTTTTGCTCGTCGGCTGCCAGATGAAGCACTGCTCGACCGCATCATCCCTTACATCGCCATCATGCTCAATGACAGCTCCGACACGGTCCAGGCCACGGCCATCCGAGCGCTGACAGAGGTCTTTGAGATGGTTCACACGGTGTCTCCCATCAACGCCTTTATCATCCCAGAGTACATCTTTCCACGCCTGAAGCCGTTTGTGCAGCCGCCGCCAAATGCTGCAAGCCCGCTGGTCAGAGCAGCGTATGCGTCGTGCCTGGCATCTCTGGCTCTAACGTCCAGCCGACTGCTCGACATCGTTCAAGCCATGATAGAGGACAACAGACTCTCGACGCTGAGCGAAGACGACTGGGCGCCTGCTGCATCATTCCATGCCCTGTACGGGCCCAGCAAGGAGGAGCTCATCAAGCATTTTGAAGAAGCGACGGTGACCTTGATCACCGACGAGGATGTTTCGGTCAAGCGGGCGCTCCTAGGCTCTATCTCCCGGCTGTGTGTCTTCTTTGGCAGCCCCAAGTCCAGCGATGTGATCCTGACGCACCTCAACACCTATCTCAACGAGAAAGACTGGATGTTGAGGTGTACTTTCTTCGATGCCCTTGTCGGCGTGGCCTCGTATGTTGGCACCTCGAGCCTGGAAAAGTTCATCTTGCCGATCATGGTCGGGTCCTTGACCGATCCAGAAGGCTTTGTGGTCGAGACTGTGTTCCGGTCGTTTGCGAGGATGGCAGACCTGGGCCTGCTGCAGCGATCAACGACGTGGGAGCTGCTGAGCATGGCAGCACGCTTCATCACACATCCCAGCATCTGGATCCGCGAGAGCGCTGTTCAGTTCATTGTCAACTGTGCAAAGTATGCGTCGAGGGCAGACAAGTACTGCATCATGGCGCCTATCATCCAGCCCTTTCTCAAGACCCCTCTCCTCGACATCACAGAGGAGCAGATCCTCGACCACGTCAAGAGACCGTTGCCCCGGCCAGTCTATAACTCGGCCATCCACTGGGCCTCTCAGCGACCCACGAGCGTCTTCTGGACGGCGGCCAGTCGCGACGGCTCATTCATGCTCTCGGATCCTGAATCGGGCCAAAACACCACCAGCAAGCGCATTCTGACGCGGATCCCGCCGTCGCAGAAGGACAAGGACGACCAGCTCTCCCTCGAGACTCTGCGAAATCTGGGCATGCACCCCGAGGACGAGCTGAAGCTGCTCGCGCTTCGAGAATACATGCTGCGAATCGCGACGGACAAGACGGCTGATGAAGACAGTCAACGCCAGCTGATGCTCAACAAGATTATGCCTCTGCATCAGATCAATGTCACGCCACAAAACGTCCTGTTCGACTTTCAAGAGGCCGTGCAGGAGATCAAAAGCAGGCCAGCAAGACAGACGACACACACCCTGGCCGACGCCCTGCTCGACGCTTCCACCTCTGCCGCGGGCCCACCGCTGACTGTCAGTCCGCCAGAGCCAATCTCGATCAGAGGACGGACAGATGGCACAGAGTCGGAGGTGGCCAGCCCTAGACTGCTGACGGAAGAAAGCCGACGGTCCTCGCTCGCATTGCGCGACTCTTCCGTCCATGGCCGTTCCTCTCCAGGCGAGATTGACCGGCTTTCCCTGCGCAAAGGAAAGCTCGAGCTGCGCCACCGCAACAGTGCCATAAGTCTGCTGGGCAGGACCGACAGCGGCAAGGCCGAACCAGAGATCTCGACCACTACCGATCTCGCATTTGGCCGGCTTGATGCTGCTCCCAGTCGCGACAGTCCCACTGGCCCTTCGGCCTTGTCTTTGACAGCAAATGTAGCCGCAAAGTCGCGGTCCAGGTCGCCCATCTCGGTCGATGTCAAGCCGCCGGTCTATGTGCCCAGCCACTCATACACCGGCAGCGACGCGAATGTGCTTCGGCTGCTCAACACCCACTTCGCTGAGAACTACCCGATTGACGAGTATGAGTTTGGACGGGCAAAGGCGACCATTGACCCGACGCTGCCCATCCGCAGCGCAGCGGATGCCTCGACGGCGCCCAGCAGTAGCGGCCCCAACACGCGTGAACGGACGAGCCACAAGGAATGGCGACCATCAGGCCAACTCCTGGCCCAGTTTGCCGAGCACACCGCAGCCATCAACCGAGTCTGTGTGGCTCCGGACCATGCGTTCTTTGTGACTGCGTCTGATGATGGCACCTGCAAGGTATGGGATACTCTCCGCCTCGAGAAGAACTTTGCTCCCCGTTCGAAGCAGACGCACCGCCACGCAGCAGGAGCCAAGGTCAAGGCCCTGTGCTTTGTCGAGAACACCCACACATTCATAAGCGGCGCCGACGATGGCAGCATCCATGCCGTCCGCGTCGAGTACAAGTCAATTGACGGCAGTGCAGACACCAGGTACGGCAAGCCAACGTTGGTCCGCGACTACACAATCCCCTCGACGACGACGACGACGGGTGCGATCTCAGCCAACAGCGCACGCCCAGAGCATGCCGTGCATCTCTACCACTACCGCACCGCCAGCTCACAGTCCATCCTCGTTGTTGCCACAAGCAATTCGCGCATCCTCCTGATTGACGTCAAAAACATGAGCATTGTACACTCTCTATCCTCGGCACCGCATCATGGCGCCATCACAACCTTTGTAGTCGATAAGAAACAGCACTGGCTCCTTGCAGGCACCTCCCAGGGCATCCTCTCCCTCTGGGACCTGCGTTTCAAGCTGCACCTGCGCTCGTTCGGCATCCAGTCCAATGCGCGCATCGACGCTCTCTGCATCGATCCGTTCAAGGGCCATGGCAAATGGATCATGGCCTCCTCCGCCGGCGAGATCACCGTGTGGGACATTGAACGCATCGTCTGCCGCGAAGTCCTGCGCCCAGCCACAGTCGCCAGACGCGCAGTGGACAAGCCATACGAAAGCTGGAACCCGGATGACGAGTCGCCCGAGAAGCTGATTGCCCGCTTCGCCAGCACTGTCATCGACGACCCGCACATCCTCGAGCCGAATCTGCGACGGCCAGGAGACGAGCAATCCGCGAAACCACCACCACCATCAGCAGCAGCAGCAGCAGCAGCAGCACTACCCCCCCTCTCCACCCCAGCCCTCTTCCCACTAACATCCTACACCTCCCCCTCGGGCCACAAACACCCCATCCTCCTCTCCGGCTCGTCCGACCTGCACCTCCGCTTCTGGGACCTCTCGCACCCGACCCAGTCCTTTGTCATCTCCGGGCCCTCGATCCTGTCCGACCAAAGCGCCGCCACCAAGCCGACGCAGCCCAAGTACCTGGTCTCGCACCCGCTCAGCCTCAACCTCAGCGGCCAGATCCAGCTTGTTCAAGAGGAGGGGGCTACTACTACTGTTGCTGTTGCTGTTGCTGATCCTAGCAATAATACCAATCATCATAATAATAAACTTGAGTCTACTACTCCGACAAAGACCCGCCGCACAGCTACAACTCCAGGTTCTTCTTCAGCTCGCCATGCAGCAAATACAACGAGCACGGGCAGCGGCGGCAGCAGCAGCAGCAGCAGCAGCAGCAGCAATAAACCAATGCGCAACACCATCATTAGCAATGCCACCGCGCAGTTGCTCAAGACTCACATGGACGGGATTACCGATGTGGCCGTGCTCAGGAAGCCGTACGGCTGTGTGGTCAGCGTCGATCGTGGAGGGTGTATTTATGTATTTCACTGATACTGATAGGATGGGGACGCAGAACAGATTAAAATATATAAATTGTAGAGGGAATCAAAAAACTGGCATGTCATTTGTTTGGTATTAAATACAAGTCAATAGAGCCGCGTCTGTCTCTCTCTCTCTCTCCAGGAAAAGGCGAGACAATTAACAATAGTAATGATCAAAAACAAGGAGCAAACATGGCAAGTTTAGTCCCCGCCCTTTGGGTGTCCCGTAAATCCTTCCACGTTCATACACTGCTGGATAGAACTAAAGTCCCTTCCCCCTTCTTCCAACTCATCAATACAGAGGCAGTAAATCCCCATATCCAGAGTGAGAGTCTAGTTGCGCCAATATATATGTTAGCTCGATCGCGGCCCCAGTCAGTCTTGGTCTTGCTCATTCAAAGGCTGCAGAGCGCCGACGTGTTAAGATGGTATCGTGTATAGTTGAAGAGCCGAATGCTTTGGTCGTACAGTGGCGGGACATGCGCCCATCTCGCCGTCATTTACCGCTCAAGCTCGACCACTCGGCTCAGCACACCAGTGCGGCCAGTGCTGGGCGGAGTGGCGTGCAGTTTCTTGCCGCTCAGGTCAGCTGTGTCGCTGCTATTGCTTGCATGCGCAGCATCTCCGTATTCGGAACTGATGATCTTGGCTCGGTCATTTCTCCCCGTGTTCTGGTTAAGCGATTCGCGGGCCGTGTAGTTGGTGGGCGCGGTCGAGGCCATCGACAAGGCCGTGCTGGAGCGTTGGTGAACGAGATCCGGGGTCGGAGGCGTCGAGCTGTTGTCACTGATGGGTGTGAGGTGGCCATTGCCAGTACTCGAGTAATCGGCTGGGCCATCAACCGAAAGTGCGTTTGAGTTTTCACGGCTGTGTCCGCTGGTGGTGGGCTGGCCTGTGACCTGGACATCCTCCTCCTCGTCCTCTTCTTCATGCTCTGGACCAGTGACAAGGTCGTTTCCTTCCTCGTCCGTCTCAGCTGCATCGTTGGCTAGTTGCAGTCCTTCGACGGCGGCAGCACATTGCTCTGAGATGCTTCGGATGATCTCGGCAATGGCATCCGTCTTCTCCCGGAGGTGAAGATCAGCAACGTCTGGCAGCGCCGAGTACCGCGTTGAGACGCGCTTCACATTCGACAGCAACTTGTCCTCCATGTCAGGAGACACGTCTTGGCCATCAATACTAGTGGCCGTTCCGGCACGCCCAGCTGGCAGGTGGAGAGAGCTGACTTCGCGTTCAGAAAGCTCGTCGTCTAGCTCTTCGTCTTCGTAGCCAGAATGCATGTACGACATCTCTGTGCTGCTGTCCATGGTGCGCACAATGTGCTCCATGTGGTGGGTCTGACCAGTGATAAGATTGCGGAGGTGTAGAAGCACGCTCTGGGCCTCATTGCGCTGGCGCTCGAGGGTGGCGTTGGTGTGTTGCAGCGCCGAGATCTCCTTGCGATTGCGGGCGCGTTCCTTTTCGAGATCCTCGGCGATGCCCTGCTGCAGCACAAGCGCTTCCAGGGCATTGTCGCGCTGCCGCTCTGTGCCAGCGAGACGCAGGCCAAGTCTGGTCGTGTCGTCCTTCTGTTGGTCGATGAGACCCGTCAGTCTGCGGTTCTCTCGCTTGTAAGACTCGATCTTGACGCGCAATTCGGCAAGCTCTTTGTTGAGCTGCTCGACAAACGCCTGGAACTTGCTGAATTGTAGCTTCCAGGTCTCGACCTCTTGCATCAGGTGGTTATTCTGCTTGGCCACTTTCTGGAGCTCGTTATCCATGCGCAGCTTGAGGTTGATAAAGTCTTGCCACGCCTCAAGTGCATCTCGCGAGTACTGATTGCGCTCGCGGACAATCTCATTCATGTGCCGCATGGAGATCTTGGTCATCAGTGGCTTCTTGGTGGCGCCGCCAAAGACAGCCTTGATGCCAGTATTGCGACCCAACTTCTCGCAGACATGGTCCATCACGCTCATGACCGCATCCTGGTTCCACCAAGACGGGTCCTGGACAGACTCGACTTCGCCGCGCAGTACAATAATAGAGCCGGCAGGAACGAGTTTGCCGCCGCCATATGCAGACTTCAGGTGTGGCGGCACGCCTGTGATTTCTACATCATGGTTGAGGGCCTGAGTCAGACGGTTAATCATCTTCTGGCGCTGCTTGGAGGTGAGAATGGCGGGAGGGTGGTCTGTAATGACGAGATTGCGGTCGAGATCGACGAGAAGAGCGTCTCTGGGAGGGGTGAAGAGGGAACGGCATTCAGTAGTGATGCCGAGAATGTATGGGCCTGGTTCCTGGACCATTTCGCTGGCGTTACGGGCGTGGACAACTGGCACATACAGGCCGCTCCATTCGTACACCCGCACGCAGAACCGGATGGTTTCGGCGGCGATGGTGAGCATGGCTGCATGGTGCGAGGTGAGAATGATGCGTCGCGTTGGCGACACGGCTGCTTCGATAACGCCTACAATGTTGGGGATGGTCAAGCAGCTGAACAGCGGCCACATGGCAAAGTTCTGGAAGCCGGTGGGCGACGATGGGAACTGGTAGCAGAGGGCATAGTCCTTCATGTCAATGCGCACCAGGTCATTGAGTCGCGGCGCCGGGAAGCTCAGAATGCGTGAGACTTCTTCGGCGTGGAACAGGTTGGTAGCCTTGTTCCAATGAATCCACATGCCGCGCAAGTAGTCGCCCAGCAAGTTGTAGAGCGGGTATCGCGACAAGAAGCTCAGACAGTATGGGATCCAGTATGTTTCATCAGCAATGTCCCGGTAGTCAGGCTCCGTCTTTCGGCGCAGCTCGCGGATTGTCTCAGCGCGCTTGTCGTCGGCCCTGGACCAAACTCGCAGGGCAATGCCGTACAAGGTATGTTGTGAGTCCTGCTGGAGGACAAAGGAGTGGTGCACACAGTGCGGCTGGTTGCGGCCCGTGCAGATCTCGACATCGAGCGGAAAGCAGGCCTGGCAAAGGTTAGTGACGCCCCTCGGCATACACGTCTGGCACTTGTTCTCTCACCCTCATAGCGCCATGAAGCGCTCTTGCGATTTCATTGTCTGACTCCAGCCGCGGGCTGCTGCCTAGGATCTCCGGTAGCCAGAACTGGCCGACGGCTCCCTTCATATGCTGGATCTTGCCGTGGGATGGCGCGGGCGCCTTGACCCATTGCGAAGGCTCTCGGCCAACACCACATACCATGTAGGCATGGGTCAGTGTCTTGGGTGTCGGGCGGTTGTTGGCCTTGGCCAGTGTGGGTGGAAGCGGCTGGGTGATGCGGGAATGCAGCGAGGAGGTGCGGCTGGGGACAATGGCATTGTCGAGCGGCTGCTCTCGGGTGGTTGAAGGGTTGGTGTCCCGTGTGCCAGGGCGGACAACCGAGGTGAGGGACGGATGGCCTTTCATTGAGGGAGCCATGGTCGGTGGCGTGGCTCACTCAGGAGACTGAGAGCATCCGTTGCTGGCAACCAGCGAGTGGTCGCGAGAGGGCGGATGCAGAAGATATGCGAGAGCAGAGGCAGAGGCGGGCAAGCGAGATATGGAAGTGCGAGGCCTCGGGAGGAGGGAAGAGACCAGAGACCGAACGAAGGACTTGGGGTCAGGAGTTGGCCAAGGGATTCATGGAAGCGTGTCAGGGCGGCCGGATAGAGAAGCGAGGGAGAGAGGAAGGAAGAGGCCGTTCAAAGTAGCTGAGGCCGCAGGTGCAGGGATGCAGGGGTACAAGACCGTGGCTTGAAAGACCATTGCTTGATCGGGGCCAGCAACGGCTCTGGTTGGACCGACCGAGGTGATCGAATTGCTGAAACAAAAGCGGAGGCAGCAGAAGCCAAATCAAGTTGACCGAGTGGCAGACTTGGGCCAGGGGATAAGGCTCCGGAGGTGGGCTGGACAGGGGGGTGCTGGCGTCTGGGCCATGCTAGGGACTCCGTAGTAGATGGAGAGCTGCAGGCTTACCCTGCATTGACACCTCTTTTCGGGCTTGCGAGATTGAGGTGCACCAGAATGCGTGACGCGATGCTTTCTTTTGGATGGTAGCACCACAGTGGGGAAATTTGGCGACGGTGTGGCACAACCACCCCTGTCCTCATTTTGACCATCTGTACCACTCTCTTTCTCTCGCAGTCTGCCCAAGCTTGCAGAGGCCGGGAGGGCGGAGGGCGGCGGGCGAAGGATCAATCGGCGAGCGATCTGTGCTGCTCTGGCCTGGTCCGTTAGTGCGGCTTAACGTAGCGGGAGATTGCCGGTCACCTCTAATTATTGCTCCGAGCAAGTGCAGGAGGAGACCATGCGTCGGTATTAATCAGCTCTGCATTGAGGCCGCAGCCATTGTCCACCTCCATGGAGGCCCATCCCTCTCAGGGGTTGAAGGTTGTGTGGTACCAATGCAAAGGCGGTGGGGCGCCTTACCCGAATTAGCCCAGCCTCTAACTGCATGCAGCCTAGCGCCATGCGCCCCGACCGATACTCTCAGCTACGGACTGCACAGTCAAACACTGCAGAAGCAAATATTTACTATTCCGGAACTTTATGCCGAGTCGGGCAGATATGATTATGGAGAATGAATGGTCAGGAGCGATCTGGTCGGCACGGAGAGAATTCGGCTGCAAGGCCGGCTCGCATCGTGCTGTACTGGTAACTTGTTTAGGACATTGACATTGCCTGGTAGCCTGGCTGCACACAGTATACGAGGCTGAGCAGATAACTGGGGGACTGTGTACAGCCAGGCTGAGTAGATAACTAGGGGACTGGCTGTTAGAAGTCCATCTTTGGGAAGAGTACTACACATATATATACACGTATCAGAAGCGATGTCACTTGAGGAAGGAGCGACGAGACGAGACCCACAACGACGATTGGGGCCATGGCGAGGTCATGCGACGAGGAAGCTGCGGTAAGTTAATAAGACAGCAGCGACAACTGACAACGGCAAGAAGCTGCGGCCGTTCCGAATGCTCGTGTGCCAAGACTCTGCCCAAGTGCTCATCTCCCACTACACTGTACAACACGATTCTGCACCAGAACGAGTTAGGATTTCGTCTAATTAGTCTACTTACTGTCTAGCTTAGTGGCCACTAATAATTAATTATGCTCGCCACGTTTGCTAGGCGCACTAGTTTGTAAGGGGCAACAGTGATGCGAAATCGAGTGTTGCAAGTTACTACAGTGCCTCCGTACTATCAGTACTTGAGAACGATGGAAAGAAGCCCCGAAATCTTGCTAGTTATTGGCCGCGAAGAGAAAGACTCTCCAGTGTCTGTCTACACAGACTGAAACACGCTCTGCGCAGTCCTAAGCACGCTCTGTCCACCAGTAGGCCACGACACATACACCGAGCTGCTCCCTGCTCACTGACAGGTATCAGAAGTACTGTAGTTCAACAGATCTGAAACGCATAGTCGTCATGGCCGAGCCCCATGGCCACTTATTCCTCGGTCTGCTCGATGATGCGATACATAGACCTTGATCTAGCCATGCACGCTGCAGCTTCGTGCATCTCGCACTCGCCCATGTGATCTTCGTGGTCTTTTCGTGTTTAGCAGAGTCCAAGTCGCGTTATGGTGGTGGTTGAGGCGTGACGCGGGGCACTGCACCGGCCCGCTGTACCCCGCCCAACCACTGCACTGCCACGCCGCAGGAGCCAATGACAGTCGGCCCGCCTCGAAGCTGAAACACCTGGGCGGTCATCGGCGGGCAACCGCTGGTCAGCCGCTGGTCAGCGCTTCCACTGTCGACAATCTCTTCTACGCGCCAGCCCAGTTCATCCACGTCCAAGCAATTGCTGCCGCCTATTTTGAGCCTCTTCTTTCCGTGTATCGCGTGTCGCTGCCCCAGCTTCATGCTATTCTCGGTCCCAGGTAGGTCCTCAAACACCCAGGCCTCTCTATCATGACACGGCCCTCAGACAAGCGCTGGCTGAGATTGTGTCGGTTCCAATGGCGACCTCATCGTCGCCTGTTACACATCTCGACAGTCGCGCGGCCGCCCAAGAATAGGTACACGCAACAAGGACAGACACGCTCGAGGCGCGCGTCACTCCTACCGCCTGGCCTGATACTCTCCCCAAGGTCACGACCCGCGCTCCTCCAGCCATGCCGTGTCCTGTCGAGATAGTCGTGTCTATATCCAACGTGTTTCATCGCACTTGTGCCCTGCCTCCTTCGTTGGCTTTGGTGCGCGCTGGACGGATCCTCAACCATTTGAGCATTTATACTCCTCCTCAATCCCTCAGTTGTTCACAGCCTTTCGTTTCTCTTGCTCTGCACGAACAGTCCACTGTTTTGCTTATTTCATTGGTATTTCCTTTTTGTTTCTGTCCTGCTTTCCTCTCTTGTCCATCCTCCGCCCCCAAACTATCACGAAGCAGGCCTTCATCCCATATACCAGTCACCAAGGTAGGTCATGATCAGACAGACTGATGCACTGCCAATGCTGACCATTGGAGACAGCATGTCTTTGCCCGCGTATTTCTATAGACCCATGACTCCCCCAGAGTCTGCTGCTGGACAGCGAGGGCATTCGCGCAACTACTCGACCTCGTCGTTGTCATACTACACCAATTCCACAGCCACTGACACCTCACCCGAGTCTGTTCTCACTGCCATTACCACACCCAGCCGCTCGCCCATCCTTGGCCAGAATGGACCACTTCTCTTGCCCAAAATCCGGACACAGGACTCGAGCCTTACCCCATCGGCTGCTGGCCAGTCCAGGGGCGGCCACCGGAGAGGCTCGTCCACCAACAGCATCAACAGCACCCACTCGCTTGGACAGGCTCGTCAACGCCCCGCCTACCGGTGTGCCACTGAGCCCGTTCAGAGCACCAATTTAATGTCACCCATTTCCAATCCCCCTGTCTCTCGTTCCACCTCCCTGGCCCCAACTCCCTCCCCAGGCTTGCAGTATGCGCATCTCCATCGGGCCCGCAAGGCACATTCTCGCCATGCATCGGCTTCCAGTGTTGACAGCACGGTGCTTTCTCGCTTCGGATATCCAACCTATCGTCAAGTACCTGCCTACCCAATGCAGCAGCCGACTCCTTCGCCGTCCATTTTCCCCGAAGACTACTTGCATTATCAGAATAATACGGCCCTGATGGACCCTCCTGTCATTAACCTTGAGGGAACATTCGACATGCCCTCTACCCTAGATGTGCTGTCCAGGCCAATCTCCTTGTCTCCCTCCCCGCCTGTCATCGTCCAGCCAGCACCGGCAATGCTTGCCTCGCAGCCAGCAGTAGAGACATACTCTCTGATCAATCACCTCACCCAACCCACCCCAGCCATTAATCTTGTCCGCCACCTCTCCTCTGATCCAGGCCGCCTCATGTCCTCCCATTTCTGGTGGGACATCCGCAACTTGCGTCCCTGGACCGAGTTCAACGTCGATACATTTTCCTCCATGCCCGACCTGCTCACACTGTTGCAATTCCAGCATGCCTCCTCTGCCTTTCCTTCGGTTTATCGCCCAGGATCACACTTGCCAACCCTCTCCCCAGCCTCAGAGCCCGAATTGGTCAAGTATATCACGGCCACCTACTTCCCACGCTGCAATCTTGGCACCCAGCTCTCCCTCGGCCACAACTCGATCCATCTATACCCAGCTCCACTCAGGAAGCTCAAAAACACGGCTTCGGCGCCCACATTCTTGGCCAATCATCCTACCGACTCGGACCGCACCCTGACTGGTCTTCCGCGCGGCCGCATGGTCGGGCTGTGCAAGTCGTATGAGAAGTGGAACTCAGCCATGTATAAGGAAGAAGCACCAGCCAAAGTCAAATACCTCAAGGGCCTGGCGCACCTGCAGAAATGCATGCGCGACCATTCCTGCCGCTACGGCTTTATCATCACTGAAATTGAGCTAGTCTGTGTGCGTGCGGGCGCTGACGAGTCGGGTGAGCCATACTTTGGCTACCTCGAGCTCTCAGATCCTATTCCCACCAACACCTACATGCCCGAGCCTGACCTCAGTCTCGACTACGAGGCCGATGTGGAGGTGCCCATGACCGCCTCCCTGGCCCTCTACTTCCTGCTCATGCTCAGCAAGATGAACGCGCTGCCGGGTCAGCTGAAATCATTCATGGATGTCGGTGCGCCCGGCGCCCTCACCCGCCAGCGCGTCTGGCATGGCTGTGACGTGCCTGAGGAGGAACAGGGCATCGATGGAAAGGATAAGGGGATTCCCGAGCCGCAATTGGGAGAGAAGCGAGAGGCTCGCACGGTCCGTGGCTGGGCCTTGCCCTCGGACCCCTGGCACAAGAGAGAGGGTGGCCGCAGCAAGCGGAGAGCTTGATACTCTCTCTCTTGGTGTGTGTGTGTTTGACTATCTATCTCCAGCTACGTCTGTCATTTTGCTTTTGGTCATTTGCTTGCATGGCCTGGTGGAGTTTGCTGATTCAAGATGGTGGGATTGGTCTGGACGACGTGTGCTGGCACCGGGCGTCTCTAATCCTGACGAGATGATGCACTGCGTTTGGATACATAAAAAAGGGCGAAAGATAGTTGTGATACTACCAGTAGTAATACCCCTGATGTAAAAGTAATGTATTGCATGTTTACTGTTACACTGCATTCACTCAGTTGGTCAGTTGGTCGGACAGTGCTCAGGATACAGCTCGGCGGCTCATCGGACAGTGCTGGAATGAGCCAAAGTAAAATATAGGAAAGTAATGTTGCCAATCTCCGTCCAAGAGGAAAGATATTCTTAATTAAAATGAATATCTTGTCCATTCATCCACTCTTCCATCTCTACATCTTCATCCTCCTCATCTTCCTCCTCCACCTTCTCTGCGCCAGCATCCAAGAGCATCTGTTCCACAACGCCATGGCAACCCTCCCACGCAGCCCGCATAGCCGTGCCAAAATCACCACCTTTGAAATGAACATTTGCGCCCTTGCGGAGCAGTAATCCAACCACCCTCTCATGGCCAAGTGCTGCGGCCGCCTGCAGAGGACTGCCATAGTGGCCTCCTTCAGCATTGACATGTGCACCGTGGTCGAGGAGGATCTGGATGACCCTCTCATGGCCTGCCTCTGCTGCAGCTTGGAGTGCATTGCCATGATACCCTCCTGCGTCATTGACTCTGGCCTTGTGCTGGGTCAGTAGTGTCAGCACCAATTTCTCATGGCCGCCCTCGGCTGCTGCATGCAGTGCGTTGCAATAGTCGCCTCCTTGTGCATGAATATCTGCTCCATGTGCAATGAGCATCTCAACTATCTGCTCATGGCCATGATATGACGCTAGATGTAATGCCTTGCAGTAATCAGCTCCATCAGTATTAAGCTCTGCCCCTGCGTCCAGCAGCATCTCCACCACTTTCAGATAGCCACGTGCAGATGCTAACTCAAGTGCATTGCCATAGTAGCCTCCTGCAGCATTGACATCTGCATTATGCCTAAGAAGGATCCTTACCACGCTATGGTGGCCATATGCTGATGCTGCTTGCAATGCGTTCACGTACTCACCTGCAACAGTATTAACCTCGGCTGGCGGTTTCCGTGTGAGCAGTATCTCTACCACATCATCATGACCATGGACTGCTGCTGACTGCAGCGCAGTGCCATAGTAGCCTCCTATTGCATTAACATCCACCACGCCCCTTGACATATGCTCAACAACGCGCGATAGACCTAGCAGCGAAGCGACTGTTATGCTCCGTTCATTGCGGTAAATTAAAAAGTGTTGCGACCAGCAATAAATTGGAAACCAGATACTGAACCTCCTCTGTTTCGAATTACAGATAGAGGCAGCCCAGCAAATCTCAGCTTCACCACTGATATCCTGCGAGATTCGAAGGTGTTCACCCCAATTTTCCGACGCATAATTGAGGAGATACAAAGCCGCCAGTGTCTCGTCATAGACGCCAGGCGAGAACTGGGCAATGTTAATGTTCAATGCCCAGGGGCATTCACAGTCATCGAAAGTGAAGCCAAGCACCGTCATGCATATTCGGGCGCATAAAAGCTCACAGTCCACAAGCGGAATGGAATGCTGCCAAGCTGAGGTCGGTAGAGATGCAGGGGGTTTCGCTTGGTTCAGCGACGGCAGTAAGCCCAGAGATTTTTGTGGTAATGGGGGTCGCCACAGAAGATATTGATGAGCAGATTCATGAATCAACATGACCCTGGAATCCACGATTCGTATGAAGGAGCCGCATATCGCTTGCAGGGAACTCTCGCGGTAAGCCTCATCGGGGAGATCAAGATCCTGGTATGACCGGGGAAGCCGGTGGCTCCTGGCAACGTGCCACGCCGTGATCAACTCATTCACTGTCAATTCGCGCTTCGCAGCAAGGATAATCTGCAAGATCATACGTGTGCTTTCGGGGTCCGGACTGCGGAGGAGGATGCCTTCATATGCCTCGTTGACGGTATTTGGCAGCTCGCCGATCAACGCTTTGATCCGGGTCAATGTCGAATTACTCGGGAACTTTTCCTCAATCTCCTCGAGTATCAAATGCAGCCACAGGTAAGTTCGGTGGTCGATAGATTTCAGATGCTGCGCCAACAGTAGTTGAGATTGCCGGTTGAGCTTGGGGACCTTTTCGGGGATGAGTTGGTCAATGACAAGGTCAATTTCTTGACGGAGGATATCAGATCGGTCGTCCCCGGGAAATCTGATGAAGTTGGACATGGGATCCAAGTGGGCAAATCGCAGATCGATGTCATCCCTGTACTGGCTTGTTATCAGGAACTTAATACGTGGTTGTTGCGGCCCTTGTCCGTTGGTTTCTTTCGCGCAGGCATTGTAGAATTGCACAACCTTGGCCAATAATGCCTTCCGAGCATCTGATTGACATTCATCCAGGGCATCAAGTACACAAATAATCTCGCCGGCAGATGGATGCTTTGCTGTATTCAGTAACAGGTCCCACAGAGTGTTGAACATGGAGCCGAGCTTTTGTTTATACAGTTTGGTGGCCTCGTAGGCAACTGAGATGAGATTTGCGTGGAGCTTCTGCGTGTACAACTGATGCAAGATACCTCGAAGCGCATCCGCGCCACTGTTCCGGTTGTCGAGGTTCTTGAAGAAGAAGTAGCAAACAGTGGATGTCATGGCGCGGCCAGCAGGGATCAGGTGGTCCTTGTCAATCAACATTCGAGACAGAACAGACTTGCCGCAACCAGCACCAGCATGTAGCCAGAGCAAGCTCGATGTTGTATCGCCTCTCCATTTGCGAAAGCGCGGGTCGTCCAGAAACCACCGGCATGTGTTCTCCACAGCCTCCGGGTTGGCATTTTTCTGTTCGGGATAGTCGCCGACAAGGCACTCGATCACCTTGTCTCGTAAAAGATCTTCTCGCTCAGCTTCGCGGGCGTTGAGCTCGTCAAGCCTCAGTTGGTATATTTGCCTCAGAATATTCTCCTGGTCTTCCATGTGTTTGGCCTGCAGCGACCACATCTCATCTTCTTGTTGTCGGTCAACCAAGGTCTGATACTTGGTACATTCTTCATCTGCTGCGTCGATCTTCTCTACCAGGGCAGTCCATTGGCCACATTCAGTCAGTGCAAGGACACCACGGGTCGTGCTTCTCTTGGACAAGTGACAGGCCATTCGGGCCTGATATTCCAAGCAGCAGGAGTAGAGATGAACAACGGCGGTACGGTATTCCTCGCTTCCACTGTTACGCTGAAGTTTGATCCGAAGCTGGTACGGCATCAATATCGAGGTAAGATGATCAAGTCCCTGGATCATTGCATCGCTCTCCTGAGTAGGAGTCAAAACAAGCTGGTCATGTTAGTTTAGGGTCATTATGTGTGCTGCAGCCACATACTGGTAAGAGCATTGTGATCCCGGACCATGCCAACGCCAGATGAGGCTGACTGGTGAGGCTGCTGGACACAAGATCCTTGCTCCATAGCAGGAACTTGATGAGGTCCTCTCCCATCTTCCGTATCCTGACATCCTTCCCCAAGACGTGGACCACCCATTGGTCTTCGATACGGCTGTCGAGCTGGGCTTGCACTCTGGCCTGTACCTGCTCGTTTGATGTGAAAGTACCACAGGTGATTTTCTCAAATTCCGTAACCAGCTCCAGTTCTCTTGTCCTCAAATTCTTATATGCATCCTCCCACAGAGCCTGCGGTGACCAGAAATCGGGGGAAGAGACTGAGTGAGGGCTTTGCAGCACCACAGTTGACGAGTTCGCTGCAGGGGTCGGTGGCCCATGTCCAGGACTGGGATCTACCGGAGCAGTTGGTACTGCAGAGACTCGAGGGACGCCATTTGCAGGAGTGGCAGACACGGTGGCCTGGTTGACCGCATCAGCAGGCCTCGGGTTTGTCGAAGGAGTCTTTCGTGATGAAGAAGCACCGCCCTGTTCTTCTGTTGGTCTCTCTAGACATGATAGATCTGTTGAGACACCTACATTGATGCTGTTGGTGCTTTGATGACCTTTGCCAAAGATCCTCTTCACCTTGGTTCTGAAGCTCAGTTTAGTCACCTTGTCAGAGGCCATGACAATGAGAATGTATAGGAGAAAGCATGTAGGTCCATGCTGGAGGATGAAGGCAGACCAACAACGCCAGCATGATGGATCACCAACCACGGTCGCGCCTGCTGAGGCTGAACGATTGCACACATTGGGAGTGGCTTAGCCTGTCCTTGCCATCGCTAACCTACCTTCCATAAGCATAAGCGCCAGCCAGGCGGTCTGTTTTGTTTTGAACAGGCGCGCGCCGGCCACAGGGGAACAATGGTGTCGCAGGTTCGTCTGCTTCGTGCCGTTCCGCTTCGTTTCGTTTCAAGCTAAGCTCACAAGAGCGACAGCAAACCCACCTGAAACTCCAGGGCCCGACATGAGGAGTAGACTGAACAGCATGATCTGATTGCTTGCCTCTCCAGTGCCTGAAAGTGCCTGAAACTGTATTAATAAATCTGTTGAAAGGGAAGGGCGAGTCGGGCGACCACCGACCGACGCCACTGTGTGGAGCAAAGCGTCCAGGTTCGTGACTGCTGAACCGCCAGTAACTCTACAACTGCCGGAATAGTCGAGCCTAGTCTTGGTGATCTTGGCAGACACACAATCTAAATCCCAGGTGTGCCTGCTGGGGGTTGAACTGTGTTTCTGTAGGCTATTACTGCGGAACTGTGTTTCTGTAGGCTATTACTGCGGAACTGTGTTTCTGTAGGCTATTACTGCTGAACTGTGTTTCTGTAGACTATTACTAGCTGAACAGATCCGAGGTCTTCTCGTATTCGTAGTCGGCTGTGAAAGCTACTCTCTGCTAAGTACCACGACCAGGAATATTGACAGCGAGGAGCTTGTTAATTACCAGCAAACTTGACTGTACAGTCTATCACTTAGAGCGGTAAAAAAGGAAATCCGTATCGTCCTCGTCGCCGCCGCCTTCTTCCTGTGCTGGCCGAAGAGCTGGGTGACGATCGGCAACCCCCACGGCATTTAGGTGTGCCTTGTTGTCCAGCAGTGTCCGGACCACTTGGTCATGGCCGTGTGTGTGTGTCGATCCCGCATGCAGTGTATGGCCAAAGACGCCTCCATGAGAATTGACATCTGCACCCGGGTCCAACAGTATCTGCTCTACTGTCTCCGCATGATATGGCGATGCTGGCGGTAAGGCAGTGCCATACGGACCGGGCTCAGTATCTATGTGTGCGCCCGGGTCCAGCAGCATGCCCGCCACTCTTTCGTGCCCACCCAATGGTGTTGCCGGCCATGTGGTCGGCGACTCCGTCACCGCACTCGGGTCTATTGGAGCAGTTGGAAGCGCAAAGACCGGAGGAGGGACGGCATGCCCGAGGATGGGAGACACGCTGCTTTGATTGACAGGCTCTGTCGGACTCGGGGTTGTCGAAGCAATGTTTTGGGAGGAGGAAGAAGGACCGCCCTGTTCTCTCGTTGGTATCTAGACGTGAAAGATTTGCTGCATTCTGCCCCGGAAGTAAGGGAGAGACCTACATTGGCGCTGGTGCTTTGACGGGCGCTGTCATCTGGTCGATGGCGCCGATGGAAGATGCTCATCACTCTGCTTCTGAAGCCCAGTTTGGTCACCTTAACAGCCATGACGCGAGAAGGGAGCAGGCTTCCATGCCGGAGGATGAAGGTAGAGTGGAAACGAGAACAACGTGATCAGATCGATCGCTGGCCACGATCGGGGCCCTGCCAGGATACAGCTCGGCGGCTCTGTAGTGTCGGGCCCTGCTGAGGTTGGATAATCGTGGCTTAGCCTGTCCGTACTTAGCATGTAAGTTACCTACCATGAGGACCAGACAGGACCAGACAGGACCAGGCAGGCAGGTGGCCGACCTGTCTGTTTTAGACAGCCGCACGCAGGGTTTCCCTCTGCTTGTTTCGTTTCAGGTCATTCTATTAGCGGGTAGGCCCAGCGGCGGCCACACACCCACAGAGGGGACTTTGTTTTGGGGGGTGGGTGGGTATACATTTCCCTCATTGACAGTGCCGCCCGAAACTCAGGCATACATGTTCGTGGTGGGTGTGTAGAGTAGGCTGATGAATGGACAGTTGGCTGGATGGTTGAGTGGCCCCCAATCAGTACCTTCCAAAGGGGACCTCGCTGTGGAGAGCAGGCCAGGTTCGCGACTGCCGAACGGTCGGTAAGTTCGCAACTGTCAACTGCACGCTGCTGCCTCCTGCTCCTAAAACAAGAATCATGCATGAGGAAGCTTCAGGAAGCGTTGCAATTTCCAATCCCGTATTAGCTTCCTGCCCCAAACCAGACTGGACCCAAAGTATAAATAAGTTAGGAAGGCGCCGAGAGCGCCTTGTCCAGCGTAGGTATTGTTAATACTCATTCAGACTTTCCGTACCGCCAATTAATTGGCGAGATATTTCGAGCTATGACGAGAGCTACTGAATGCTGTCCAACATCTGATGCCTTGCAATGGCAGAACATATAAGCCAATCGTCCGTCAGGGCCACATGTCAATTGGCCACACCGCTCTTGATCCCCTGATCCTGGCCCTTTTGCTTGTGTCACTCTACGAGCATACTAGACTTTTCGGGGGGATGCAACGTGGGAGGCCCTCGAACATGGAATGCCTGATGGCAATGCCTGGAGGGAGGAACTTGGGACATGGCAATGCCTGGATAGAACGAGAGAGAGAGTGAGAAGAATGTTCTTACGAAAATATCATTCAGGAATCTGACTCACTCGTCCATTTCATTCACTCATCTCATCTCATCTCAGACCATAGACCCAACCCCCAACGTACACGACGCGGCCAAAGCCAGATAGATGGTCGCTTTTGAGAACTTGCAAACAACAAGAAAATGCACACCTCGAATGCTGCTGCTGCTACGGTGCTCCCTCGGTCGCTGCCCTCGTCATTTCCCTCAAAGATGAAAGTGTGTTTTTTGCCCGTCTTGTCGTAGATTATTAATTCCGTGGAGATTAACGGATCGATGGATGGATCGATGGGTCTTTTGTGTTTGTCTGTGTAAATCGTGATCGGGTTGTCTCCTCGCCTTCGTCGTATTTCTGAAGCCCGTGGCAACAACAGGCAGACCAAAAAGTCGGGGTTGCATTCGCTCATCGGTTTGGTCGACTCTTCTCCTCCTCTTCCTCCTCCGCCTTCTTCACCCTTGGGTCGGTCCTATCAAGGTTCACCGTCGGCCAAACAACTTGCCCAACTTAGTCGGGGGCACATAGCCCATTCCCTTGTCACCATCTGTCTTGGCATGCCGGCCATCCGGCAAGGTGCCAGGACTGACGCTGCGTTCAGCCTTGCGCCCACTCTTGCTCTCGAACTCCTTGCCCCGGCCTCGCTCCTCCTCCTTCTCTGCCGTAGTGGTGGGAGCGGGACCTCCTCCGGCCTGGGCCTGGGTCGATGAGGTCGTCGCCTTCGTCTGTGGTTGTGCTTGTTCCGGTGCGGAGTCGCCATTCTCCTTCGGCTTTTTCCGTGCGAGAATATCGTCAATCAGTCTGGAGGAATTCGCATTCGGTTTGTCTATTTTTGGGTTCATGGATCATCCATGGATGAGTCAGCCTGAGAACGCCAGCCAAACAGGCAGCAAGCAGGCAAGCAAGCAACACAGGTGTTCTTCCAACATGCATTCTCCAGGACCAGTCAAATCGGTGGCCACCACCGTATTTCTCCCTCAAGTTTCTTACGTGCCTTGGAGTTTGCCGGCAGCTCTTTCCACCGGACCATTGTTTGCAAGCCGAATGGGCAATCGCGAGTCTTAGGGGCGGGGTGTCATGCTTCATCCACGCACCGCTTCCGGGCACAGGAGGAATGCTCACCTACTGCGGAGGACATTCTGTCCGTGGCAGCCGCCTAGGGCACTGGAGGCGACGCGTGGAGGGACGGGGCCAAGGGGCCAAGGGGCGCAGGGGCGCACAGAGGGGGTGCTGGGAAGGAACTGCTGGTCTCGTCCGCGGCTGGACGGCGTTGGCAGGCTAGCACGAAGCGACCACGGCTCAGGTTGCGAGAGGAAAGGGGGAAGGGTCAAGAGTGCGAAAAGCAGAGCTGGCCCAACTTTTAACCTGCAGCTGATGCCCTCCTCCTTCTCACGCGCTGGTGCTACTTCAACCCTCGCCCGCCAAAGCATGACGTAGCGAGCAGTCACATCGAACCACGCTGAGCTGTGCCCAGATAGGTCACTGGAGCCGACGCCAAGTGCGCCTCTGTCCAATGCGGTTGGTCATCCGGTCGGCTTCTGCACCGATAAGGGCCCCGTCTGGACCGTCCACACCAGCAACCATCTCCCTGGTGGGGCAGCAACCGGCGGCGCACGAGCACGGCACAAGCAAGCGTGATTGGCAGGCACCCAGGATATGAATGCCAGAAGCAGAGATCGCCCAGCCTTCTCGGCCACGTCCTAATGGAAACCTCAGTAACCGTTATCATACCCCGTTGTGACAAGTGTGACAAGCCTGATATCTATCTTCAGTGTTGAACCGATCGAGTAGGTATAAGCTAGACGATGTCCTTGTCCAGATCGCCTCGTAATCGAGGCCCCAGTCTATTTCTCCGGTCTTTCATCCCATGCTCGATGCGCTCTAAATAAAGTGCAGGCCTCTGTGCGCAAATGTACGGTATCCAGTATGCTCGCAAAACGTACCCATCCGGCAGATTACATGTCGGAGCTGGCCGTGAGCAACGTTGCACCAGATCTGACCCAGGTCTCGGCTCCTCATTATTCTTTGATGGCGTACTTCCTTCGGAACATCTCGTCGACCGCCGTCAGGTAGTAGGTGCCCGGCAGGATGTCCTCGATGCTGCCAGCCGGCGTGAAGTTCTTCTGCAGATGAGCTTTCTCTCGCAGCAAGCACATCTAGCACATGTCAGCTCTGTTTTGTCCCAAGAATGGCTGCAAGGGCTGCAAGGGCTGCAACATCTCCATCACAAACTTACCGCATCGTACACCTCGGGCGCGACCACCTTGCGGGCATCCAGTCGTCGCTGCAGATCGAGCTGCTTGGCAAGCTCAGTTGTGTCACCAACCACCCTCAAGCTGAACATGGCACTGGCCAAGCCACTGCCGTAGCTGAACACACCGATGCGCTTGCCTTGCAGCGTCTCCGGGGCGATATTGGCAACGAGGCCAACGAGACCGCCATAGACACTGCCACAGTACATGTTGCCACACTGGGTGGCCACCTGGATGGCAGGCTGCACACGAGCAGCAAACTTCTTCTTGGTCAGAGCCATGAACGCCTTTTCCACGTTCCGGTCCGTCAGCGAGGCCTGATACTCAATCTCTCGTAGCTCCGGCGCAATCTCAGCAAACACTGGGTTCTCAGGATCGGCAAGGAAGTCATTGTAGAGCAGGCGCGCATACGACTTGGACACCAGCTTGCATGTGGGGGCGTGGAATGCCATGTAGTCAAATCGGTCGATGGGTGTGCTGGGTTCCTCCTTGGCCGTGTGGCCATTGGCGCTGCCATTGAGCTGTGCCTTGACCGTCTTTTCTCTGGCATTGTACGCATTGTAGCACTTGTCGACCGCCTTGGTGTAGCACTGCAGCGAAAACTGGCCGTCAACATAGGGGTATTCGCTGGTCAGGTCCGGCTTGTAGAAGTCGTAGGCATGCTCGACGTGGGAGCCTCGCAGGCCAGGCTCGAAGACGAGCGGTGCATCAGGGCCAATCAGCATGGCAACGCAGCCAGCGCCACCGGTTGGGCGGGCATTGCCCTTGTTGTACAGGGCAATGTCACCCGCCACCACAATGGCATCTCGGCCGTCCCAGGCGGATGACTCGACCCAGTTGATGGCATTGAAGACGGCGTTGGTGCCGCCAAAGCATGCGTTGACCGTGTCGATGCCCTCGACGTTGTGGTTGCCGCTCTCTTCAAACAGCTGCATCAAGACCGACTTGACGCTCTTGCTCTTGTCCAGCATGGTCTCAGTGCCGACCTCCAGACGACCAATCTTCTTGAGATCAATGTGGTACTTCTTGATTAGCGACGAGAGCGTCGTGAGCGCAATCGAGTAGATGTCTTCCCGGTCGTCGCAGAACGACATCTTGGTCTGGCCGAGGCCAATGGTGTACTTGCCCGCAGACACGCCATCGAACTTTTCGAGGTCGGCTTGGTCGACGCACTGAACCAGTTAGACACAGGACAAAAAGAGCAGCGTGGGTGCGGCCGGGAGCACAAGACCATACCTGGGCAGGGAAGTAGATCTCGAGGGCCTTAATGCCAACATTGTGAGGTCGCGTGGACATGGTGGAGAGATCTGGGTGAGGGAAAATGGCAGGGACAGGGACAGGGACAGTGACGGTGTGGAGGGCGGTATGTCAGAGGATTTCAGAGAGCTATTATAGGCGGGAAGAATACTGCGGTGCAATTCGAATGAGGCTCGAGGCGGTGTATAATGCAATGGCTTGCAAGAAGAAGGTACGAGGGGCGAGAGGGGGTACCAGAGGCAGGCAAGAGCGACTGTCTATAGGTCGGTGTGTGGTAAGAGCAATCAAGGTGAAAGCACTGTCTAGATGCAAACAGGCCAGCAAGGAACAATGGTACTACCAAACAGTAGCAGCAGTAGCAGCAGGAGCAACAGCAACAATGTCGATGGACAGGCGAGACGGCGCTATAGAAATACTGTGAGTTGTTGGTCGTAGTCTACGCTCGGGCTTTGCGATTTCGCTGAACTGTCGCCCCAAAAAAAATCCCACGACTGCCAACGTGATGGTCGCTAAGCAGGGGCCGCCGCCTTGCCATTGGCTGTTGGCTGGTTGGTGTGTGATGGTGCGTAGTGGTGCGTAATCGTGGCCACCGGCTTCTGATGAATTTTTACCTTCGGTGACTGGCGTTCCTGCATCATGCCACCGAAGTCGCTCAATGTGGTAGGATTGCCGAATAAGGTGGTAATTCACTGCCATCTGCCCTCTCTTTTGCATCCTTCCTCTACCTCTTAACGTGGGGGATGACACATATGAGCATGATTCGGTCCATACTATGCTCCTCGTGTTGATGAACCGTGACCAGAGAATACTTGAGTGAAAATTTGGTTTTTGAAGATTGTGACCCCTCAGATCAATCCTATTGGCTGAATGAGTTTCCTATTTCGTCAGGCTCCCACCTGAAGATTTTCGTGGAATTGCTCTGACATACATGGCAAACATGCCAAGATATTCTGTCCCTCCATCATCGTAGGAAATAAACAAGGTGCATGAGGGCTTGTTTGAAAAGTCGTCTGCCCTGTTGCCTCTGGCTTTCTAGCTGATCAGACCTCATCACTTCTCGCAGCCCTTCTGTCCCGTTCTCGCTCCACGAGACCGCCGCCGCCGCCATGGCCGCCGGTAAGTGACGCCGCGATGTTGCCCCGCCAAAGCCAGCAACTAACATACCTCAGCAAATTACGAGGAAATCGCCAGTATGTCCGGCCCCGCTTCCGACTCGCCAGTGCATCGACAGAGCCTTATTTGTCGCAGAACAGTTTGTCGAGTTCTACTACAAGACCTTTGACTCGGACCGCAGCCAACTGGGCGCTCTCTACGTAAGCCTGGGCAGTCGTACCGAAGCGACGCTTGGCTAATCGAACAACAGAAAGACACTTCTATGCTCACATTCGAGAGCTCGTCGACATTAGGAACATTGGCTATTGTCGAGAAGCTGACGGTGCGTCTGGCGGCCCGACCTGCTAAGAGTGCAACTCACAATGCGAGTGCAGGGACTGCCATTCCAGAAGGTTCAGCACCGCGTTGACACCTTTGACGCTCAGCCGTCCAACACCGATGGCGGCATTCTAGTCTTGGTCACCGGTGCCCTCATGGTAAGAGATTGCGCACCCAACTCAGCCATGAAGGCCATTCTCTAATCGGACATGTGGAACGGCTAGGTCGACGACCAACCCCAGCCAATGAACTACACCCAAGTATTCAACCTCTTGCCGAGTACGTCTTTCTCCTCGCAACATCAGTCCGCCTCCATGGCCATCGTTCTGACATGCTTGCAGGCGCCAGCTCCTACTTTGTACAGAACGACGTCTTCAAACTCATCTACGCTGCCTCGTAAGGCTAAGGAGCGGTACCACCCATTGCTGGTGTTGGCAGAGAGTCGTCCGGTGTGTCCAAACATCTCCTGCAAAGTAAGGTCTGCGAGTGCATGACATGACGGACATCTTTTGCAGGTGACCAAAATCAGCATTGACCTGTTGGTTGCCGCGCGGTAGAGTAGAAGATGATAGCAACATCGAGAGGAGGCGCCTCTCAAAGATCAATGAGGTAGAACCCAATTAAATTGCTAGCGCTGTTCTATGACCGAGTTGCGACGCGTCCTGCCTTGGCCATCCTCGCCGTCACTGCTCGTCGGGGCGGAAGCATTTTGCCAAGTCCAGCCAAATGTCTGTTGTACTCCCGATAAAGCCACTGCGTACAAGCAGATTATTCCACACAATAGGGAGAAGACTCGTTCTTCTCCTGTTCTAGATTCATGCCTCACAGCACACGTGGACATGGATGTTGAAAATGTTGCTTGCAATCTGACTGACTTGCAGCTTTTGTGGGGCTGTTAAGTGGGGTCATATTCCCAGTAAATTTAGGTTAGGCTCTAGTGTTTAATTTTAGCGTTGTTTCGCTCTTTCCGTTTACAATGATTATATTGCCAAGACCATCCTGTAACTATCTCAACTTTCTCCCCTGTCAGACTCCCTCCTGTGACCCTGTGCCAAGATTGGTTTTGCCCTTGGCTTGCCCTGCTGCACCTATTGCCAACTACCATCATATCAATCATTGTCACCCCAAGCTCATTGTTGACGCCCTGACTACCTAACATTGGGCCTCCCCTTGCAACGACGCGCCGCCGCTGAGCAGACACACACCCCGCCTCCTGCTCCTCCTCCTCCTCCTCACCCTCCTCTTTCCCCTCCAACACAATGACACTAGCAGAAGAGTTCAGGTCAAGGAATTTCTCGATATACGGGCAATGGTAAGCAAGAAAAGAGAAGACAGCTGGCCAGTAATACCTACTCAGGCTACAACACCACCACGGCCCCTTCTGGCCAGAGTGCAGTGTACACTATACAGCGATAAGTTCAGGAGGGAACATTTGCTAATGTGGATTCATCCAGGCTGGGAGTGCTCTGCATTATCCTTGGCTTTGCCCTGGGCATTGCCAATATATTCCACTTCAATGCACTGATTGCATTCAGCATTATCCTCCTGTGAGTGTGCAGTTGCAACCCCTTACTGCGAGCACCACTGCAGTCCTGACTTACTGACCTACTGACTGACTGGTTGTTGCAGCTGCTCCGCCTTTCTGCTCGTCTTCATCGAGGTTCCGCTTCTATTACGCATCTGCCCGACCTCGGCTCGCTTTGATGCCTTTGTTCGACGCTTTACGACAAACTACATGAGTACGGACGGCATTTTTGCCCATACACATCCACACACGCAATATAGGCAGTCGGGGGCTAACAGGTCTGCAGGAGCCGTTATCTACGGCGCAATGAGCGTGGCGCAATGGCTGAGCCTGATTGTCGGTCCCTCGAGTCTCATCGCAGCCGCCGTCGTTCTTCTCCTCGCCGGGCTGTGCTATGCCCTTGCCGGCCTAAAGAATCAAGACTTTGTTGGCAGCAAAACACTCGGGGGCCAAGGTGTCGCACAGATGATCGTGTAACAGAGCATTCCATTCCACATGGCCTGGTCTGGCCGCGCCTTGTTTTTGGTTCAGTTAGCGTGTGAGCGTGAGCGCGTGTCCCCCCTGGAGACCGATGCAGGAACGGTTGTCAAGCCGGATTTTTTTTCTCTTTTTGATGAGGATGCAGCAGACTTTCAGGAATGTATTAAAAACAGCAGAAGTTTATTTAACCCCGACAGATTGTGACGGCCGTGAGAGGATGGAAGTCAATGGAAGTGGTGGTACTGGGCCAGGCCTGCAGCTAATGAATGATAAGCATGTCAGAGTTTTGCGGGCGAGTTTGAGTCCAGAGTATGTGTGGTGACTGACTTTATATCAAGCCCGTCCAGTAAGCCAGTATGGCATGCATCGTACATTCCATTACAAGTGGATCACGCATTTCTTCCCATGCAGCTCAATCAACCAAAGCCACAAATGCTCTCCAAAGACATGCTTGACCAGGGTGACAAGCACACGAGGCGACATATAATCCCCTCGGGTTATTTCAAGCGCCTGGCCCCGAGTCGATGACACGGTAGCACCGCCGCCGCAGCTCAATTCAGTCTTGATCAGCACAACCCAGACGGGCAAGACGACGAGGAAGCGGACGGCCAAGGCAGTCAATGCAGCCAGGGTTTCCGCTGTCACAACCGTCTCGACACTGCTGCTGCTGCCGCCGCCGCCGCCGCCGCCGCCGTCGGCCCGTTGTGTCTGTGTTTGTCTCTGAACGCCAGCTCCGACTCCGTACCATCCAGGCACGCTGCGTAACAACAGCATTGCGGTGGTGTGGATGAGCGTGGGCACAACCAACGGCTTCCAGGGGATTCGAATTTGCCTATCGATGTCATCGGCATCGGCGGGGAGGGAGTCGGCTAGGATACCATTCCCAGGCCTGCTATTATGAGTAGTAGTAGAAGTAGTATTATTACCGGCAATGTCAACAACCCCCAAGGTGCGCAGCGTCCATCGTGCATGGAGCCTGACGAGAAGGACAGGGGACACAAAGAGGGCGATGCCCTCAGGAAGCATCAACTTCCCAAGCAGCCAGCCCAGGCACGAATGGCATGCTTCGTAAAGCAAAGCCGACCCGAGACCTCGCAGTAATATGGATGGGCCGCCACGGGGAGTCTGGTAGAGATCTCGGGTGAGTTTGACAATGCTGCGCGGTGTCTGTCCTGGCCTTCTTGTCCTCGCTGTAGCGGGTATTTCCCGACCGCAGTCTTCTTGATCTTCTCCTGTGTCTGGTCGTAGTTGTTGTTGTAGCCGGCCCGAGGATTTGAATACGAGTACGAGGGGAAGTACATGGCCAAGGTAGTATCGGACCTTGCATGCACGAATAACAGTGAATATAAGAATTAAATCAGGGGGAGAAGGCCACACCCTACCGTCGCAATGAGGATGGCGAACATGAGGATAAATCCCAGCAGTGCTAGATGGTCACTCGCCTCCAGCGTCCCGTGTTCGAGGCTTTGTTCAAAATCCAGGAGATTGGATGTAGCTGAGAACAGGTCTCCTTCTCCTCTCGGTGATATTATTATGTTCATACTCCGGTGGATAAGGCTCAAAGCCATTTTTTTGAAATAGTGACCTCCCATCGTTGAGGATCAAGCAAGGGTAGAGCCGTGGAAGGTGAAGTGAATCGCACATTCGGCATTCATCAAGAAACAACAAGCTCAATGAGATTTCGGAAATCAGCGAGAACGACCGGCTGTTCGGCTCGTCATGACTAATGAGTTGCCACGGCAAAGAGCGCTCCGAGCATTGCTGTCATCCGTCGTGGACATTGGCGGCCTGACCGCCTGGCACGCGTCGAACACGCCAGTGTCATTCATCCCATGTAATATGTATATTGTCATTCCAAGTCAAACTCACCATCCATCAGCTTGATATGTAAAGCACACTTGCATCTCAAAGCATCCGGCGGTTACCAGGCAGCGTAAGCTAGTGTAAAAGAAAGGGGTGGCCTCGAAGAGATCATTGTGAATGCTGCTGTTGTTTGGCTGACAATATCTGCCAACCCAATTCTTCCCACAATTGACCAATGAACCAGACCGACTTGTCTTGGTCGAGATTCTGTAGCTCAGCCTTGATGGTATCCAGATCCGTTTCCTCGAGTGGATACTCTCGTCTCAGGGCGTTGTCAAAGGTCGAGTCATCATCACCAAAGACTCCACGGAGCAGCGTGCCCTGTAGCCTGGCCTCAATCTTGTCTCGAATCACATCCACACTCGAGAGCTCTTTCGGCTCTGCCCAAGCAAAAAGCTCCTGCATGAAGGCGGGCATATTGCGTTGGTTACTGCGCAAAAAATGCAGACCTTTCCTGACCACGGCAATCAGATATGGAGATTCCACCTCAGCAGCAGTCAGCGCAGCTTTGGTATTGATATGCGATACATCAGCAAGGCCCTGGGGCGGTTCAATACCCATCTGGCCTCTGGATGTGTGGGGGTCGGCAAACACTATGAGCGAAAGAGACGAGCCGGCATGGTCCAACAGGGCGCAGAGCAGACCCTCAAGCAGTTCACAGTGCGAATCTTTTGTTGGGTCAATTGATGTAAGCATGTTGCAGAGCATCTGCACGAGCCCTTCGCTTTGTGCTTCCAGGTTCGCTTTGATTTGCTGGAAATTCTTGGCCGGCGCTTTTGTATTTGGTCTGGGCTTTTGGCTTTTCGATAGGCCCTCTTCTTCCTGCCTTGTAACTTCGTCGAGGGAAAGCCGATGTAGCTGACCGAGAGTTGCCTGAAATAGTTGCACCATACTGGCATACGCAATGGTGAGAACGTTATCGGGCGCCGCTCGCATGGTGGTATGATCGATAGCTTCTAGCATGCTTGGGTAGCTTGCATCAAATGCTGACAAGATGTCTGGCACGTCCCATCCACGGGGACTAGAGGAAAGAGGGTCTTTTGTCGAGTTCAGAGAACTGAGAAGGGCTTCATGGGCCTGGCAGAGGGCGGCTATGCGCAGACAAAGCTGCTTTGGGGACGGGCTGTGACTCCTCAACAAGCACTTGAGTTGGAATACATGTCGAAGAAGCGCACGAATGTCCTCTGGCACGGGTGAGCAGTCAGCATCAAGGCCTGATGAGCCCTTACCATTTTCCGGTCCAGGCGAGCTGGTCCGGTTTGCCTCTCGCCGCCGGGACTGTGTGTTCGCTTTGACCGGCTGTTCGGTCTCGGCTTTGCGCTTCCGCGGGCTGGGAGAGTCATGGTCGACAGCCTCAAGCCGAGTTCGCTCAGCCCGGTGGATATATTCTTGAAGCTGAGTCTTTTCCGCTTCGGCTCGTTGGTAAGCCTGCTTCCAAAACAAGGCAGTATCAAACTGGGCATGTTGCGCCGGCATCGTGGGCTTCTGTGCAACCGATTTCGACAGCATGGTCAGATAGTCTGTAGCTATGAGCCTCTTGCTGAGCTCTTCGAGATGGGCATCTTCTCTCACCATCGAGTGGCATGTCCGCGGGTTTGGACCGGACCGTGACCAGGGCAAGGGCGAGGTGGGCATGTGAAGGAGTGGCCTTGCTTGGCTCAGTCGAGCTCATTTTGCCGTCGCAGCCATTTCAAGAGGCCTTGAATCGTAAGACTGCGGCTCAGGGTATTGATCATTGTTCTAAAAAGACGCTGTCTCGGCCCAAAGCCAAGGCGAGAGGAAGGAAGGAGCAGATGTGAAATGCGGGAAGGAGCAAGTGTAGAATGCGGCAAGGAAGGAGCAAGTGTAGAATGCGGCAAGGAAGGAGCAAGTGTAGAATGCGGCAATCGCGGTGAGCACCGAACCTGCCGAAATGATCAAATTCAGGTCGGCTGAGATATTGGAATCAATCTGATCTGAATTGATATCTTGTATCTCTGAGGGATGTAAACTCGGTACTGGTTGAGGTCATCTCGACTGCACGAGCTCTGACATTATCGCTCACGATGCCTTCTGGCTCAATACCTACCTCTGCTCCTCTGGCTCAAGACCTACCTCTGCTCCTCTGGCTCAAGACCTACCTCTGCTCCTCTGGCTCAAGACCTACCTCTGCCCATCTGGCAGGATGCTTGTAGCATGATTGACGATTCGGAGCAAGTTCGGCTGACGATGCTCGGCGGAGATAACCTCTTCGCTAACCGCGGCGCATAAAGAGTTATATTCTTCTCCCCATATTCTGCGACAACAAAAAACTACCTGGTGCGACGGCTGCAACCATGGGCTCCGTCACAGAAGAAGCCCCCGACTACTACGAACTCCTGTCGATATCCGTAAGCGCATCAGAATCCGAAATCCGACGGGCGTACCGCAAGACCTCGCTCCTCTACCACCCAGACAAAGTAGCCAACTTCACGCCAGAGATAGCAGAAAAGTTCCAACATGTGCAAAAGGCGCTCGACGTGCTCACCAACGCCGAGGAGAAGCAGAAGTACGACCGCGGCCGGGAGGCCAAGCTGCAGCGCAAAGCCGAGCACGACGCTCTTGAGAGCAGACGGCGCAAGCTGAAGGAAGACCTGGAGGCAGGAGAGCAACGCGCAGCCGACGGCCTTGCCACTTCTACCAATGGCACCAAACGCACCTGGACACAGCGCGACCTCGATATCCAGCGTATTGCCGAGGAAAATCGGCGGAAGAGACAGGCTGCGAGTCTGCGCAAGGCACAGGAGGCACAGGAGCGTGCTGCTGCCGCCGCTGCTGCTGCTGCTGCTACCGCTGATGCGACGGCGGCGACAGAAAACGGCGAGTCTTCTTCTATAGACCGTAGCGTCAAGATACGCTGGATCAGGGAGGGCGATGGGCTAGAGATTGACAAGGAGTCGCTGCTGGATTCCTTCCCCGCAGGAGAAGTCGAGGACGTGGTGGTATTGAAGGACAAGAAGCGGCGCATTGACGGGCGTGAGAAGAAGGTGGTCATCGGTACCGGAGTCGTTGTGTTCACGACACAACCAGCAGCCAAACAGGCAGTGGCAAGAGGCCCCTGGGATGGGATCCAGAGTGTGAGTTGGGCAGCAGCTGAAAAGGAAGCAGACCCATCCTGAATGCTGCCTCTGCTTATTCTACTTCTTCTAACACGCCCCCCCTGGGCAATTCATGATGATGATGATGATCATGCTCATACTCATGCTGCCTAGACCCAACCTACTAACCTGACTAATAACCTCACGAACGAACCGAAAAAGGCAGTACTTGGTTGTTTATTGTTTATTATCTGACCTTCTTTCTCCGAATATATTTACTCACTCCTCCCCTATTTGAATCCAGGCTGTGGTGGTGGTGGTGGACCCAATAATATGAATTCACACCACAGAAGGCCAAACACCCTTTTCTGCCCCCTATTCGGGGTCAACGGTAAGAAGAGAGCTGATTTGATCTGATCCGATCTGATCTGATCCGACCCGATCATATCATATCGAATAGTTTCTATTTCCCCGGCTCCTATAATATATTGTCATTATTATTATTATTATTATTTGGATCTATCTGTACAACGTTACAAAGGAAAACAAACAACCAACCCCCTTTAATCCTATATATAGTACAATATCCCCATACTTACTGTCAGGTCAGTAGCCAGTACCACCACAACCACCCAACCACCCAACCACCCAACCACCCAGCCATATACAACCAAGTACCAAGTACCAACTTGAGGTTGATACACACACCGCCACAAAAGCTAGGCCTGCTTGGGCAGTTATAGGTTACTTACTATGGTAGGCGGAGCTTTTCAAAAGTTACGTGCTGATGTCGCTGGCAGCCACAGCTGCAGCCACAGCCATTTTTTTTATTCCTTTTCTCTCCTTTTTCCGATTTACTCCCTTTCTTGAAGAAATCCTGGATTGAACTCATGTGGCTATGCGCAAGGAGTCTCTCCCTGCCAAATCACATATTCATGTGATAATCATGGAACTTCCCATCACATCTTGTAGAGGTATCATTGGTAAAGTACTGGTATCTCCCCAGAAAGGGCAATGCTGGCCTGATAACTGAACAGCACCATAAGGTGGTACAAAATTTCCTGCCTTGGTTCTTTGTCAACTGTTTTGGCCATTTCCATGGCATTGTCAACCAACTTCTCCGAGTTGAATGCCTGCTCAGTGCTCACATACACAGTTTGGTGGCTGGTGGCATTTGGCGGGGATTTTGTGCCCCTTACTGGGTAGAGTCGTCCACTTGCTGCAAATTATGGCTGTATTGATGCATCCTCGCCATCATTTTCGCTTAGAAAAGTCTTAACCGTTGCTGTTGTTCCGAGTCATATCCGCTATTATTTTCACAAGGCAATCTCAACCAGGCTGGATCTTCGCTCGCCGAGAGGGTAATTGGAGTTGGCGCTGCTGAAGTCCTGGCTTAAAATCTCGTGAGTGCTCGGTTGCTGCCGCGGCAGTGGGTAGGAGGGATAGGACATTGAGGCATGTGCCGATCGAAGAATGGTTTCCTCGAGTACGCGCTCCTGGTAGAGCAGCTGGGAGACCGACTGGAGGCAGCGTGCATGTGCGATCCTCAACCCCTCGCACTCGTCCACTCCTTCCACTGTACAGATAGACATGATACTGGCAAGTAGCACCCGCTGTGTCTGAAACTGGGCTTCAATCATCTGTTCTGTCGGCTCCCAATCAAATGTGTCTTGGTGTCGGGGCGAGGCTGGTCTGCAGGAGCAATCTGGGTTTGTGGTTGTGGGTGAGAGGATCGAACGGTATCGTTGGGAGAGTGGTGTTCTGCTGGAGATGAGGGTGGCCAGCTTCCAGATGTCACAGTAGATGCAGTCGCGTACACAAAGCCGGCATGGTATGCTCTGTCGAGGATTTGGCCGGAGCCCTTGCAGGAGAGCTTGTCGTGATCGACAACCCATGGCTGCGGGTGCGGGGGTGTGTGGAAGGTTGAGTGGGTAGAGGTATGGTATCGATGTTGGCAGTGGTGGTGCAGTATATAAATGAGGAAGCTCTGGCTGTCGGTTATGATCTGATCTGCAGCTCAGTTGGGGTGAAGATCTGTCTTGTGATGCCAAAAGACAGAAAGACGGCGACCGGCAGGGTCAGCAAGCCCACGCTTATAGAGAAGTACGGAAGATGCGAGACGGTCTTGACTATTCTGACGTAGACAGATTGGCAGAGGGTAAAGTTCCATTCTGTCGTAGCATCGTACTCTCTATCCGATGCACAAGTCTGGGCCATGACCATAGAAGATTGGATTAGTCAAGTGCTCGTGATGTTGGTGCCTGAGTCACCGCTTCAAAAGAACCATCAGAGGAAGTAACGAAGGTGGCTGTATCCCAAAACGGACCAAAAGGTGGGGCAGTTGCCTGGGCTGTGCGAGCGCTGAGCCGTGTGTGCCTTGGGAGGGCACATTAGGGAAAATTGCAGTAATTACCATTGGGCAGGCACGGCCAGGGCCGTTTAGGCTGCGATCGCTTCGGGTAAGGCCCCCCGCTTAAATCGTGTCCGACAGGGCAGAGAATTTTGGGTGCGGTGAAGATTCCTGCCTTGCCCTTTGGTTTCTGAGGGGCACTTTGGGCTGCTCAGCAGGGGAGGACAGATTAGCAACTGACAGCAAGCTGCAATCATCACTCTTGTTGAAACCAGTCACCAATGAATGCCATGGACATGGAACTCACCCCGGCCGCAGTTACTGTAATTTCACCACGCCGCCTGTCAACTGCCACAAATGCGCCCTTTTTTAAGCCCCTCCCTGGTCGAGACTCATCACTCCTTCTCGAACACAGCATCCCTTGCTGACCCCGCTGAAGTCACCTTGACGAGCGCTTTTTCAGTCAACAGTGGCCCCTCAAGATCAGCCCACACAACGCCAAGAAGCCTCAAAGTTCAATGCTTTGGAAAGCATGAAGATGTTAGGCGGCAGTGTTCATCCTCATACCACTGATTATATCCCAGATGATGACCAATAATGGTTGGTGGGAAGACCACATGGAAAGACCTGATGAAAAGATCTGGTGACAATATCAAAATGACACTATTTAATTTTCCAGAGAAGTGTCACCATTCCGTCTTGTCATGAGACAGATATTCTATACACTTCAGAGAACCAAGCTATTTATAATGGCCATGCGAGGATAGGTTCCTACGCCATCTGCCACACAACAAGCACAGTCAGCCCAATCTGGGCTAAACATTGGGCTTGGAATGCATCATGTAGTGATGTTATCCCTTGAGTACGCCTACTGATGTTTGCAGCCCTATGTAATGACTACTACCAGCAACTCTGGCCGTCGAGATCACCCGATTCAGGCTCTCACTGCAGTACGGCGGCGCTCCGAATTTGTCATGAATGACACACATATATATCCGAACAACTGAATCTTGCGCATTTTTAACGATACAAGCTAGAACATCCAAACCATTCTTCCTGCAGACTTGCTGGCAATTCAGTACCAATGGAATATATACGGCGGGACTCTTGGTGCGGCTCCGATACTCACCGCTGTCGAAATGATAGATATATATACATATCTATCTCGCCATCAGCTCTACATCGACCGAATTTTCCGTGCGAAGATGATCCCTTGGGATAAGGATGACTTTGCAAAGAACCAGCAGGAGATCTGGGACATTCTCTTCGATCGGCACCCGTTTCTCATCCGAGCCTCTCTTCCCGTCTCGGCATCAGCTAGAACATGCAGATCACCACAGCAGATGGCACAGCGCTGACACCTTGGTACCAAGATATATATCCAACCGAGTCACATCTCTCCGTAAATGACATGCGCAACCACCTCTACTTCGCCACCGCTCCGGGGTTGGGACCCTCTACGTTGCAGCCAAGAAAAATGGTATCATGACGCAACGTCATCCAACTCGTACAAAATAATGAGACAGGATATAGATGGCCAACAGCACAGGTGTGGGATCAGGGATGGATAGCCAGGTCAGGCAGGGGGTTGTGGTTGTTGTTAATGCATCATGACTGTGTTGAAGATCCAAAAAAGAATTACAGCGGTCTGCTGGAAATAATATTTTCCCTGACATTCCTTTCTCTGGAATGCTTGCCTTTGGTGGCCCTCTTTAAGATGCCATCCATCCACGCTGATTACTGCTGTGCGCGCAAAGAGTCTGCTGCTTCCTTTCCCACTATGTCCCCAACCACAGCTCAAATCTAGTATCTCGGTTGGGGCGGTGCTCCGTAGCCACCTTGCTGAGGATAGCCACCTTGCTGTTGCTGAGGATAGCCACCTTGTTGAGGGTAACCGCCTTGTTGTTGTTGTTGTTGAGGGTAGCCGCCTTGCTGGGGACGTTGTTGCCCATAGCCCCCCTGTTGCTGACCGTAGGCGCCCTGAGGCTGCCCATACTGACCCGGTTGCGCACCATAGCCGCCTTGAGCGGGAGCTGGTGCACCGTACCCAGCCTGATAACCACCGTAGCCTCCTGCGGGGGCGCCTTGGGGAGGTCGTTGGCTTGACGACTTCTCGTCCTTGGAGTCGTAAGACGAGTCGATGGCGCCGAGGAGGAGTTTGATAAGCCAGAGTTCAGGGGTGAGGTCGACCGGAGGGTTTGCGTGCTTCATTTCATCGGCTTCGACTTCATAGTCTATCAAGATGTCAGTGCCAGCAGAGCGAGAGCGAGGGAAGTAAGCATACTGGATGTGCAATCGATGATGTCGCCAATCGTCGGCTCTTCATCGAGCTTGCCGAGGAATTCACGAGCCTTCAGATCATTGCCGACCTGTGCAAACTGGAAGGCCAGGGCGCCCTTCCCATAGCGAGAGCGCTCGAGCTCAGCCGACGCGTTTTTGATGATCTTGGCAACGTCTGACGAGCTCTCCCCAGTTGGCTGGCCGTCGGTGATAGTGATGACCAGAATAGGCTTTTGAAGCTGGCCTGACCTAGCAGGGCCAAGGACGAGCGGACCAAGGATCTTGTTCTGCAGCTCTCGGCCCATTGGGGTGAGACCGGAAAACTTGGTGCGAGCAACCATCTCATTGACTTGCTGCTCACTGCGAATACCATTGCCCTGATCGGTCGAGTTCATGAATCGGACTTGGATGCCGTCGTCGTCAAAGAGCGAGGTTGCAAAAGCAACCCGGCTCAAGATGACCTTGAGGTCGTCAATACGCTCACCATTCTCCTCAAAGGCCATGGAGCCACTGTCATCAATGTAGAGGATGACATCGTACAGAGCTAGCTTGACAATATCAGATGCAATCTCTGTGCTAATGCGCCACTGCGCTGCCAGGGTCGCAACTTGCTGCCCTGCACGGTTGGCAATCTGGTCAATAGCTGGCGATCCTGGTGGGTAGAAAGCTTGCAGGCTTTTCTCTTGAATCGCACTCTGGATTAGCTGCTTGAATGCCCCTACATTGCCGACTGGTGCCGTCGCCTGATGCTGAGGTGCACCGTATGCTGCTTGATGGGGAGCAGAAGCGCCTGGGGCAGGTTGGGAAGGATATCCACCATGTGGAGCACCCTAGAAACAAAATAGTCAGTAATTGATTTTGACCAAGATAATGAGATGAGGATATGCGAATCACGAACATATCCTGGTCCCTGGTTGTACTGCGGTTGACCATACGGCTGCTGATACGGCTGCTGTTGCTGACCGTAGGGTGGCTGTTGACCGAAAGGTGTCTGTTGACCATATGGCTGCTGCTGACCATATTGCGGTTGTTGTCCATATTGTGGCTGTTGGCCATACTGTGGTGCATTATATGCAGGTTGCGGAGAGAAGGGGGGCTGCTGCTGTTGCGCCTGTTGCCCAGGTACGCCTAGCTGCGGGCCGTATGCATTCTGCTGGAGGGCTGCTGGTTGTTGATATGGCGACGTATACTGCGGCTGGGGGGAGACACCTGGCCTCGGCGGGGGAGGCGGGCCTTGAGGGTAGGGCGCCGCGGCACTGGCAGCCGGCTGGGAGACAACAGGATATGGAGCCTGTGACGTAGCCGGGTTGGTGGGAGGGTAGGCAGTTGTGGGTTGTGCAGCTGCAGCTTGCGCTAGGCGAGAGAACTTGCTCATGATGGAGGCGATGAAACAGTGGTCCAGGAAAGACGCGAGAGTGTCCAATAATATGGGCAGGTCCAAGAGTACCGCGTGACAACTGTTTTGTATGAAGCGGAAGGCGCAGTGGGGGCCTCAAATTCTTCTCTATTCCGGCTTGGGCGGGCGGTGATGCAATCTGTGGCTCAGAATTTCCTTACCTGAGCTTGAGCTGGTCGAGCTCCACCTTGTGGAGGGCCTCCTGGGTAGGCTTGGTACGAGGGCTGCTGACCGGGCTAGGCGGGGTCAGTGGCAAAGTGGGTTGCGTGGGTGGCTCAACTCACATAGCCACCAGTCTGAGGTGGCACACCCCCGGGTTGAGATTGAACTGGTCCTCCAGGGTAGGGAGCACTTGGTTGAGCAGCCGCCTGACTGGCCGCGATTTTCGAGGCTAACTATTGCATTGCTCATTGCGCGGGTCAGCTTGGGGAATATCACGAGGATTGCGGGGCAAATGAGGGGCAAGTGAGGCACCACATACACCCATTTCTCAGGTTCTGGAGCGTTTCGAGCGGAGCAGAGAGCGATGCTGATGAGGGAGCAGAGGTGCAATTGGGGCTCTGGTGATGATATATGTTCGCACGAGCGGCCGGGGCTTGCCTCTTAATATAACTTGAAGGCGGAGCTGAAGATGCCGTGCAGCTGCCACACCACTGTACAAGTACGCGAAAGGTACGACGCTATTAATTAAGCTTGGTCCCGCGGGGCTGAGCTGGGCTGACTCCAAAAGGCTGACTCTTAGTAAGCACCCCTTGGAAAGCGCCTCGAAGAATTTCTGTCCTCAGATGTACTGACATCAATCAATGTGGATGAGTCAACATCCTGGATAATACAAATTCCATAGTTTGTCCCACCCGAGGGCTTGGGCGTGTGCTGTGATTGGAGACTACAGCTGTAATTGTCAGTTATCATTATCGATATTATTACCACCACAGTACAGTATTTAATTTTGGCGAGACGAACTCAAATGTGCGGCAAACTTTCCCCCTTGAGCGGTGCCGACTATCACGTCCAGGTTGATGATGAATGATGATGAATCGTTGACGAGCACGCTTTGGTCCTTCGTGTAGCGCTCCGTTGAGCCCAAGGTTGATCCATGTCCATGACAGAATAGCTTAGCCCCGAGTGTTGCAGACCCTTACGCCTACAGCCATTGGCCGCCCAGCATGCCACCAACCTACACGACGAGTCAACGGAGCTCAATAACACAGTTCATTACTTTCACACAGGCCAAGGAGAGTGTTGCCGTCAAGGGAAGTGGGACACAGTTGATGTATTACCAGGCTCTGGGACTGACTTGCTACAGCATCTTAAAAACCACGACTGGAATGCCGAGCGTGCTGTCGATAGGTAAGATATCTCTGTTTTTGTTGTGTGCTCTTTCTTCATTGCTGCATGGCAGAGCACCATGGCAACGACTCTCAATCCATACAGAGCATGATAGCAACAGCATAGGCAACAAAGACACAATGGCAGTTGGTTTCTTGGCATGCCAGTGATGCCCCAGTGATGCCTGGCTTCATTCACTCTGCTTAGCAACGCACTCTCCCCTCTCTCTGTCACTTACTCTTCCTCTGGCCCCCCCCCCTCTCTGTCACTTACTCTTCCTCTGGCTCCCCCCTCTCTCTGTCACTTACTCTTCCTCTGGCTCCGTCCTGTTCTTATCCATAATAGCAACCTCCTGTTCATCCTCTGCTGTTTGGTGTTGATTGCCCTTGCTTGACTGGCCTTGATGACTCCCAACAAGCGGAAGGCACCATCTGGCCAAGACTCTCCTGCCTTGCCTGGCTTCTCTCCCAAAAAGGCCAAACCTGGAATCACAGGGGAGGTCCAGATGCCAGGCTGGGAGCTGCTTGCACCACCAGCACCAGCTACTGGCAGCACTCCTGGTACTCCTGGTACTCCTGCAGTTGGACCTCGTCCAGCGATAGATGTTGAGACCTTCATCTCACTTGTCAACTCAGTGAATACCAAGTTTGTTTGATCTTTGCAAGGAACCACAGATACAGTGGAATCTCAAGGCTGACATATTGGCTTCCCTGCTTCTAGTTTCTTCTCCTCCAACAGCACCGCTGCCGCTGCCGCTGCCACTGCCGCTTTGCCATCAGCATCCATTCAACAACACTTGAACAAACTGTTCGACTCCTACCGAGACTCCCCCGAGACCGAACCTGACAAGATCCTCATCAATGGCGCACAAGCCTACCTGTCGGACCTCTCGATCGCCGTCGATGAAGTAGTCCACTTTGCCCTTTGCCAGCTCCTCGACGTCGGCTCCATCGGCGAATTCGAACGCAAAGCCTTTGTGTCCGGCTGGCTCAATGCCTCCACGACGACGACGATCGCAGAAGCAGCATCGGCAACAGCAACTAGATCCTCCTCCGCACGCTCCACTTCCACATCCACATCTACGCCCCCGGCCCAACAATCCCAACCCCTCGACACCATCCCCCGCCAATCCGCATACGTGACCCTGCTCCGCACGCGTCTGACCTCGGACCCGGCCTACTTCAAGACCATCTACCGGGCTGCGTTCAAGTTCGCCAAGCCTGAGCACCAGCGCTCCGTCCCGCTCGAGTCGGCCCTTGAGTTCTGGAAAATGTTCTTCTCTGCCGCGTCGGGCGGTATCGAATGGAACAAGGGTAGCAATGGCTTCCAGTGGCTCGACCTGTGGCTGGAGTTCTACGAGACCCAGGGCAAGAGACCGGTCAACAAGGATCTGTGGAATATGGTGGGAGAACTCGTGCTCAAGACCACGGAGGAGCCGGACGAGCAGACGCTCCAGGACTGGAGAGCAGATGCTGCCTGGCCGTTCGCAATCGATGACTTTATTGCATGGGTCAAGGAGAAACTGGAAGGTGGAAATTTGGCTTCTTCTGACGCAGGACAGGATCAAATGGACACCAGCTAGTTCATTTGTTGACAAGTCCAGTCGCGATGACAGAAGTGACACAGTATTGAAGACTGGCTAGCCAGCAGAGGACGCTTCAGGTCGCCATGATTATCATCATCATAGAGTATGTTCCCTCCTAACTCTTGTCCTTGTCCACTCTCGAAGGCCTCCACTGTCCTGCATTACCGTCATCCTCGCCCTCCTCAACCGCACAAGCGGAGTACTCTTTGTCCGCCGCCTCTCTGCCAATCTTTCTGCGCCCCTTAGCTGCTCTTCCCCAGTTTGATTGGTCATGATCTCGGAAAGTGGGCGTGCATTCATCTGGTCGCAAGCAAGCAGGGCAGTCTTCATCTGCGAGATTTCCGCCTGAACTCTCGCGGATTCATTGATTTGGCGGAGCAAAGGAGTCATGTACCTAGCCCCGAAGCTACGGATAATGCGGAGCCATTGACTGTAGCTTGAGATGAGCGTCTGCAGCGCGTTGTAGATCGCATTGATCCGTCTGGCACAAGCCAAAGACAAGCTCTGACGATGCTGCGAGAGGTGGAGGTAAGCCGAGTAAATGTATGCGTCAAACACGGGCAGCAGGGCGCCAAGGACCTTGAACGATCGTCGACACGGCAGGGTCAGATGAGCAGTAATGAGCGATGTGCGCTGGTAGAAGATCGATGTCATCGCGAGCTCAGTTGGCGTGACTGTAAAGGGAGCAAGCGTTGTGATGTAGTGGATGGCCGAGATCTGGCTCGAGACCACTTTTGCGGCCGCGCCCAGCTGGACGAGCAGCTGGCCCGAACAGCCCAGGATGTCTCGATCGAGCGTGGCCGAGCAGAGGTACAACGGTTTGGGCTGCAGGAAGACGGCAACTTGCAGTATCTGGTCGGCGAGACCACGGTAGAAACCGACAGCTGTCTGGGGCAGGTCTGCTGCGGCAAGCGTGCGCTCGAATGCCTGGTATACACCGTCTGGTCCGTCTGCTAACTCTCCCACCAGCAGCGGCTGAATACCGAGTGGACTGGGGGGCACGGTATGAGGCGTCGAGGCCGACCTGGAGGCCAAATCGGTGTCATAGCAATTGCGGTACTGGTCTGATTCTGGGGATGAGTAGACCTCTGCTGTGGGGGTGGTCAGTGAGGGTGAGTGCTCAGTATCATGGGATACCGCCGGGAGGGGCGAAGGAGAGGATGAACAATCAACCGCCGGTCCTGGTCCATCCATCCCGGGCGATTCAGGGTCAAACTCGATGTCAGGATAGCTGAGGAAGATGGAAAAGTCGGTTCTTTCAGCGAAGTCAAGAGAGCTGACTTCGTCTGGGACAGGACGGGAGGAGACCATGGCCGAAGTTGCTCCTCAGCATACCAAGGTGACGGGTATTCGTCAGTGAAGACAACGAGGGCACATTGGGAAAAGGAGCCACAGACGGGGTTGGGGATGGGCAAGTGCGGACGCGTCCAAATGGCCAAAGGAGCAGTAGCAAGCATGCCACTGCCTGGAAAAGAGCAAAAAGCAGGGAAGGCGTGATGGGTGACGCGTGACGAGCGAAGGAAGAGCAAAAGGAAGAGCAACAAGAACAATCTCGAACAACAATCTTGATCGTACAAGATATCGACATTTTGTAAGCTGTAAACCGCAAGGCGTGTGTATGAATTTGCCAGTTTCAATCGCCAGAGGGGAGCCGTCGCACATCGAAGCACGCTCTGTTGGATTGGATTGTGTCCTGGCCGTGCAAATGCCGTCGACCAGGCTGCCATTACGGCAGTGATGATGTCCAGCGAGATGCAATAGCTCTTCGCACCATTGACTAATTGGCACTCCATCGAAGGAAACAAGTGACAACTTAAAGTTGGGCGATGATGAGATTGGAACAGAGATGTTCACATACGAGCTGTTTGGGGGGGGACAAGTCAGAGAAGGAAGAATTCATTGCCTTTTAATATGATCTCGATCGAGACCGGTCTGGCCCGTTCGTTGCCCTTCCAACAGAACAAAGAGAGTCAGTCAGCCGTTTCGTTTGAGCCACGGGCTAGTCTTCCCCCGACTGATGGATGTCGCCTTGTGTCTGGGCTGACAATACAGGCCGCTTCCGCAACCATGGTATCTGGTCTTTGATCTCCGTCCGAGATGCATCCAATGTTTGCTCAACATCGTCCGGAATGCTTTCCTTGGCTGGGTCAGTCGAGCTGGCTGGATGGCGCTCCGTCCCTGGAGCAGAATACTTAAAACCAGGAGGCGGCTTGAGGTCATCATCGTCCCCAGGCAGCTGTGTATTAACAATGTTGTTGCCTATCCTCTGCAGAGTCATGTTGACGATCTTCTGGGTCCATTTGTAGAAGAACCAGAAGGCAGACAAGATGCCAATGAGCACGGCGATCCAGCTGATGTTGGCAGTTCTGCTTTGGCCCGTCATCATCCTGCCTCGCCCCCGAGCGCTTGACCAGCTGCTAATGCGGAAGTTCCACCAATGGACAGGATTCATGAGAGCGGTCTTGAGAAGGCCAACAACACCCATCGATATCATGCCCTTGAGGAAATGCACGCTCCAGGCAGAGACGGCCTCCTCCTCATCCACCTCGTACATCTCAGGCTCGTTCCAGTAGTAGTCATGCCCGACAAGGGTATCGTAAGGATTTAGATAGAGGTCGACGACAGGATCTGCGACGAAGCCAAGGAAGAACATGACGATGAGCATGAAGACAACTGCAAGAAGGCCCGAGACAAGGTTACTGCCCAAGTAGCGTTGCAGTCCCAGCCTCCTGAAGCTGAACGCAGTTTGGCACTGATGGCACTTCCAGAGCGAGCCTGGCCGTGTGCTCTCGGTGCGCAGTCTCAGCAAACAGTGTTCGTGGATGTACCGCATTCCACCTCGGCACTTGCACGGCTTGATCAGCCTGCCGTAGTTCTCGTCTTCACTGACATACTCGACATGGGGCCGCTGCAATGCCGGAGGCAAACCAGGCGGATACATGGTCACAGTTGGCACGACATCCTCGTAGCAAATCCTGCACATCCTCGTTGGGTATGTCCAGTTCGCAGTAGAGTCGGATTCCTGCGTCTGCGCAGGTCTGGCCGAACTAGCGCCGTCTTTGCCATCGTGTCCATCGCCCGGCTGGTCCATGGTTGTCTCTCCAAGTCAATGGTGAATGACAGGTACGGTGTACGCACAGTGCGAGCTTGCCCTACGTCAATTTGTAATCACGCCACAAATGGCCCAGTACCTCGCTCTGGCGGAGACATCCACTGAGAGTCAGGAGGACGATGCAGTAGCCCATCATCTCTCTATCCCAACAGCTGAGCTGACCGAGCTGCAAGGGAAGAGAGGGGGAGGAGACGACGGGAAGTTACAAGACATAGCAGGAGCGATGGAGGACTTGGCGCGTGCCTGTCACTTGGCTTATCTCCGTGCTTAAGTCCTCCAGACGCGCATCGAGCTGATTCTACATCTCTTCTGCCTGCACTTTTTCATTCCTTCCTCTCCCCTCATCCACCATGGCAGACCGCTACTCATTCTCCCTCACCACTTTCTCGCCGAGGTAAGCGCGAACCTCTCGCTGCCTGTTGACTTGATTGCCTCGTCATTCATCTAACTCCGATGTAGCGGCAAGCTTGTGCAAATCGAATACGCCCTCAATGCCGTAAACCAGGGCGTCACCTCTTTGGGAATCAAAGCCACAAATGGCATTGTCCTTGCCACCGAGAAGAAATCGTCCTCGCCGCTGATCGACCCGCCGTCGCTGTCCAAAGTATCGCTCATCACCCCCAATATTGGCATGGTCTACTCCGGTATGGGCCCGGACTACCGCGTCCTGGTGGACAAGGCCCGAAAAGTGTCGCATACAAACTACAAACGCATCTACAACGAGTACCCGCCCACCAGGATACTGGTGCAAGATGTGGCCCGGGTAATGCAGGAAGCCACTCAGAGCGGTGGTGTGCGGCCGTACGGGGTCAGCCTGCTGATTGCCGGATGGGACGACGGGATCGAGCCGGAAAATGCGCTGGCCAAGGAAGGCGAGAGCGAGGCAGAGAAGAAACTGGCGGAGAAGAGCCGCAAGACCGGTGGCATCCTAAAGGGCGGCCCCAGTTTGTATCAAGTCGATCCCAGCGGCAGTTACTTTCCCTGGAAGGCAACAGCCATTGGGAAAAGCGCCACCAGTGCGAAGACGTTCCTCGAGAAGCGGTACAACGACAACTTGGAGCTGGAGGTGAGTTGTCAGACGACCCCTTCTTGCCCCTTTGCAATTGGCTTACAATCCGCTAATCTGTGTTCTCTGCTCTAGGACGCCATTCACATTGCGCTACTAACGCTCAAAGAAACAATCGAGGGTGAAATGAACGGTGACACAGTCGAGATCGGCATTGTGGGTGACCCGGTCAACCACTTGCTTGGCTATGAAGGAGTCGAGAATGCCGTTGGGCCCCGGTTCCGCAAACTGAGCAAAGAGGAGATAGAGGACTACCTGACGAATCTATGACCTAACCAAGGGCATGTTGGTCGGGATTCTGTTTCTTTAATTGTTCTCTGCCTCCTTTGGTACACACACATGACTGCCAAGGGAAGAGCTCTAGAAAAAGCAAGATGAATCAATGATTCCAACATTCCTACCCAACTCATCTGTCTGCAAGCGCTTCCTCCCTGCCAAGTCAAACAGCCAATGCTTGGCAATCACCTGCCCAGCCTATCTCCTTCATGCCCTTATTATGGCAGGGCAGGGATGAGGAGGTATTCATTTGTCAAGGTTAGCAGCAATGGACCCCATTCAACCATGTTAATTGGATCTGAAAAGAAACCTTGAAGAATGTTAGTTTGGTGTTGGCATTGATCATCAGCACAGTTATGAACTCAAGTATGACTGTTTGGTTTCTGAATGATTGGCATACAGACTGCAAGTACATGTATGCCTAAGCACAATGTGGGATGAACGGTCAATGAGTCTAATGGGCCAGCCCTGGTCCTTTCTCCCCTTTGTGCTCTCACCCCCCCCTTGTTCCTTTTTTCCCGGGTTCTGCCAGTATACAATCAGATGTTTTGCTCCAAAAGTATCCATTCTCCCATTTGTCATATCCTTGCTTTGGGCCACAGATATCCAGGATAGATAGTTGTCATTTCACACTTAATCTTCCCTCCCACTTTCCCCGCGCTACCAGGAGTGTAAAAGTTTCTCCAGACAATCGGCTACAATTCATCAACTAATGGGCCCTGCAAAAGAAAGAAAGACAACAAGAGTAAGAAGGGACTGTAATAGTGACAAACGCCTAGTCACAAAATCTAGGTCGTGAACCTGTGTCCCATCCCATATAACTCCTAGGCTCCTGAGTGATAGAGCTTGGCCCGGAAAGAGAAGTTGATCGTACGGTCATGTGTACCATTATAAAAACCGAGACATGTGTCAAGGTTCGTTCTTGAGGGCGCTAAGGAGGAATTTCTCCAGATAGTTCCGAGCTCCAAGCACGGTTGCGCGGCCGTCGTCTCGTTTCTCAGTCCCATCGGGGTTGCCCATGGTGAGAGTGAAAAGCCAAAAGACTGCGGCAATCCAGGCGAAGAAGGCCATTCCGAGACTGACTATTGGCAGAACCAGATGAACCAGCATCAGGCGAGGGGCACTGAAGTCAAAGTCATGGGCTTTCTTGGCCGACGGGGCATAGATCTGTTTAAGGTGATTCCAGAAGATGGGGGCGATAGTGCGGATTAGGACGGTGCTGAACGGGTCTCCTTGGCGACATATTCGTAGTGGCCAAAAGAGGATCAGGCCGACAAAGGCAACGAGGGAGAAGAGACAGCTGAAGAGACTATGGAACGGGTCCATGCATGAGAGCCAGCACTGGAAGATGCTATGTTAGCCTGTGTCATAAAGCTTGCGAGCCAGGTGGTGGCATAGTATGGCCACTTACCAAGATCCAGACAGCATGGTCGTCTTGCTCCGTCAGCTCGTCGTCGTCTGGAGGAATATACTGGATGATGACCGGGCGATTTTCATCCATTTCTGGCCAGTTGGCCAGGTGACCATTGGGTCGAGGCGGCTGGCTGGCTGAGAGCTCAAACCGCCTTGGGTCTGGTTGTAACTGGGACCAGGAATGCGAAGGAACATATATCTTGGTGTCGGATGTATCAGATGAGCCTGAGGTCGCGCTGGAGATTGATGACTGTGGGTTTGACTGAAGCTTGTGGAGCGCGGCTCCAGCGTGGGAGCCACGATGGACTGAGGACAAGGGAGGAGATTTTGCCAGCGTCGGGGGTTGCAGGTGGTTGAGCGGCGGCGCAAAGGAGGGATTCGGAGCTCTGAATGGTGGATAGCTACCGGTGAGATGGGCCATAGGCGGAGGAAGGGGTTGACTGTCCATTGTCCCAAGACAAAGGCTGGCGCAGGCTCAGATGAAACCGTCTACTGCTCAAAGAGGTGCAATCGACAGGGCCAGCACTTCGAGCAGCGGACATTGAGTCAGCTGGAAAGGAAACCAGCTCATACTTCAAAGGATTGACCGCTGGGAATGCCATGGAATGAGCATGTCTTGGAGACCCATCACCAAGACTTCACCCAAGAAGCGCAGCCCCTCCACATGCAGGATGGATGGGACAGCCAAGCCATGCCGAGTGTCGCCAAGCAGGCCTAGTCAAATGAATGTCTTGGCCAACGGCCATGCACCTGGCTTTTGACCTCCATTCAGGTGGCTATGCCCAGTCTAAGCGGAGCGGGAAACGCTCTGGTCTGCTGTGACTCGTCCCCGTCATTTTCCCCTCGCTATCTCGTCGCAAAAGCTGTTGAGCGGAAAGGATGAATGCAGCAGCCAAGCCTTGGCAGATGACCGCCAAGCCGCCCGCGATTGGACAGACCTTGGCCCGTTGAGGCTCCAGGAGTTGTTAGTAATAATTACCAACAGCACGAGACACTGTGGCATGCGACACTGATGACTTATTAGAGCATAGATATTACAGCATGGCCTAGCCACTTGCAGCCCTCACCCCCCAAATGCTTGGTTGCCGGCTGGATCCGTCAAGTTCCGCCAGCGGAAATGAAACTTTTTACTGACATATTAAAGGGCCTGGCCTAGATGATTAGAAGAGCGGGCGTTGACGAGCAATAACATCTCGTTAGATTGATTTGTCCAGTAGCGCATAATACTCGTACGAGTCGTAATCATTACTAGGGCAGGCCAAGGCCCAAAGGGAGCAGCAGATGGTGATGGCGGTTAGTGATATAAGTAATTATGCAGAGCCTAATTCCCGTTCTGAACCCTGGAACGGATCCTTTTCCAAGCGTGCCTAGGACTTATGTTCAGGCACCCAACCTCTATTAAGCAAGCCCCTCGCTCTTTAAATCTGTCATATAACTGCCAACTCATAACGGCTCACCACCTAAGAATCGCGTCGGCTCTCTGTATGCGGCCGTCCCAGAGGGCAGAGGGCGGCTGCGTCACACAGATAGATCGTGACATCGCCTTTGACAATCCAATACTCTGGTCGCACACCAGCAGCTGTATCACATTATGTCGCAAGCAACTTGTGTAACCAGGCCTAACCACTGATGCCAACTTCCAGGTGTCTGTGAGTTGCCGTTTGCGGGTCGATTTGACGGATTACACTAACAACGCCACTTTGCAGGGTTTGCCACCTTGTTAAGATCTTCCCTGGATTCGACAGACCGTTGACAACAAGAACTTAAGTTTGAATGCTCTCCTCAAGTAGGCAGGCTGAACAGTCAAGAGCACAGGAATGAGTCTGGGGTGATCTCATGTGGAACACTCGAGGAACAGCGTGCGGCGGTACACACACCTCAGCTCCTGTCCGCACCTGATGACACCTAAGTTAAGTTAAAAATTCAGATCGGTCACAGACGCGATCCCACGTCAAAATCCGTTGTTGCACAGTACCTGCCACCAGGCATAGCTATGGTATTGATCCAGCACTGTAGAACTGGCGACCTTTTGAGGTACAGACATTGAGTATCGTCACCCCACAATGTACCGAGGATTAATTATTATTGACTACCAAGAGTAGAATACAGTGGGTTGGTGCTGAGAATGATCTTCTACCTGAACACGCACAGCGAAAATAAGTACCCATTCAGTGCGTTTACAGCAACGCCCGGCTAGCTCAACAGAAAAAAGTCTTGTTTCGTCACCACATAGAGGGGTAACAGCGAACACAGCCGGTCCAAAGCAAGCAGGAACGGTTGGCTGCCTTAATAATATTAACAAGCCACAGGGCGGCGATGCAGCCCAGGTCACATGACAGGCTCGGAGGGCAATGTGGCGTCACTCGCGTCCCAGTTGTCATGCGTAATCCCACGTTTGGGGCGAAGGCTTTAAATCTGCCCCAGTTCGCGCGACTGGGTCATGGGGGGGCAGATGCGCGATCATCGCACGAAAAAAGCACCGACGTGCAGCGGCTACTTTCCCTGGCCAAGTCACGCATCGGACTAGTGGCTGTCCATGCAAACTTTCTCCGCTGGTGGTGTGGTGGTGTGTGGTGGGTGGCCACCAGATTAAATATAATCTAGTTCAAATCTAAGAGCAGACGCCGGTCTCACAGGGGGGCATGTGGCTGGCGGGCATGGCAGGCAACTTTCTTGCCGCAGGGGGGGCCGAAGGTTCGTGTGAAAAAGGAGATTGTGGGGCACACAAATGAAAATCGGGCCCTCGGAAGGGAGGGGGCGGGTCAGCGCTGTCGAGCGCATGATTGGACCCACCCGACCAGGGCCCGGCTGGAGAAGCTTGGCCTGGGTGGGAGGCGCTGTGCCTGTCAATACCCCGAAGATCCTGGTAAATGCGGTGTCGGGGCCCACTTTTCAGGCCCGGCTCATCTGCATTTTTAGCGAAGCTCTGACACGCGGCCCACCCAAGCGGGGCTCCGATAGAAAGTTTAAGTCTTCTGGCATGCTCGGGTGGGCGTCATTCCTTCAAAGGAACGGAAACTTATCCTGGAAGGCGTCCACTCAGGTGGTGTCAGCCGCTCGCTCGTGCCCCACGACTCCCTTTTGTAACAAAGATCTCGACAGGTAGAGAAACCCTACCCTTAGCGTCGAATCGTCGCAATGTCTTCTTCCCGCCTCCTGTCATCCGCTCGCTTCCACGTCCGCTTCCTTTGCTGCTGGTGCTTGTGCTTGTGCTTGTGCCTGTAGTCGTACCTGTCCCTGGCCCTCACTCCCATCTCCTCCTTTCCCCCTCCTCCCACCCCTCTCACCGCTATACGGGATCCCCATCCTGTATACCATCCATCATCTTACTACCGCCTCTCCACCCCCTCCATCTTCAGCCCAGCCTGACTGGCTGTGACGATATTGGCGGTCACGAGGACCAAACCTTGCACGCATATCGATTGAATCCCTCTCCAGTTATTCAGCATCCACCATTTGGCTTCGGCATTTGATTGCACTCTTTTTTGTAAAGCATTGTCACGGTCAGATTGGTGACCTCCCGTCTATAGCCCACCAGGGCCACTAGACGCGCCTGGGCATTGGAAGCCTGTGGGATTCAGCCGCGCGCCTGAGATCTGAGCAGAGCCTGCGAGACTGCCTGTGCACAACCCTCTCACCATCCCAGGCTGCGCTCCAGCCATGTCTCTGGTGCCTCATCCCTCCCCGCCAGGCCTTCTGGCCATGCAGCAAGCAGGACAGCCGTACGGACACGCAGCCGCCGCTGTTCCAGTGGACGCCCACGTGCAGCGTCAGCGGCTTTTGGCCCAACTGAACGAGTCAACATGGCAACGGATTGGTAAGGGTTGGCGCATCGAGTGTTTTTCTGTCTGCTAACATTCAACAGGCTCGCTTAACGAGCTGACGGGCGATTTGGACGGCGCCCTTTTTGCATATGACCAGGCCTTGCGCCACAACAGCTGGTCGACTCACACGCTGAATGCCATCTCAACCATTCTGCGCACAAAAGAGGAGTATACCAAGGCCATGGAGTACCTCAAAAAGATTCTTCAGGTCGAGCCTGCGAATGGTGACGCCTGGGGAAACCTCGGCCACTGCCATCTGATGATGGACAACCTGCAAGAAGCATACACTGCCTACCAGCAGGCTCTTTACTACCTGCCCGATCCCAAGGTAAGAGATCCGTCTAGTTGTTGCTGCCCCGGGCGCGACTAACCTTGACTAGGAGCCCAAACTCTGGTACGGAATTGGAATACTGTACGACCGGTATGGCTCCTTGGAACATGCCGAGGAGGCCTTCTCCCAGGTTATGCGCATGGAACCAGGCTTCGAGAAGGCCAACGAGATCTACTTCCGATTGGGCATAATCTACAAGCAGCAGCAGAAGTTCTCGCAGAGCCTGGAGGTATGTGTTTCTGCCACGTCTCGGCTAGACTGGGCTAATGTGACTGCAGTGCTTCAAGTACATCGTCTCGGACCCCCCTCGCCCTCTGAGTGAAGAAGACATCTGGTTCCAGATCGGCCACGTGCACGAGCAGCAAAAAGACGTGAGTGGTCCCTACCAAGTTTGCAGCCCCCGACTGACCATGACAAGTTTGAAAGCGCAAAGACGGCATACCGCCGAGTGCTTGACCGGGACCCCAAACACGCCAAAGTGCTTCAGCAACTTGGCTGGCTGCATCACCAACAGAGCAATAGCTACCAAAGCCAGGAACAGGCGATCGAGTATCTTGAGCAGTCGGTCAGCTCTGGTGAGTTCTTTGTCTTGATTTCCTCTCCACTGCAACGCTAACCACCATGTAGATAACCAAGATGCTCAGAGCTGGTATCTGCTTGGTCGTTGTTACATGGCACAGCAGAAGTTCCCCAAGGCCTATGAAGCCTACCAACAAGCCGTCTATCGCGATGGCCGCAATCCAACGTTTTGGTGTTCCATTGGTGTCCTATACTACCAAATCAATCAGTACCGCGATGCGCTTGATGCATACTCGCGTGCCATTCGCTTAAATCCATATATCTCAGAAGTTTGGTACGATCTCGGCACATTGGTGAGTCCTTCACTCCAACCCGCTGTCCACTCAGCCCGCTGACGATAATAGTATGAGTCTTGCAACAATCAGACTGCCGATGCTCTCGATGCATACGCTCGGGCTGCTGAACTGGATCCCTCCAACCAACACATCAAGGCGCGCCTTCAACTTCTTCGTAGTGGCGGTGGCGCTGGTGGTAATCAACACAACGCCCCTGCGCCTCAAGACGTGCACCCTCAAGCCTACCAGAATGGCGTCGGTGTTCCGCCAGAGCCTCAATGGGGCGGCCTACACCCAACTCAGCATCCTCAGCAGCCTGCTCATCAACCACCTGTTGACGCTGCCCGAGTGAGCGAATGGACTCGAGGTATTCCTGGAATCAACCCGCCCGCACAGCAAGGCCTGCACCAGAACGGCTACGACAGTAGAGATCGTATCGGTGCCCCACCTGCCAGGGCTCCCTCACCACTCTTAGACGGGCCACGACCATACGGCGAGCCATCCCGGCATACGCCAGTTCGCAAGGTCCAGTCGCCATCTCCCAAAGTTCAACCAGCACCACCACCTCCATATGGAGCTGGTCCCCAAACTCTGCCGCAGCTGCATCTTCACGATCGGGGGCCGGGGTTCCCTAGTGTCCGCCCTTCGCCACAGCTGAATGGCGGCCCTGTGCAACAACCCAACGGGCCTGTGAGCTCGAGCAACCTGCCGCCTTACGGACGTCCGTTCAGCCCTCCCACAGAGATAAGGCCGATCCGCGACGAAAGGCCACACTCGCCCCATAGCAGTTATCACCAGCAGCCATTCCAAGCTCCTCCGGCTTTCCCAAGCATCACTACTAATGGCACTCCCTCGTCTGCTCCGCTCCTGCCTATCAATACTGAGCCCCCGCGCGATGAGAGGCCGCCGTCGGCACTGAAGCGAAGTCGGGAGTGGGAGAATGAGCCAGGCCCTTCCAAAAAGCCGGCGAATGATGAGACTCGCGCCCGCTTGGATGAAGCTGTTCATAACCCTAGCCCGCCACATCGAATCACTACGCCACATGACCCATACAGGCCTAACACAACTGACATCTATCACGAAAACGAACGCAGAGCAAATGAGAGCTATCATCCCTCGGAGGCAGCCCATCATCCTTTCAGCCAGCCGATGCCGCCCATGTCTTTTCTTATCGGTGGACCTCTGGATACCAAGGGACTTGTGGAGATTCGAAAGGAAGCTGCTGAGCCGGCCGCTCGTAAGGTCGATGTTGACGAAGACTATGACAACAACTCGGAAGATGACAAGCGTGGGGGAAGCGGCACAGGACCAGCTACGGCGCCAAGTACAGCTGCGAAGAACAGCCCCGTGCAGACCACACCTGCCGGGGTGGTGCCGAAGCAAGAAATAGCAGCCTAGATTTGTGGGCAAGAGAACAACGGCCTGTATTCCAGGCCTAACACCAGGCGTGTGGAATAGGGGATGATCGAAGATTCTCGTTCGTTATCTGTAAATTCAAATATGGTTTGCAGGGAGATGAGCTACGATAGTTATTCTTATACAAATGAACCTTATTAGACCCTGACAGCGAACCTGTGGATGACTCAACGATGACTCAACGATGACTCAACGATGACTTGTCGGTGAGACTGTAGATGGGTGCAGTCACGTGGACCATATGAATCCCGTTAACACCAAAGTAGACTAGCGCCAACAGCACAAAATCTTGGCTGCCAAGCCCACATTGTGGAAACTTTCTCACACAAGACTCTCATCTGCAACAGTCAACCTGCTTGAGATCATCTTCACCACCTGACAAGATGTGAGTATCCTGGCTAGAATAACTTGCATTGTTTCTGACAACGACTCAGGTCTCACCGCAAATACGAAGCGCCGCGACACGGTACATGCGATCCCTCCGCCTTTTTGGAAAAATACATTTTGGTGCTGACGACTATGTGTAGGCTCGCTTGCTTTCCTGCCTAGAAAGCGGGCTGCAAGACACAGAGGAAAGGTCAAGAGGTTGGTTATCTGAAGTCATGACTCATGAGAGTCGAAGCTGAAACATTGATCACAGCTTTCCCAAGGATGACCCCAAGAAACCAGTCCACCTGACGGCATCACTGGGCTACAAGGCTGGCATGACCACGGTCGTGCGCGACCTTGAGAGACCTGGCGCCAAGATGCACAAGAAGGAGATTGTCGAGGCTGTCACTGTTATCGAGACACCGCCGGTAAGGAGGCCCCTGCTGGTTGCTTTGGTTGTAGTCACCTTGGGCTAACATAAGGGACAGTTGATCGTGGTCGGCCTTGTTGGCTACATCGAGACTCCCCGTGGCCTGCGCTCGCTTACCACCGTCTGGGCTGAGCATCTTTCCGACGAGGTCAAGCGCCGGTTCTACAAGAACTGGTACAAGTCGAAGAAAAAGGCCTTCACCAAGTACGCCAAGAAGTACTCGGAATCCAAGGGCGCCTCGATCACTCGTGAACTCGAGCGCATCAAGAAGTATGCCACAGTCGTCCGTGTCCTTGCTCACACTCAGATCCGATCGACGCCGCTTAAGCAGAAGAAGGCCCATCTTATGGAGATCCAGATCAACGGTGGTTCGGTAGAGGACAAGGTCGAGTTCGGTCACGGCCTGTTCGAGAAGCCAGTTGAGATCGATACCATCTTTGAGCAGGATGAGGTGATCGACTGCATTGCTGTCACCAAGGGTCACGGCTTCTCGGGCGTCACCTCGCGATGGGGCACAAAGAAGCTGCCGAGAAAGACACACAAGGGTCTCCGCAAGGTTGCCTGTATTGGTGCCTGGCATCCGTCGCACGTCCAATGGACGGTTGCTCGTGCCGGTCAAGACGGCTATCACCACCGCACATCCGTCAACCACAAGGTGTACAGAATCGGCAAGGGCAAGGACCCCAAGAACGCTTCCACTGAGGTGGATGCAGTTGAGAAGACCATCACTCCGTATGTTTGCCCCTTATGGCTGCACAGTGTAAGCAGACTGCTAACCGTTGCCTTAGTCTTGGTGGCTTCGTCCGCTACGGTGAGATCAAGAACGACTTCCTGATCCTCAAAGGCTCCGTTCCAGGTGTGAAGAAGCGAGTGATTACGCTGCGAAAGTCGCTGTTCACCCACACCTCTCGTAAGGCTCTGGAAAAGATTGATCTCAAGTGGATCGACACCTCGTCCAAGTTCGGCCACGGTGCCTACCAGACTGCGGCGGAGAAGAGACAATACTTGGGCACGCTCAAGAAGGACCTTGTTGCCGCCTAAGCTGTATTCTTGTTGCTGGGGTGGGGCGGAGAAAGCGCAGCCAGGATATAGACTGGAGAATGTCATGGCAGCACTGTCTCACTGTTGCCTATCGGATGCTTTGGGACGCAAATGACATGGCCACGACTTCAAGAAGAGCTAGCATAGCATGGGAGTCGAATGGGTCAAATGAATCAACGTAATAAAAGTTGAGGAGCTCCTCTATCCCTCTATTGACTGCTTGTTCGTCCGCTTGTCCTCGTCAAAATATCAATTGATTGATTCTTTGAAAAGTGATTTGCTTCAACTCTCCACCGCCTTAGCCACAACGCCAACCAACAACTCCTTATCCGCTGCTGGCCGAGTATGGGAAACGGAGACGATGTAATACTCGACCCTGGTGCGATCAACCTGAAGCCTGAAAATCTTGACCTGTGCTGCGGGGTCATCTCCTCCTGCTGCCTGCTTGACCGCGTCAATCACATGGCTGTACTGCTTCTGCGGATCAAACTCGGCGACTTGCAGCTCCTCGACTTCTGCCGTTGTCGAAATAGCGGTTTTGAACTCGTCGGCAGAAAGCGATGCTTGTGCAGCAGCAGCAGCAGCAGCAGCAGCAGAAGAAGAGGAGGACGGGTGGTAGGGGATTGCAACAGGCTCCCACTGCGAATCGGTATCCGAGGTGTATGTGTGAGAGTCGTTGTGGACAATGGGTTTGAGCGGGGCGGGGATGGCCGTAGAGGCAGTCTTTGCTGTGGCTGTTGTATGTGATGATGGCTTTTGGTGAGAGGACGAGGACGAAGAAAGGTCGGCGTTGGCTTTGTTCAGGAAGGCCGCGTACGAGGAGTCATCAGCCATGGCGGGGGTGATGTGGAGGGGGGATTGAAGTTGGAATCGGACGAGTGGTGGTTGGATGAGACTTGGCAGCTGTTGTTGTTGTTGTTGTTGTTGTTGTTGTTGTTGTTGTTGTTGTTGTTGTTGTTGTTGTTGTTGTTGTTGTTGTTG